>OW026359.1:16774524-17274524 GCA_932273835.1 Sarcophaga variegata | reverse complement strand
TTATTTCACTCTCAGAGTTTTCGCCAGAAATCTGCTGAGAGGAAGTCGCGGAAGGAATACTTTTTGTATTTTGTTTTGATGTCTGGCCTGGGGCTCGAACCCTGTCTTTGGGTCTAATAAGCCAACACACTACCTACTAGACCACGGCTTCTTCACTCACCATAGGTTTCGAATATTGAACTAACTCTGCTAACGAACACCATCGCTGCTGTCCTACTGTCTGTCTTTGCCACCTTCGAATACCACAGAATCGTTCAAATTGCTGCTTACACCCTTATTACTCAGTCTTGTTAGAACTTCTATTGGTTCTGTCCAGGGGACAGTAAAGTATAAAGCTATAAACCAGGATCATAACTTAAGTCTTGAAGTCGCCGTAGTCTTGTAGGTAGTGTGTTGGCTTATTAGACGTAAAGCCAGGATTCGAGCCTTAGGCCAGACATCAAAACGAAATATAAAAAAAATATTTCTTCGGCGACTTCCTCTCAACAGATTTGTGGCAAAAACTCTGAGAATAAATACAAATTGCCAATTCTCAAAAAAAAAATCTGTCGTTCAGAGTCGATTTTAAACTATAGGTCCCACCACTCATGTATACAAAATTAACACACACTACATAAGTGGTGTGTGAGAAACTAGGACGTTGTACAATGGGTCAATTCGACCTCCTTGTCTTAATTGACAAGTACACGTCCTCTAACCTAACCCAACCTAGCTTAAGTCTTTCTCTATCATGGACCACGGACTTATATCGAATACAGTCATCATCGCCGTTTTAGAATGGGCCTCTCTTCCTCCTTCTGTATCGTATATAACTTCATCTGACTGGTTTAAATTACTTTCTGCCCCATAGTGCACAATTGCCCTGACTACATATGTACATAGTATAATCCAGTCTGTTGTGGCTTTGCTTGGATTTAATGATGTCCGCCATTCCCTTTTACCATCTCTGGCTGCTTTTCGTAGTGATTTCTTTAGCAGGATATTCAAATATAAATTTCAATTCTTACTTATTTAATTGGTTAGTCATGATTCACTCAGTATTACGACTTAGTTTCTCACAACACCCATATTGGGTGTGCTAATTTTATCCCTGAGTAGCTAGGGACCTTCAGTTGAAAATCGACACCGAACGACAGATTTTTAAGAAATTTTTCCATGACAATTTTATTTATTTTAATGACAGAGTTTTGCCAAAAATCTGCTGAGGGGAAGTCTCCTCTCGGTATTATTTTTTCCAATTTCGTTTTGTTTGAGATGTCATGGCCTTACGTCTAATAAGTCAACAAAATCTGCTGAGGGGAAGTTTCCCCTAAGAATTATTTTTTTCCAATTTCGTTTTGTTCGAGATATCTGCATCGGGCTTTGAATCATGGCCTTACGTCTAATAAGACAACACACTACCTACTGGACTAAGGCAACTTAGACTTTCTAGGGATTGCAATTCAAAATCTCTCTTTAAATTCTTAAATAAAAATTAATTTTTAATTCAACTTGTTGTTGATATCCTCTGCCCAAAGAATTCTTAACATAATTAAACGTCAAGGTTTTTCCCAATTTCACACTACGCATCATGATGCAAGAAGACAATTATTGTTGCATGCCTTCTTTGGTTTAAAACTGTTGTAAGCTGTTCGTTAATGCTGCTGTACGCTAATGAAATTCTCTGTTTCGAAACCGAAAAAAAAAACGGACTTCTTTTCGCCTGGGCACGCACACATTATTGCCATCATTTACGCATTTACACTTGAACAGCCGCGAGTTTCATCAGTCGTTGCATATTTTCACCACAATTAATATCACTTTTCCCACTTGTTCTTCTTCTTCTTCTTAATTATTCATTTTTCATTAATATCGGGTATTATTAATATTTGTTGTTGTTGTTGTTCTCGTTGTTTGTTGTCATTGTTGTTTGTTGATGTTCATGTTTTATCAGACATTAACTGTCCTGACCAATAAACGCTCAGAAAAAAGAAGAAGAAGAAGAAAACGAATGCAATTAATTTTGAAGTCATTTCCACAAGTTGCCTACTCTTTTGGGGCATCAACAAATTGCATGAAAAGGCAACTAGGAAGGACAGAAAAAATTTTTTATTGATTAATCACTTTACATTTTGAGAAATGTTTATAAATAGTAAAAAAAGTACTTTAAAAAAAAAGTATTTCTTCCAAAAAAGTACTTTTTCGAGCGATAGTTTTTTCAAAAGGTTTTCTTTTTCTTGAACGTCGCCGTGGTCTAGTAGGTAGTGTGTTGGCTTATTAGACGAAAAGCCAGGGTTCGAGACATCAACCCAAAATACAAAAAGTATTTCTTTGGCGACTTCCTCTCAGCAGATTTCTGGCAAAAACTCTGAGTAAAATTAAAGTTGCCATGAAAAGTTTCTCAAAAATCTGTCGTTTGGAGTCGATTTTAAACTGTAGGTCCCGCCACTCATGTATAAAATTAACACACACAACATGAGTGGCGTGAGAAACTAGGTCGTAATCCTGACTGAAGGGTTGTTATGACCAATTATGTATGTATGTTTCTTTTTCTAAAACAGCGCTTTTTCCAAAGGGTACTTTTCCAAAAGGTACTTCTTTCCAAAAGGTACTTGTTCCAAAAGGTACTTTTTCCAATTGTACAATGGGTCAATTCGACCTCCGGGTACTGTACTTGTCTTAATTGACAAGTACACGTCCTCTAACCTAACCTACTTTTTCCAAAAGGTTTTTTCCAAAAGGTACTTTTTCCAAAACGTTTTTTCCAAAAGGTACTTTTTCCAAAAAGGTACCAAGAGGTACTTTTTCCCAAAAGGTACCTTTTCCTAAAGGTACTCTTTCCAAGAGGTATCTTTTTCAAAAATTATTTTTCCTAAAAAGTTGTTTTTTGGTACATTAAAAAAATACTCTTTGGAAAAGTACTTTTCCAAAAAGTGCGTGATAGGAAGGTCTGACAGCTCCATGTTATGAACATCAGTTGGACACAATTATCAAAAAATCTTACGACAACACATTATTAATGTACGCAGAGGACGTCGTTTCTAGACAACGACACATGGACTTGTTGTCACATCCAAGAACCTGCCAATTATACCAATCACCTGTTTAGCTGAAACGAAGCAAAAAAGAAAAATAGTAAGAAGATAGAGAGATGTTTTGGAAGAGCCTGCTCTTTATTCAAAGAAACAAAAATAGAATAAATATTTACCTGATTGTAGTCGATACTAGAAAGGTTCTACCCAGTGGTGTTGTGCTAATTTTTTTTACCGGAACGCGTTCCAGACTCCGGTTCACGGTTCGGGAAAACAAGCCGGTTCGTTCCGGTTTTTGTCAATTGTCAAATTCGTCAAAGATTAGAAAAATAAATCAGAAATTCTTTTTAATTTTTTTTTTTCAAAACGTCAGTCAATTCTCGTTATCAGAAATCATCTTTAGTTCCAGAACGCGTTCCTGGAAGTACCGGAACGACGTTCCGGAGCGTTCCGGCTCGACAACACCACTGTCCTGCACCTGCACACGTACGTACACCTGCACACGTACAACATAGTCTGGTTCAATATTCTAAGCTTCGTCTCCGGCTGCATATTTGCAAACTCCTTTATACGGATTCCAATCGTTCAAATCGCAGCCTTTCGTTGCCATTATACGGACTGGACAGCAACCCCTACAATAAAAAAAGAACAAGTGGCAGTTTTTTATTCTCGAAGTTACCATTTAGAGACACAAACCATATTAGAGACACAAACCATGCCTAAGAGATATGCTATGTGTGTGTTGTATTATGCAGTCAATGTTAAAAAGGTTAAAAAAATGTTTTTGTGTAACAATTTAATGAAATTTAAATAAAAAACTACTTTTTTTGTACTATTTTTCTACTATTTACTTTTCTACTACTAATTTTTCTAGTACTATTTTATTGTCCGTTATTGTTTTTATATTTCCTTATAATTATAAAAGTATATGATTTAATATTTCATTTTTATTTTTTTACTACTGTTTTTGAAGAACTCCTATTTTTATTTGCTACTACCTTTTTTTCTTTTTGCTAATTTACTAATTTTGTATTTTATTTTATTTTATTTACAGGTAAGTTTATCCTGCCAAAGAAAATCTTCTTTAAAATGTTTGCCTTTAAAGGGGTAAGAAATTTTTTTTTTAAATAATACGAGGTTGGTTAAAAAATTTCTGATTTTTTTTAAAATATTTTTTATCGCATATTTTTTCTTTTTTTTTACTGTATATGAAAAATGTAAAAAAGCACTTCATTTCTTATGCAAATCTTTTTGCAAATAATTTTTGCATAAAAATTTTTGCTGCATTTTTTTCTTGCATTCTTTCTTATACCCGTTGACTTGAACAAATTTTATCGCAGAAAAATTGTTAAAAATTCCAAAAAAAATTTTTTTGATGGCATTTTATTTAATTTTTTTTTTTGTTTATTTGATATTTTTCTTTTTTCAACTTCCTTTCACTACATTTTCATATCTTCTTATGACAGGCATTTAAAAGTAAAGAAAAAAAATCAAAAAGTAGTAGAAAAAAAGAAGCCGAAAATTATTCGCCTTTCATGCTTCAAAATGGGGAACTAAAGCAGCATGCGAGTGAGTGATGAACAAAGCTTTTCAAAATTTTATTTTATGCAACAGATTTTCTCTCATTTCTTTTGCCAAAGTGAAGAAAATTTCATTTTCTTTTCATCATTCCCACAAGAGAACAACCGTAAGTGAAGAAAATTTTCTTTGAATAGTTATGGGAATTCGTGAGACAAAATGTTGATGCTTTAGCATCTTTTGTTAATAATAAAAAGGTTTTCCAATAATTTAATGAAGTTTTCTTTTTGCAAATGCGGAATTTTTAAGTAAAAAACTTTTCATAAAAATCATTACAGTCTTACAAAGACATTGCACCACTTTTTTTCGTATTTATGTACAGAAAAAATTAGTAGTAGAAATACTACCATTTTTAAATGGTAAAAACAACATGGCCATAGCTCTGTATTCTTTCTAAAAGGTATTCTGTTATATTTTTTAAATATCTAAATCAAAAAAAAAAAATCGTAGTAGAAATACTACCTTTTCCAAAATGTCCAAGATGCAACATAGTTGAGGCATATTTGAAGTAAAATTGAAAATTAAAGAATTTATTGCTGCAAAATCGATCTGGTATGCATTCTTTAAAGAAAACAAAATACAAATTTAGTAGTAAAAATACTACTATTTTAAAAATTTGTTTTTATATTTAAAAATTAGAAAAATTGTTGTTCTGTACAAGTTTAAAGTAATTCTTTTCACATTTATTGGCGAAAAACAAATTTAATAGTAGAACAACAACAATGCCCATACCTAGGAAAGGTAGTAAAATACGACTATTCTTTTGCTATTATATTTTTTGGGTAAAACAGCCTTCCTCCTACGGTACGTTAAGGCACAATTAAAAGTTAAAAATAATATTTTCTTACTATTTTCATTTATTTTTAAATAGTAGTAAAAATACTACTCTTTTTAGAAAAGTATTTTAAGTCCATTTTAGCACAGGTAGAAGTAGATAGACAAAGCAGTAGTAGTAGAAAGCCTGTTATTAAAATATTAAATCTAGAATGGCTTAATTATGCACCAGGAACATTTTTTCTACTTCTTTTTAAATAGTAGTAAAAATACTACTATTTTTAAAAACTTATTTTAAGTTTATTTTAATCATAAATAGAAGTGGAAAACGAATTTCTGTTAAGTTTTAGCTTATTTTAAAATAGTAGTAAAAATACTACTATTTTTAAAAACTTATTTCAAGTTTATTTTAATCACAATTACAAGTAGAAAAACAATTTCAGTTAAGTTTTAGCTTATTTTAAAATAGTAGTAAAAATACTACTATTTTGAAAAAGTATAAAATTTCATATTTCTTACTTTATTGCACGTTTGTAAAAAATAACTTAAGATTCATAATTATTCCTACAAAATTTGACTCTGACCTTATTATGAGGGCAACTATTTCAAGGACTTTACAGTCCTTATACAGAGAGTATGCCATTAAAAATAAATATTTGGCTTTAATTTTCTCAACCGCAGTCATTCTCTCATCTTTATATGTGCATATGTATGTACATATGTATGTCGTCTGACTTGAACTCTATGAGATTTCCCATTTGATTTCCATGCCAAAGATTTTCTTTCTTTCACTCTTTCGTTCTTTGCCTTTGTCTTTCAGCCGCATAAACAAATATATTGTTTTAACGTTTACATTGTGCCTTGAGTTGCTTAAATGCAATCATTTGCTGCGTATGCAAACAATTTTTTAAACTTCATTTTTTTTTTTTAATTTCGCTTGTCTCTCTCACTGCACTCCTTCACAACTGGTACTCAATTTGTTCCATTTAAACGCTTGTAAAGTTTTCTTTTCATCATCATTTCATTGCGTTCTTTCTTACGAATTCGTGGCTCAGCTGTGGCTGTATTATGTGTTGATGAGGATGATGAGGATGTTGATGACGATGGCGGCAATTGTAAACTTAAAAAAATTTAAGAAAATTATTTTTCTCTGTATAACAATGTAATTGGATTTCTTCTGTACTGCCACTATTTTTTTCTCACCAGTCTCTCAATTTTTTTATTCTTTGCATATGACATGTGCATAAATTATGCTCAAAATTGCAGAAATACAATTCGTGACTATTTTTTTTCTCTTTGCTTATATTTTTTTTCAACAGCTTTAAGTGGAAAAAATGTATTCCTTGAAAAAAATTTTTTTTTCTTTGGGGAATATCCCGGGAACATCCCCAAACTTCATATGTGCACACACATACATTCATGTTTCTTGAGAAAAATTTATTATTTTTTAAAATCTTTTTTAAAGAAAAAGTTCCAGAAAGAACGCAACCAAATGTTTTATTACAATTATGTAGTTTAAAATGCACGAGGGTGGTCCACAAAATGAATTACAAATTTAAAATTTGAAAAAAATTGTTTAAAGTACCAAATTCTGTTTAATTATTAGCATACTGTTGCACTAATTGTCATATTTTAAACTACATATGAAGATAAAAATAGTAATATTTTTACTACTAAAATAGTAATATTTTTACTACTAAACTAGTAGTATTTTTACTACTAATTTTTCAAACCCTAAACATGTCAAAAAACATAGGTTTTGAAGTCCTGTAGTATGATTTTCCTTTAATAAACTTGTTTTGCTTTTACTTTTTGAAATAAGTAGTAAAAATACTACCTTTTTACAAATTACAATAAAATTCCAAACCAAATATCGCAAAAATCAAAGAGGATAATTTAGCATTTCCTTAGTATTTTTCTTGCTCTAAAGTACATGTTTTTAAAGTAGTAGTATTTGATATTTGAAATAGTAGTATTTCTAGTACTATTTTTAAATTTAAGTAAAATTTGCAATTTTCATTTGAAACCGTAATAATATTGTAAATAGTTCAGAAAACTAACTTTTCTGAGAATTTTTAAAAGGTAGTAGTTTTTACTAATATTTTTTAAACCTTGCACAAACCACTAATTGGTAGTAAAACAAACTTTATAAACTATAAACAGTGCTTATAAACTATGTTCATTGCCTATGGCGGCAGATTTTTGAACATTTGTGAAAATAGTAGTATTTTTACTACTTTTTAGAATTCATGCAAAATTAGTTAGATTTGTTTTTGATTACTTAATTTATCATTAATTTTAGTATGGGCATATTTTTTTGTAATTTTTTTGAAAAGGTAGTATATTTACTACTTTCTTTTCAATATCTACAAAATACAAATTACCATTAAAACGAACAGTTTAAGGTAAATAGTACTTATAAATTGTGTTCAGTGGCTAAAAATGTAAGTTTCTGAACATTTTGAAAATAGTAGTATTTTTACTACTTTTTAAAATTCATGCAAAATTAGTTAAATTTGTTTTTGAATACTTAATATAGCATTAATTTTAGTATGGGCATATTTTTTTGTAATATTTTTGAAAAGGTAGTATGTTTACTACTCTTTTGTCAATATCCATAAAATACAAATTGCCATTAAAGCAAACATTATAAAGTAAATAGTGCTTATAACTATGTTCAGCGTCTAAAAATTTAAGTTTTTGTACATTTTGAAAATAGTAGTATTTTTTACTACTTTTTTAAATTTAAGTAAAATCTGCTAAATTTATTTTTATATACTTGAAGAGGCTTTTGGGTATAATTTTCATAAGAAGTAGTATTTCTACTACTATTTTTACCCCTTTTTTCGAAGCCTTACAAATATTATATTCTGTTGCCTATTGGGTTATAAAGCAATTTCCTCTCAAGCCATAAACGAAATCGTATATTTTATACAATAGTATATGTGTATGCATGTGTGTGTATATATGAAACTCCTAAAAGTATACAGTGTGTGTGTTGTGTGTAATAATCTCGTCATTAAGCATTATGATTGTAACTATTCATCTGAACAAAAAAAGCTTTTCTTCTATTACATGTGCAACATTTTGTAAGATTTTTCCGTTATTTTTTTTTTGTTTCTTTTTGTTCTGCTCTTCTTCTTCTTTTGCTTTTTATTTTTATTAAAAATAATTTCACAAAAATGAGAAAAAAGGATAGAAAATCAAGAAAACCATGTAGAAATATAAGAATATGAGAGAAAAACAACAAGAGATTGTAAAAAACTAAAACGTTTTTGATGTTCTGGCATAAGTGTTGATATGAAACGTACGTAAGACAGACATATAGACAGACACATACACATCCACACACATACACATTCTCTTTAAAGTATTTTGTTTCGTGTTGCAGCCAGAAGAGAAAAAAATGTTTTTTTTTTGTTAAAGAAAACATTGCAGCAGATGTTGCATACAACTTGCTAATATAGTGTTGATGATACAACAATAGCAACAACAAACGACAAAAACGCCAACAATAGAAGACAAGTGTCATACTTTGAATATGTTAATATGAGGTCCCTAATGTTTGTTTAAACACATCCGTTCCATTCCATTCCCTTTAGCCATCCAAATTGGTTTTTGCAAAATGGTAATTAGGTGGGAAATTTTTACGCAAAAATCCACCTTAAAATCTTATCTCTCTGAGTGCATAATATGCATGTGTGTGTGTAGTAATTATTATAAAAATCAAATCAACAGAAATATTTAAATAAAGATTTGTTTAAAATGTACTCGGATAAGCAAAATTTTGTTCAAAAGAATTTAAAATTAAATAGTAGTAGAAATACTACTATTTTTTAAATCCAAATTATCTCAATTTTACAATTTTAGCCTTACATTTCCTTTGCACGATTCTTTTAACTATCTGTAGGGTATTTTGGATTTAAGAAAATAAGGTTGTGAAAATACTACTCTTTTATTAAAATGTATTTAAAATACTACTATTTTTAAAAAGTTGAAGCACATATCTTCGAAGTACTACAGCTTGTAAATATGCTTATTTTTCTGTTTTTCATTTTTAATACAATACATTGAAAAAGTAGTAAAACAACTACTATTTTTAAATTAACGAAAAAAAGTATTTGAAGCTCAAAATACTTTGTATATGTTTAGTCTTTTAACTAACTGTAGGGTCTTTTGGATTTGAGAAAATAAAATTGTGAAGATACTACTCTTTTATTAAGAATGTATTTAAAATACTACTATTTTTAAAATGTTGAAAAATATGTTTTTCAAGTACTACAGGTTGAAAATATACTTATTTTTCTGTTTTTCATTTTTTTTTTGAAAAAGTAGTAAAACTACTACTATTTTTAAATTATCAGAAAAAAATTATATGAATCTCAGAATCGTTTGCATGTGCTTAGTTTCTGTTTCCTAAGTTTTGTTTCAGTAATTTCTGTTAAATTTAAAAAAGTAGTAAAACTACTACTATTTTTAACTTTGTCAAAAACAGGTATTTGCAGAGAAACATATTGTAAATATGCTTAATTTTTCTCTACTAAGTTTTGTTTCAATAATTTGTATTTAATTAAGAAAGTAGTAGAAATACTACTTTTTTAACATGTTCCACAAGAGACATTTAAGTTTATTCCATAAACTTGCGTTATGGAATAATTCTAAAACATAATTTGTAATGAAAAAAAAATAGTAGTAAAAATACTACCTTTTTAAACAAGAGATAAAATCATGATATTTATTTTAAATAAACTTTAGTAAACATTAAAATTTATTATTTTCAATAATTTGATATGTTTTTGGATTTTAATAAATAGTAGTATTTTTACTACTTTTTATATAACATAACATAACATAAAAGTAATAATTTTTAAAAAGTATTTTAAATGGTGTTTTATTGCTTTAGAAGTTATTCTACCATTTTACCCTCTATTTTGTATAAAAAAATTAAAATTCTGTTGTTGTTGCACTAAAATTTAACCCCTGTTATATGGCTGTGTGACAGTGTGTGTGCGTTTGACCTTTTTATTAAACAATTAAAATGTAATAAAAAATGAACTTTGCGTTTTACAAATTACACTCATTCACCCTCCCCCCTTTTTTGCTTTCAAGTAGATTTATTATCTCTTTTTTTAGTGGGGCAATCAAATAAACAATTCAAATGGCATTCATTTTGAAAATGTAACCGTTTACAGTTTGAATACACCCCAATCCAATCATTCACTCATTCATTGTTAGCAACTGCATTGCATACTTTGGGGCTGTGATTTATATTATCGCATATACTTTGTGTACCCCCACTGAGGGAGGGAAGAGAGTGGGTATCATAAAACTTTTTGCGAAAGTTGGAAAAAAGCTTTTCTTTTCAATTTACTTATTAAAGACAACAAATTGAAAATGGTTTGGTTTTTCTTAAAGAAATGGAGCGTTTTCTTCACAAAATACTTTTTTGGATTTTTTTTCCCCTTCACTCCCCCCTTCTCACACTATTTGTTCTGCTACTACTTCCTTAAAACTAGAAAATTTTGCTACACAATTTGTATCGTTTTTTATTATAATTTTTTTTTTGGTTTTGGCTTAAAAGCAGAAATAATTTGCGTTCAGAGTTTCTTTGGAAAGCTTCAGGCGTAAAATTGTTACACACAGGGAAGAAACTGCTGCAGAAAATCGATGCTGAAACGAATGAAATTTGATTATTATTGGCACAATTTTACTTGAAATTTTTTTTGGAATCTTTTTGGTTTCTTTTCTCTTCTTCTTCTTTTTTCTATTTCTAAGAAATATCTTTCTTTTGTTGCAATAAAATTTTTGCAATTCATTTTAAATATGACCCCCGGTCATTATGCGAACGTAATCAATTAAATTTTTAATTGAACGAAAGATTCTAAGAAAATATTTTCAGGGGTGGAATGGAAACAAAAGAAATGTGATTCCATTTATATTCTTTTTCAATTTGAAAAATTTTCTTTTTTTTATATATAAAAAAATGAAAATTTCAGAAAAGATTTGAAAAAATGGCAAAAAAGTAAACACAATTCCTACAAAATAATTAATTTTCAAGTAATTAAACCTTTTCTATCTATTTTGCATTATTTTTTCATTTTTTCTCGTAATTTAAAAAAGGTAGTAAAAATACTACTATTTTCAAAAGGTTCAGAAAGTGGTATTTCAATGACATACAATGGTTGTTAAGCTTAATTAACCATTCCACTATTTTTTTAAATAATTGCAATAAATTTTGTGTTAGAAAAATAGTAGCAAAACACTACTTTTTAAAAAATTTTGGAAAAATTACATTTTTGGATTGTAATAGCCTTATAACATAAATCTACATAAATCTTGTAATCTTTGGCCAAAGTTGAAAAAGGTAGTAAAAATACTACCATTCTCAAAAGGTTCATAAAGTAATATTTCAGTGTCATTGTTATGGTTGTTAGACATAATTTACCATTCCATGATTTTTTCAAATTAATTTGCACTAAATTTTGTTATTAAAAAATAGTAGCAAAAATACTACTTTTTAAAAAGTGTTTGAATTCTAAGAATTTATGCAACAAACTACATTTGTTATTTTATATTTGGCTTTTATATTAATTTATATTAAATTTTGAAGTATATTTTATGCTAAAAAAATAGCAGTAAAAATACTACCTTTTACAAACTTTATGAAAAATTATTTTTTTTGGCTAGCTAGGTGCCTTCTGATGTATGTTTTAATACATTTTTTTAAATCCAGCGTAATTTCAAAAAGTAGTAAAAATACTACTTTTTTAAAAAATGTTGTAAAAACATAATTTTTATCCGAAAAAGTGGCAAAGGCTTGAGAATGAATGAATTTTAACGTTATATAACTTTTTAGGAGTTATTTTAATACCTATGTACATACATACATATCTTTCGGCAAACAGCCCATTCTGTAACAAATAATTCTCATTTTCTTTCAGTAATTCTCAGAGCAATAGTTTTTTAATTTCAAAAAAAGTTTTTAATTTCGGAAATTATTTTTTTTCCCAAATTTTTTGTTTTGATATGTATTTTTGTCTTGCCATTGTGACAAGCATTTCAAGTTTTTAAGTGATTATTGTTGTACGGTCTTAAAAGCAAAAATAGATTTTTTTGTTTTCATTTTATTTGTGCTTCGGTCTACTATTCATTTAGTATTTTAAGTTTAATTTATTATAATAAAAGAATTTCCATAAAATTTGTTTGGACAGTTGCATTTGCTGCTGCTATTCAACATGGCCTTGCAAGAGACGACATACTTTGCTGCCTGCCTGCTTGCCAGTCACTAATGCTGCTTCAGTTTTTACTCTTGTTACTGCTGCTCTTGCTTCTGATTGTAAATTTTAGGTCAACAATGAAATCCAGTATTATTTTTCAATTTTTTGTTGTTGTCGGTCGAATGAAAGCAGAATGAATGAACGAATGAATACAAATAATAATAAAAAAATATTCCCTGATTGTAATTTTCTTTTTAAGCCTGAAGAAAAAGCCTTTTTTACTGTCTTGTTAAGCTCTGTTTAATCTTTAGAAAAATTAAAAGAATCAGGATAAAAAAGAAATAAAAAAATAAAATTTATTGCATGTGTTGTAAATAAATGTGGGAAAAATTCTTATTTACAACAGAAAAAATTAAATAAAGAAATTTAATAAAATTTCTTTAAAAAAACATTTTGCTTTTTAAAACAATCAAAAAAAAAAATTAAAAAGTTTTTGTTTCCTTTTTAGAAAAATTACAAAAAATTTCTTACAATTGACGTAAACGTTTATAACAAGACATAATTAAATGAAAAATTGTTTTTCAACAATTTTGTAAAAGGTAGTATTTTTACTACTATTTTTTAACTCAAAATATAAACTGATTATAGTTTTAAAGAAAATCTCAAACCTAAATATCATAGTAATTGCAGTGTGCTACTTAAATTTAGCCAATTTAAAATCTTTTAAATAGTAGTATTTTTTACTACTCTTTTTGAAATTAAATTCGGGATAACAAATTTTATGAAAATACATTTAATAAGGCTTAAGCTACTTGAAAACTTTATTTTTATAAAAAATTTTGTAAAAGGTAGTATATTTTCTGCTACTTTTTTATAACTAAAAATACGGCAAAATATTTAAAAAAACATTTGAAACAAAATTCAGTCTTACAAATTGATGTTTATTACATAAATTTATGTTTCACAAACCTCTTTTAAATAGTAGTATATTTACTACCTTTTTTATATCTAGTCAAAGATAATAAAATGTATGCAAATACACCTAATATGGTTAAAACTACTTGAAATAATAATATTTCTTAATCTGTGTAAAAGGTAGTATTTTTATTACTACT
The DNA here is from genome assembly GCA_932273835.1 of Sarcophaga variegata. Lineage (NCBI taxonomy): Eukaryota > Metazoa > Arthropoda > Insecta > Diptera > Sarcophagidae > Sarcophaga > Sarcophaga variegata. The sequence continues at coordinate 17,260,829 of OW026359.1, read as the reverse complement.
ATTTTTTTTTATTAGAAGCACTACACTAAAAACTGTTTGAATAAATAGCTAAAGGTAAATACAGCATATGATATATAGCTTGTGACGCAAGTACATTATTTAAATACTAGTATTTTTACTACCTTTTTGGGATTAAAATTAAAATTTTTAAAAGTAATTTAAACTCCCATAATAAAACTTTAATTACTTGAAAAAATAATTTTTCAACAACTTTGTAAAAGGTAGTATTTTTACTACTATTATATTTTTTTTATTGGAAGCACTACACTAAAAACTGTTTGAATAAATAGCTAAAGGTAAATACAGCATATGATATGTAGTTTGTGACGCAAGTACATTGTTTCGAAAATTTTTTAAATAGTAGTATTTTTACTATCTTTTTTAAAAGTAATTTAAACTTCCATAATAAAACTTTAATTACTTGAAAAAATAATTTTTCAACAACTTTGTAAAAGGTAGTATTTTTACTACTATTTTATATTACAGGTAAATGTCCCAGAATTTGTATTTAAATAAATTTTAAAAATTAAATAACATTAGCTCTATAGTATGTTAATTGAAATATTCTTTTTCATACCTTTTTTAAATAGTAGTATTTTTACTACCTTTTTGGAATTCATTCGGAGATAACAAAATTTATTTAAATACATACATCTAATAAATCTTAATCTACTTGAACAATTCTATTTCAATTTTTTTAAAATATTGTAAAATGTAGTATTTTTAATTACTATTTTTTCAATCGTTTTAAAGGCTTAGAAAATGTTTTGAATTTTTTAAGATTAAGAAAAAAAAATTGTACTTTTTTTTTAAGTTCACCTTCTTCCATACATAGCCCTTATTATTTTTTAAATGAAACAGAAATTCAGGCAATTTGATAACAGAATTTAAAAAAAAGAGCTTAAAATGTGAGTGACAAATCTGTCACAATATATTTGTGACACACACACGAAAAGAATCTCTAAAATCATACAAGCAAGAGAGTGTCAGATGTTTTTGTTCTACAACAGCACCTTTTCAAATAATAAACAAAACATAAGCGGTAGTAGCAGGCCGACATAGGCAGCAACATTTGCAGCTGTCGTAGTATTAGTAAAAATAGTAAAAACACACAATAAATTCCAACACATTTATTTAGGCACACACATACACACATACATAAAAGCCTTTACACACATATCAACACTTACACTTAGAGTACAGGGCTTTTAATATGTTTTAAAAACCCAACATAAACAATAACAAACTGTCAGCAGAGATGCATAGGCCGACTACAATCTAAAATAATTCCTTCTATTTGTCTCTCTGTAAGCATGTATGCATACATATGTGTTGGTGTATGAGTGCAAAATTTATTACAGTTTGTATGACAAAAAATATTGTTCATCTCATATGAGGCAAATTTTCCCTACTCTCCCTGTGTTCGTTTCTCTCTTTTACTTCTCTTCACAGTGCTGTAAAGAAGTGTGGACGTGTTGTTGTTTTCATTGCGTTTTTAATTTAATTTATGCTCGTGCACTTTCTCCGCCTCTATGCGTAGCACTCTCGTTTTATTCTTATTAAATACGATCATTACTTAAGGATTTCTTTCGTTTCTAACTGTGTTCACGCTTTGCTGCAATCAATTTGTTTTTGTTTTGCGTCGTGGTCGTATCTTGTTAATAATTTTGTTTTTTTTTCTCTCTCTCTCACACCATTTACAGGCGGCTTTCTCTTGGTTTTGTTTGTTTATGACAATAATTATGATTTAATTTGTATAAGTGACTAAGAGTGAGAGAGAGAGAGACAGAGACAGAGATACAAAGAGAATAAAAATGAAATTTATATTGGTAAGGTATGCTTTACACAGTGAAATTTGTAATTGCAAGCAATTTTTAAAGGGAATTCAAGAAACATTTTAAAATCTTCTAAATATTGGTGTTTGAAAGAGTGCGGTTAGAAAATTTACAAAGAATTGAAAATCTTTTCTTTTATTTGAACTGAGCCTCATTGAATCAAATATGATCGACAACATTATGCTGTTTTTATGCTAGAAATTCTGTTATTTCTGAGCATAAAACTAATACCATTGCGTTTTAAAGGCCCGCCAGGCAATTAAAACTTTCAGCATTAAGAGAGTACTACGGAGATTCAAACAAATGACAAACAGGTGGTGTAAGGACCGGAGGACCGGAGGATGCATTAGAATTCCCCACTTCAAGCTCTTTCAATTTCTGTCGTCACGATAGGTTAGGTTAGGTTAGAGGACGTGTACTTGTCAATTAAGACAAGTACAGCACCCGGAGGTCGAATTGACCCATTGTACAACAACGTACTAGTTTCTCACACCACTTATGTTGTGTGTGTTTATTTTATACATGAGTGGTGGCACCACCTACAGTTTAAAGTCGACTCCGAACGACAGATTTTTGAGAAACTTTTCATGGCAATTTTATTTTAACCCTCAGAGTTTTTGCCAGAAATCTACTGAGAGAAAGTCGCCGAAGAAAAATACTTTTTGTATTTTGTCTTTGATGTCTGACCAGGCATATGAACCCTGGCTTTACGTCTAATAAGCCAACACACACAAACTACCTACTAGACTACCGCGACTTTAGTGGTGAAATGGTTGATCTTCACATCCCTTAATTGTGTGCCATTACACTCATTGAGTCTTTTCGATGTTGATTAATTTTCAAAAGTTAAGAAACTTCAAATCAAACTAGAAGGGAAAGGTCATGATAAAACCAACACCTTTTCTGTTGAACGTTTCCAGGTTTCAAGCTTGTCGACTGCTGGCAGTAAAGATCGGAATTAATCGCTTACTCAGATTGGAGTAACTCATAATGAACAATTTCCTTTCAAGTCCACCAGACCTACATCATTAAATTTTTTTGGATGTCAACACCGTCTTAGACAACATCTGTGACGATTGTTGATGACCTTGCTTTGTTCATAATCCTTTCAGTATATTTTTTTACCACACGTAATGCACTTTTTACATCTCCCGTCATTATTACACGTAAATATACAAGTAAAGCTTAGACTTTGTTAGGTTTTAGCATTGAGTCACAAATGAAAATGCGGTTCTGTAAAACTGTGTTTCACTGTTAATTGATGGATGTGTCAACCAAACATCGTGCTACTTTGTGCATCCAGCTTTCTTCAAAGAGTTGATTACTGTTTGGTGATGAATGCCTAGTTGCCTAGTTGTGAACCTTGAACTTGAGATAATTTTTTATTTCTTTAACTACAAGCGTTAGTCATGTTCTATAATGATTGTGCCCAAGTGGCGAGCCGCAAGCATATGAATAATTGAAAAGCATAAGGAAAAAATTCTAAAAACAATTATTATTTGGCTTAGTAATGCAAAAAAGCTGGATTGAAATGAAGTTTTAATATTTTTTTTATTAATTGACTGCCTGGTCAATGGTGAAATGACTTACAAACATTTCTAGCAAACTCGCTTGTATTGAAATCTTCTTTGAATTGAATTGATTGTATTTTATTTCGATGTTCTGTTTCGGCGGCGCTAGAAACTAAGTTGTACTTTTGAACTCATTAAATATTGACATGGGAAGAAAAGGAAACGTATAGGAAGTCAATTGTTCTTCTCCAGCCTACCTAAATAGTAATTCACAAAATATTTTCAATACATTTTTGGCTTGAAATATTTATCCAGACATTTCGAACGCTTTACTTTAGAAAACTTTTGTTCTCATTTTTTTTTTTTTTATAAAAATTTAATGAAAAATCTATGAAATTTCTAATTCCGAATTCATAAATTCTAAAAAAGTTTCTGAGAGTCCTTTCGGTAGTCTCTTTGACACAGGCAACATGTCTTAGAAATTCCTTTCGAAAGGAAAGTTTTTTCTTTTTTTTTTTGGCAAATTTCTTTGACAAATTTTCCATAAATTTGTTTTTAGACAATTTTTTCCAAAATAAAAAAAAAAAAAAAAAAAAAAAAAAATTTTTTTTGTTCCTCAATTTGAACAAATTTTGTTTGAAATTTTCATTTATCTTTAAAGCTTTTTCTACAGAATGTTTTTTAAAATTTTTTTATGGCATTTTAGAAAGTAATTTGAACATCAAATCTACCCCTCATGCTCTCTCTACATTTATAATTTAAAAAGACAAAAAAAATACAAATTTTGGTTGGCTTAACAACCGAAACATAAAAGTTTTTCTGTGTCAAAACAACAACAACAACAGCAACAACACAAATAAACTGAAAAACCGAAAGAATTATAATTTGTAATGGCTTTGAAATGTGTGCGTGTATGTGTGTCTCTAAAATAAATTCTCATTTTTTTTTGGTTTTTCTAATCTTTTTCTGCATCTTTAATCTTCTTCAACAAATGGGAACAACTTTACAGCATCCTAAAAATATGCAACACACACATACACACGTAGTAAAGAGAACAAAATCAAAACAAAACTTAACATTTAACAGACAATTTACATGGACACAGGCACACATGATGTTCTTAAGCATACACATACATATTTAACATTGTGTAAGTGTTAGTGTTAATAAGTGTTTATGGATATGAGGATAAATGTTTGTTTGTGTGTGTGTGTTAGAGAGCAGAAGTTTTCGAAAAAAATCTGATGATTAACACCAAAACAAGTTTTGTATTTAATCTTCTTCATTATTTGGAAGCAAACGTAAACACAAAATATGTACAGTGGCGACATCTCAAATAGCACGTTTCATAAATGGAGAAATTAGTGATAATTTTCCTTCAATTGCTGCGAAAAAGTTAAAAACTTTTATTATATTTAAACCACCTATATTGTTGTTAATTAATTAATAATGATTCTATTTTTATTTTTTTGTTGATATATTTTTTACATAATTTTTTAACAAAAAAAGGTTTTTTTTTGACGACAAATTAAATAGCACACATGAGAATCCAACCAAAATTCATTTAAAACTTAAGATTAATTCAAAATTTTTATTATGTTAAATAAATTTAAATTTGTTAATACTATCAGTACTTTGTAGGAAACCCGTTATTTTTAACAACGGCTGTACATCGACGATGCATTGACTGAATCAGCGATTGGCATCTTTCTAGAGGGATGGAATACCATGCTTTTTGAATTTCAGTCCATAAAATGTTCAAATTTGTAGCATTAGAGCGATCTATTCTCTTTTCAACATCGTGCCATAGATTCTCAATCGGATTTAAATCCGGAGATTGAGCTGGCCAAGGTACTACATCAATTTTATTATCAGAAAACCATTTTTTAACGGACTTAGCCGTGTGTTTAGGATCATTATCATGTACAAGCTTCCACTTTAGAGGCATTTCTTCCTCAACGTATGGCAACATTATATTTATTAAAATGTTTTTGTAAGCTACTTGGTCCATTATACCCTCTATTCGTGTTATAGGACCCACACCGTACCATGAGAAGCTTCCCCAAACAAGCACGCTTCCACCCCCGTGTTTAATGGTTTTTGTTGTGTACCTTGGATCAAATTCTGTGTTTATATTTCGCCTTACGTATGACTTTCCATCCGAACCAAAGCGGTTGAACTTAGATTCGTCCGTGAAAAGTACATTATTCCAGTAAGAAAGTGGTTTTTCTAAATGGGCCTTGGCAAAATTAACTCGGTTTATTCGATTTTTTTTTGGACACATGTGGTTTACGCCTGGCAATGCGCCCAAACAAGTTATTTTCTCGTAATCTGTTTTTTATTGTACTTGTGGATATGTTTAGTCCCAACTGTTCTTGAATTTTTCCCGTATTTTTGGTGCAGTTAAAAAATGATCACTTTTGCTCATTTTAACTATTAATTTATCTGTCCTTTGAGACGTTATTCTGGATCTTTTTCGTGTGATGCTTTCAAAAGATTGAGTTTTTTCATATTGTTTGATTGCGTTGTACACTTTTTTTCTCGAACAATCCAGTTTCTGTGATATTTCGGTAAATGTCAGGCCGTCCTTGCGGTATTGAAGGACAAATCTTCGAAAGCTTGGATTAGCGTGTTGGCCACGCCCCATTCTATGATAATAGTAATACTTTATATTTTAAATAACAAATTAGATAATAATTATCAACTTTATACCTTTTTTTCTTAATCGAAGTGTTTATATTAATCAAAATATAATTTTTTTAAATATCTTAAGACGTGTGCTATTTAAAATATCTGCGAATATAGCGAGAAAGAAACAATAACTTTCAGTTTTTAAAAATACACTTCTCTTTTTGCAAATTTTTTTTTTACAAATTAACAACATGTTATTAAACAAATAACTGTAAAAAGAATTTAAATAATTGAAGAAATAAAAGAGAAAAAATGTGTATGAAAATTTTTACACTAAACGTGCTATTTGAAATGTCGTCACTGTACATAGAAAAAACAACACAACGGCAGTTGTATTATTGAGGAGAGAAAGAGAGAGAGAGAGAGAACGAGAGAGCGCGAGAGTACAACAAAAGAGAAGAGAGTTTGCTTACATGTGCATGCGACTTAGATTTGCAACATCTTTTGAAAAAAAATTTTAGGGGGGCAAATGAAAGAAAACTTTAAAAACAACAACAACAATAATAATAACAACAACATAAACATAAAATACATACATATGTTCCATAAATAATAAACCATTCATAATAATTTTTACCAACGCTACAGTACAGTACTCTACTCACACTTGCTTACATACAAAGAAGCAAAGCACAGTAGTAGTGCAGAACTACTGCACACACACACATCACTGTCATGTCATTGGCATACCAAGAACAATTAAGAATTTCACACACATACATATGCATAATCACATACAAGATTAAACATGTTTGCAACGGGGAGAAGATGGAGTCAGCCTCTCCCTCTCTCTCTCTCTCTCTCTCTGCATCTCAGTGTGTCCACGCAACCAACAAAATCAGTCATCAACGCATAACGAAGTCTAACAGAAGAAAAACGCACAAGTTTTTTTGAGTAAAAATTTCTTCAGTTCTTGTTGCTGTTGGCAACCACAAACATAAAGTGACCAGGCATTTAAAAGTCAATACCAAAAGCGTTAAGGAAAAACGCATACAATTCATAAACGTCAAAATAACAACAACAACAACAACAATAATAAGAAGAAGAAAAACATGTTTTTTTTTTGGTTTGCTGCAGCATCTCATGACTGACAGTCACTCAGTCAGATGGTCAGTAAGTGAATCAGTTAGAGTGGTGGCTATGGACCCACTTAAACATTCAACACACACTCACACACACTCGCACACTTGCAATTTAGTTGGAATTACTCTGGTAGATACACATCCATACACAGAAACTCCTACGCACGGAAAATTAAATTTTCATTTTCCTAACAAGGAACACATTCATACCACCATACCCCTACTACCAAAGTACAGCAACGTTGACGATGGTGGTGATGATGATGTTGTTAAGGATACAGAGTCCATATGTATGTATTGCCCAGTATTTGGCCAGAAAACTTACGATACAAAAAAAATTGCAAACTCTCATGAATTTTAAATTTCATTCTGCTAAGGAATATCGTTCCGAACCGAACTTTTATTTTTGGGCGTAACAACACCAAATAAACAAGAGTTCAGCCAGCCAGGTAGCCATCCAGCCATTACAAGCAAAAGTAGTTTGAGTAGGATGCTTCGACTCCCGTTAAGTTTTAAATCTTCTCAAGATTTTTTTTTCTCCTTCTATTTCTGTTACACACAAGTACCGTTACTTACACTGTTACTGTTACTCTGTTTATTATGATTGTGTTGTTGATTCCTGTTAATTTTTTTTTTCTTTGCCAAATTTACATGGAGATTATGAAACGAGTGACCACAATATTTGAAGAGATTTTTCACAGCCACCACATGATAAAGTTAAATGAGTCACCCCCCCCCCCCTCTTTTTTGGCACTAGAAAAGAGAAAAAAGGACGATGAAAGGAAGCAATGAAATACATTCATTTGCTGAATGTAAAGGAATGCAAAAAGACAGTCCATTACGGTCCATTTATGTGGAGATAAATTCGAATTTAAAAATCAAAGACGCAAACCCACACTTTTAGTAGCGCCACTTCTTGTGTTTAACAGGGTAAACTTTGCTATTAACAGAGCACTGTTAATTGTTTAACAGTGGCAATAAGTAGATTAGTCTTGTACTTTGCAATTGTTGCAGACTATTGACATAAAATTGAAGTCGCCGTGGTCTAGTAGGTAGTGTGTTGGCTTATTCGACGAAAAGCCAGGGTTCGAGCCCCACTCCAGATATCAAAACAAAATAAAAAAAAGTATTTCTTCGGCGACTTTCAGCAGATTTCTTGCAAAAACTCTGAGAGAAAAATAAAATTGCCATGAAATGTTTCTCAAAAATCTGTCGTTCGGAGTCGACTTTAAACTGTAGGTCCCGCCACTCATGCATAAAAATTAACGCACACAACATAAATGGTGTGAGAAACTAGGTCGTAATCCTGACTGAAGGGTTGTAATGACCAATTATGTATGCATGTATGCATTGACATAAAATATAATTCTCACTAACATCACTATGATCATTATTATTTGTGAACAAAAGTGTTGAATTATTCCAGCCATCCCACTACCACGGTTCGAAAGAGGACCCTCTGGGCTACCATTCGCATATAGTCGGTTTGGTGTACTATTTCTTATATGTTCCCAAATGGCTACTGATCTTCCAGAGAATTTGCCGACAAAAAATTGTTATTTTTAAAGCCAATCTTCTCAATACCTTAACACATTATATGTGACAATGTTGCTGATTATATTAAGAGGCCTTGGAACCTTCCTCTGCATATAGTATGGTACTCATAGAAGCAGAGTATTTCTCAAAATTGGCTCCTAAACAATTGGGCTTGTTCAGATCGATACTGTTAAATAGCTAACAGTGCTCTGTTAAGTGCAAATTTTGTTCTTTTAAGAGGAAATTTTGCTCTGCTCATGCCAAATGTGGCTTTGCTAAAATTTATGGTTTGCGTCTTGGATTTTCAAATTCGAATTTATCTTTACACACATCAACTGTCCTGATTTTTAGGGCGCTCTGTTCAACTTCAACTAAGGCATTATGTGCTAAACTTCTTTAGGTTTTAAAATTACTATTTCTACGGATATTTTTGAGACTCTAATTAATCCGAATTTCTGGCCAACAAATACTCTAGTTCGGGAATATATCTATAAAGCTAGACCCCAAAGTATTGCCGTACTTCCACAACGTGAATCGTTTGTTCCAAAAAACTAACTGATGATTTTATGTCCATCGCTTATCAAAATGTTCGTGGCTTGAGAACAAAACTTACTACATTATACACGAATAGTTTTAACATCGATCAGCAAATATTAGTATTTACGGAGACGTGGTTAAATGATAATTTTTTGAATACTGAAATACTTTGTAACAAATTTAACATCTTTCGTCGTGATCGTGGCAATGAAACTACAGGAGGAGGTGTCCTTATTGCTATTTCATGTAATTTACCATCTGAGCTTTTAGTAACTGATACACCTCATGATATTGAATTTATAGCTGTTTCTATAAAAATGAATGGTCATCGTATTTTTATTACCTGTTCATATATTCCGCCATCTTCTCCACAAGCTGTATACATAAAACATGCAGAAGCTATAAGTACTGTTGCTCATTCTTCAAAAGACGGTGATTTTATTTTTGTCCTCGGTGATTTTAATCTACCTTCAATTCAATGGAAATACTTACCAGAGGATGGTTATTTCATTCAAATGAAGCAGAATTCAAATTTCGACGAATTTTTTAATATTTTGTATGATTTGGGTCTGTTCCAAATTAATGGCATTCCAAACATTAATTTCAAAATATTGGATTTAATATTCGTAAATGAGGTGACTAATAGCTTTATTAAACGCTCGTTCCCTATTACCAGTCCAGAAGATTGTTATCATCCAACGCTCGTATTAAAAACATCCATTCCACTTAATTTATCGATGCCTTCGTGTAGCAAAAATGAGAAAGTTTTTTCATTTAAGCACACCAACTATAATATGTTAAATGAACTCCTAATCAATACGGATTGGCACTCCTTTTTTTCATGCTATACTAATGTTGATGATATGTCTAAAGCCTTTTACTCTAAGGTTAATACCTTTTTGAATTTATGTGTTCCAAAGCAAATATCTAGACAATTATCCGGTCCTCCATGGAATAATAAACAACTGGCTCGTGTAAAAAATAAGAAGAATAAATACTATAAAAAGTTTAAACAATCTGGTTGTTATATGGATTATATAAGATATTCTGTTACCCGGGCGGAATACACAATACTTAATAAATCATGTTACGATAAATATGTAAATACAATGAAATACAACTTTAAGCGTAATCCAAAATCGTTTTTTAAATTTGTGAACTCAAAGAAAAAAGTAACTGGTTTTCCATCTACTATGGGATTTCAGCAGATTGAATCTAGTGATGACAGCATTATAAGCAATTTATTTGCCAGCTTCTTTTCCACAACTTATTCGGATGCAACTTATAATGATTCCACTGATTATCACATTAAAATAAATACAAATTCCACAGTATCAATAAATTTAATCAACGTTCCTACTATTTCTATGGAATTGAGAAAACTAAAATTCTCCTATAACTTTGGACCTGATAACATTCCTAGTAGCATCTTAATTAATTGTGCCGACTCTATAGCTGTTCCACTATCATACTTATTTAATAAATCGATTATATGTGGTTATTTTCCTAATGTTTGGAAGGATTCATTCATTATTCCTTTGTTCAAATCAGGAAATAGATCCGATGTTACAAATTATCGTGGTATTGCAAAACTGAGCATAATTCCAAAACTGTTTGAAAAAATGGTTACAGATGATTTATGTTATCAAGTTTCTAACTTGATATCTCCTTATCAGCACGGTTTTAGGAAAAAGTGTTCTACTACAACAAACCTGCTTCATCTCTCAACAGTTGTGTATCAAGGATTTTTTCATCAGCAACAAACAGACGTTATCTATACGGATTTCAGCAAGGCCTTCGATAAAGTCAATCATGTACTTTTGAGGAAGAAACTTTATTTATTGGGATTTTCCGATCTTAGTCTAAAATGGATTTACTCGTATTTAACTAACAGAAAACAAACCGTACTTTTTAAAAACTGCTGCTCCAGAAGTATTGATGTCCTTTCTGGGGTACCTCAGGGTAGCCATCTTGGACCGCTTCTGTTTTCATTGTTTATTAACGACTTACCTGAAACGATTCACTATTCCAATATCCTAATGTACGCTGATGACGTAAAAATTTTCTTAAGTTATCGCCAAAGTTCCGATCAGAAACTTCTTCAAAATGACCTAAATTCGTTTCATTTATGGTGTAATTTAAATCTAATGCAGCTTAATCTCAAAAAATGTAAATACATGAGATTTGTAAGAAAGAATCCGATTCCTGCAAACTATGCTTTTGATGGATACGAGCTTGAGCTTGTAGATAACTTCCTGGATCTAGGAGTTCTACTTGATCCCAAACTAAATTTTATCCCGCACATAACTATGACTGTAAATAAAGCTAGAAGCGTTCTTGGTTTTATAAAACGGTGGGCAAAAGAATTTAACGATCCTTATGTTACTAAATCGCTCTACACATCTCTTGTAAGGCCTATACTCGAATATGGTTCCATAATATGGGATCCTCTATATAAAAAATATTCCGACGTCATCGAATCTGTACAAAAGCAATTTCTGATGTTTTGTCTCCGAGGACTGAATTTTAATCCTACAAGTTTACCTTCTTATTCTGCCAGACTAGCTTTAATTAAACTTCCGACACTTAAAAGCCGCAGAACTATGTTAAATATCTCATTCATATTCAATGTAATTACTGGTGATATAGGCTCCAGTTTTTTAATCCATAATATCACGTTTAATGTTCCTCAACGTCCGTCACGTCATTTTTCCCCATTATCAATACAATTTTTTAGATCCAACTACGCTGGTGCTGATCCAATAAGGAGAATGTGTAAAGAATTTAATAAATTGTATATGCTAATAGATTTTTCGTCATCAAATAATGTTATAAAAAATAATGTAATTATATATTTAAATTCATAGTTTTTAAATTGATATAAATTTAAATTTACAATTGTAACTTTAATAAATTGCCTGTAAGGAATATTTCCATAGGCAAATAAAATAAATAAATAAATAAATAAATTCTCTGATCTTCAATTGAAACAGAGGGCTGATCTATTGGGAAGCCCTAGACATATTCGGAGCTTCTAGTCTCATAATTCGGATATTTCTGGTTGGGGGAAGTGCCCTTTGAAATATATTCCGATGGCTTCAAAATGTTGAACAGAATAGGCTGTAGTAGGATTAAATTTTTGCTTAGGTTGCTTGGCCACTATAGTGCTTTCCATGCGTCATGGACATGGACATATTGAAAGCGATGCAATAGTTCTTGTGTGGTGGCTTTTTCACTGACTATCTCTTAATTTACTCGGATAGACAGGCAGGCCCATACTTGTTTATCAATGGAATTCAAGGCATTGATGGAAATTGTATTGCTTTTGGAATGATCAGAGATCGTACGGAGCTCAGAGTTTTTAACATGTTACAGGCTCAGTTAGACTACGTATTCTATGGTTGGTTTGCAGGAAAAGCTCAATTTTGTTGGCAGCAGGAGTAGGACTGATGCAGATAAGAATGTCTTCTCTCGTTAAATCACTTGGCCATCTGTCGTACTATTGTGGTTGTTACAGGTCACGGTCCAATTTGAAAGGAGGGCCGATAAACCTGGTATTCTACGAAACGGTTTCAACAGTAGCTGTGAAAGAGAAAGAAGCTGTCTTTCTCATAATGTGTCAAAGCATTACTTTTGCCCTGAAGTGTGTCAGGGATTCTTAAATTTTCTCTTTTGCTGTCATCTTTGACTGAACTCTTCAAATGAAGGATGAGTGACAGGAGAAGCTTATTTTCGATTTGGGATTGGTTTCCTAAAGTCTCGTAGTTTTTTTAAAATTTAAGAAAACCACGATGTAAATTTTTTTGCCTTCTGCTTGGGTTTGTGGTCAAGCATGCCAGCCAGCTTTTGTCCTGAAGATGTCAGTCTTTTAAATCTCTGGTTGTTAAAGGTAGATGCACTTGTTGTGTCTGTTGTGTGTACATTGTTACTGTGACGTTGTTGTTGGCAGCAACAACATGAAAGTGAAAAACGACCAGCAGTTGCAATAGTAACAATAGCAACAGCAACAGCACCAGCAGCAAAAATGTTGCATTTTTTTTCGTTTTTCTTTAAAATTTACTTCAAAATTTACTGGTCGGTTGCAAGCAACAGCAAAAAACAAGGGGGTGGGGGTATGTAAGGCAAACAAAAAACAGAAAAATCAGCAACAGAAAGGCAACTAACAGGAGAGAAGCTGGATAACAATGTCAGTGAATGCTTCATCACATTCATCTTCATCAGTTTATACGTCATTAAATAAAATATCATTGCTGGATGGATGGATGGATAGGAGTTTTTTTTTTTTTTTTTTTTTTTTTTTTAATTTATTTATTCTATCATTCTTACAATTTAAAAAAAAAATATATATAAAATTTTTTAGTATTTACAATGCTTGAGATCTAACTTAAAATAAAATATTGCAGCAATCAGGAACTTATTTATTAAATATTGTCATCTTATTATTAATAACTCAATTTAGGGGAAAAGATAGAGCAAAAACCCCATTTTCATATAATTAGAAAAATTTGATAATGTAATCACTTCTATAAAATTTCACTGCTGAAATAATAGAAGAGTTTATTGATTCAAGTTTCTTATAACATTATGTTGTGAAGATCTGTTTCGATCTTCGAATCGCCGAGAGAGATTAGCGGTAATGGTATTGAACATATTTTCCTTAAATCTCCTGTGAAGAAGGGAAGTAGGGTATAGTCTGGGTAGGTTATGTATAATTTTAAGATTCTTATTCTGAATAATTTGCAATTTTTTCAGATAAGTTTTGGCGCAAATTTCTGCCCATATTTGGCATCCATAAGTCATGATTGGACGGATGCACATTTTGTAGAGTAAAAGTTTATTCTTAGTGTTCAGCTTAGATTTTCGATTTAGCAGAGGATAGAGTGCTCTTCCACACTTTATAGCTCTATCACAAGCATGTAAAACATGTTCCTTGAATGACAAACGCTTATCCAGAATAATACCAAGGTATTTGACGGATGTTTGTATTGGAATTTGGTGACCTTGAATATTTAGCGGAATTGAGGGAATTCTCTTTGGTGACTTGTTAAAGGGAAAAATTATTGCCTGTGTTTTTCCCTGATTGATTTGTATTTTCCAATTTTTTAAGTACTTTTCAGTATGCAAAAAATTCTTTTTCATATTTTTGATGATAGCATTTGAAACTTTTCCGCATGAAACTAAAGCAGTGTCATCAGCGTATAAGGCCAAAGTTGAATTTCTTGGTAGTTTGTAGTCCGATGTATATATGGAATATAGAATCGGTGACAAAACTGATCCCTGAGGAACGCCAGCTAAAATATTTCGAGGGGAAGAGTGTGTTGCATCAATTTCTACCACAAATTTTCTATTCTCTAAAAAGCTTTTAACAATTTTTAGAATATACATCGGATAACCGAAGTTTTTCAGCTTATACACGAGACCCTTATGCCATATTGTGTCGAATGCTTTTTCTACATCCAGAAATATAATGCCTGTACTTTTACGCCGCGATTTATTTAATCTTATAAGGTTAACAATTCTTTTAATTTGATGTGTCGTAGAAAACTCCTTTCGGAAGCCAAATTGTTCTTCTCTTAATATTGAGTTGGACTCTGTAAACTCGCTTAATCTGCTTAAAATTATCTTTTCGAAAACCTTGCCTAAGCAATTCAACATACTAATGGGTCGGTAGCTCGTTGATGATTTTGGATCTTTACCCTGCTTTAAAATGGGAATCACTTTTGCATTTTTGAAAATTTCGGGGAAATATCCGGTTGTCAAGCACCAATTAAAAACCTTAGATATAATAATGAAAATAGAGTTTGGCATATTTTTGAGAACAATTGGCTTAATACCATCAATTCCTGGAGCCTTAGAATTCTTTAACTGGTTTACATAAAACCTTACTTCCTCTACACTCGTTAACACGTCATCTATATTTTCTTGAAGGCAAGTATTATCCAACCATTCGCAAAATTTTATTACTTTTCTTTCATTTGGTGATATTATGCTGTGAGTAGTCCCGTGAAAATTTTCAAATGTTTGAGCAATAGTATTTGCTTTGATTTCACTGTCGTAAATATCAGCGCCATCTACATGTAAAGTACCAACTGGTGCTCTTTTACCTTTTATGGCTTTACTTAATAGCCAAAATTTTTTCTTTCCGATTGGCAACCTATGTATAAATTTTGACCAGCTGTTATTCCTGTCATTTAGCACGTGATATTTGATCAACAAATTCAGCTGTTTTAATATGCTTGTCAGTGTTCTTCTTTCTAGTATATCAATGCTTCTTTGTAATTTTCGCCGATATTTCCTTCTTTGGCCAATTAAGTATATACTAATTTGACTTAGTTTTTTCTGCCAAGGTTCAATTTCGGTTACGGGCACTAGATTTGAGGATCCTTGTATAGTCTGTGTGATCTTTGCTAAAACATCTTCAGCATTGGTTTGTGTTATATCTACAGTATGCAAGTTTAAGTTTCTAATCTCATCATCTACCCATTTTTGTATAGCGATCCAGTTTGCTTTATTATACTGGGGGACAAGCATCGATTTAACAATAATAGATCCGTAAATTGTGCATGTCATTGGTACGTGATCGGAGTTTAATATATCTTTGTGGGTTTCTATTGGAGATATCAACAAGCTGCTATTTGTTAGAAGAAGATCCACCACAGAGGGCAAAGTTGGTGCTACTTGCTGACCATATCTTGTAAAGCATCCGGGATAGTGAACGTAATAATGTGATGTAATTTGATGATTGTAAAGTTTACTACCAGCTCTATTGTTATGGTGACAGTTCCAGCTAGTGTGCTTAGCGTTAAAGTCTCCAAAAATAAAGAAATCGTTTCTTGTTGTTGTTATTTTATCTAGATCGTCAGTAAAATGTGATGAATATTGCGGACAGTATGCAGAAGTAATTCTTATTGGGCCATTGTTGACAGAAATTAATATTGATACATTCTCTATTGTGGTAGTAGGAAATTTTGGAAGACGTTTGTGAGGAATATTTTTCTTAACGCCAATTAGAACACCTCCACCATGAGTTAGGCGGTCTTGTCTATGAATATTATAGTTTTTTAATTTAAACTTATGGTGTGGTTTAAGAAAAGTCTCATTTATCAGTACAATATCAATATGCTTTTCATTAAGAACGTGTTCTAGTTCTAACATTGCTGACGGACTTGTTATGCCTTGGGCGTTCCAGTGCATAATCTGAAAATCATTTTGTGAATTTTGATTACAAGACATTTTTTAGCATCATACCAAGAACTCTCATTTTGTCAAACTTGTTTTTGCACTTTTGTAAAGCATCAAGTGCTTCAAAATAGATTTCTAGAATTCTTTCGTTAGAAATGTCATTATCATCTACTTCAGTTCTAGATTTTATCATAGATGCGTATGAGGCTTTGTTAGAATTGCCTGTTTGGTTCTGTGTTGTCTTAATATTATTAAATACTGGGAACTCTTTCTCGGAAAAATCAATGTCCTGAGATGTTTCTTGTAAGTAACGATTTGGCGGATTCTTATTGGTAATTCTGTGTCTAATATCGATGTACTCTTTACGGAGGGGGCAGCGTGGATCATCAGCTCGATGGTTCACATGCTTGCGGTTCTTTTTAATGCAGTTGAAGCATTTGTAAATAACTGGCCCATTTGAAGGCACTTTGTCCAAGGGGCAAATTGAATAGTCATGTGAACCCCCACAACCTAAACATGCTTCCTTCCTAAAACAATTTGCGGCTCCATGACCGTACATTGTACACTTAGAGCACTGCGTGGGTCCTTTCTTGCTACGTAGGGGATTTCTCCATTGCACAACAATCCCACATAAATATTTTATTTTCCTTATTTCCCGTTTTGAAATTTCATTTTTGTTAAATTCAAGCATATATAATGCATCATTCGCATTAGAGCGAGAAGTATGAATTTCTTTTGTCGAAAGAGGTTCAATATTAAACATTGTCTTGAATTCCTCATTGATCTTTTTTGTACTGATTTGGGGCAGACCATACAGAACAAGCTTAAATTTTTGGTTATCTTTTACTGGATGAGTAAAGAAAGTCAAGTTCTTAGATTTCAGTGTATTGACAATTTCATTGTAGTCCTCAAGCGTGTTAGGAATTATTTTTGTACCAATTGACATCCTTTTGTACTTACATTTTTGTCCAAGTAAATCAATTATTTTGTTAAAGCTGTGGTCTCCGTCAACGACAATCGGTGGAATTTTAGTGATTGGAGCTGATTGCACCTCGCTTTCGAGGCTAATTGAATCAAAATCTTCCAAATCCGATAATGGCTGGAACTTATTTCTTGAAGTTGTTTCACCTGTTTTGGTAAGTTTATATTTTGGATGGTTTCCCCAAAATATTTTGCGTTTGTTGTTCATTTTAGAAAATTAAAATAAGTAAGGTTGGTTTTATTGAATATGCACGTGATAAACCGGTCGTTTTTAATAACACGTCCGAAGGCTTTAAACACCCACACGCGAATGGATGGATAGGAGTGTGTGTGTGCAGGAGGATTAACATTGAAGTTGTTACTCCCGCAAACACTCCTTCATTTCGAAAGGATACTACAACAGCATGTAAAAAGGGTTCTTGGTGCTTCTGCCATTCTAAGTGTTGGAGAGCAAGGAGGTTGAGTTCGAGGCGGGCAGCATCATTATGAACAACAAAAATTTTTATTTCATGAAATTATTTTGATGTGAAAACTTTTGTTGTTGCAACAACAACATTTTATTTCTTTTGTTTTTTTTTTTTTTGTTTGAAGAGAATTTTTTGCGGTTTTTCATTTTCCTACTTGGAAGGTACTGGGAGCACCACAAAAGGAAGAAAAACTATAGAGAAAAAAGCCGAGCTGTTGAAACAATAATTGCCAGTAAAATTGTAGTTTTTTTTTTCTTGGTTTTTGTTTTGTTACTTGCTGTGCATGGCACCTAAAGCAGTACGAGAATAGTTCGGCACATAAAAAGAAAAGAAATATTCTACAAATTGTTGTAATTAAGTTATTAAACATTTTAAGTGCCACAAAACAACACCATACAACAGCATAATGATGTTTTCACCACAAAATTAAAAACTACAAAAGAGAACAAAGAGGAAGAAACAATACAACACCACCACATTAATTTAAAACTGGCTTAAGTGGTAGAAAAAAAGGCTTCTACAATTAGAAAATATAAGGAAACATACTTTTAGGCTGATTCTTAATAACTGGGGCATATATTTTGTGTAAAAAGCTATAATGATTGGTTTAAACGGAACAACACTTTCCGAAAAACATGCTTCTGTAGTTAAAAGTCTAAAAAAAAATTGAATTATTTTTGCATACTTTTAGGTTGATTGGAAAATTCTTAAAAAATTAAGCATATTTTTAGGCGGTCTTTTTAAAACTGTGAATTCTACTTATGATCTGAATTTCAGAACTGATGTGTTATAGCACAGACATAATCTAAACGCCGCCATTGTGTATAACGTATCATCTACTTTAGTTTTTTTTTAAGTGTGAAGTAAGGAACACCAAGGATGTGGTTATTGTTCCTGAGTAGTTACCATATTTAAGACTTGCCTTTGGCACTTTCACCGCGCCCCAATAAGGACACTGAGTGTTTGCAATAATACTGTAATCTGTGCCGGCGTTAAGCCTCCTTAGCCAGTAAGATCGGAAGTGAGCTCTGAAATAGAAGAATCCATAACATAGGCTGCCAACAACGATGATGTGTTCATTGCAGGCTGTGGATCTAACCACGTTATACAATGTTTGCTCCCCGCGTACGATACGGTTGGTAGGGGTTTCTGTTTTGAAGCAAAAACAGCCTGCCTGTAGGCTTGACTGGCAGACCTATCATCAGGCACTGATTCTTCCTAAACTGCTTTTGTTAACGAAACCAGAAAATATTTTTAGGCCCTTAGCTCTCATGGCAGCCATGTGAGTCTATAAATTAGCTATCCTATCAGTGGGGAGGGTTCCTTCATTACTCGCGTATCTAATCGTGTAAGAGATGTCCGGCATTTTCTTATTAAAACGCATATCGTGGTATCATCAATTGTAGGCCTTCCTCATTGCTTGTATTATGATTCAGCCCATGAAGTATAACTTTAGAACCTCTTGTCAGTTCAACGGTGCTGTATGTTGTTGTCGCGACTCAAATGATCGAAACTAGCTGCAGTTCTTTTGACCGTTTAATATGAGTTCCTCGTCACAAGAATAATTCGTGTGGCAGGCATGAACCTGCCATGAAGTCGCCCTAGTCTGGTAGGTAGTGTGTTGGCTTATTAGACGTAAAGCCAGGGTTCGAGCCCCAGGCCAGACATCAAAGACAAAATACAAAAAAAGTATCTGTCTTTCGGAGTCGACTTTAAACTGTAGATCCCGCCACTTATGTATACAAATTAACGCTTACAACATAAGTGGTGTGAGAAACTAGGTTGTAATCCTGACTGAAGGGTTGTAATGACCAATTATGTATGTATGAACCTACCGAATATCAATCCACACCTTTGTAGGTATAGTCTTACCTCTGTTAGGCTGTCTAGCAGGCTAACCCTGAGCAGGGGAAGAATCTTGCCTTATTGCCGTGCTCACATGGCTTAAATTGTATATGAAACCCACCAACCAGCTAACTAAACTATTCTGTGGAGACATTTCTTACTCCGTATTCTAGTCTCTCGGTTCATTGTGTAGCGGGTGGGCAAAAGAAGAGGCTTTACTTACATCTTGAAGAGGAAAAACGTGTATTTTCCGCTTTATTTGCCAATGATCGTTATTTGAACAGGTTATGGTATCACTCACTACATGTTTTAAACTTTTAGGATGTAATTCAATTTGATTGTCATGATCGGATAATCAGGACTTGTCAGTTAGACTCTGGGATATTGCTTCATGTGGTATCACAATGGGCTGATATACAGTGACCAAGAGATCTTTTTGATTTAACAAATCAGCCACTCCCTTGTAAAGGGTGTTTCTTATAGAGGTATAGAACTTTAAGTTGCAATAAAACAACGATGGATTATTCGATTGACATGAATTTTATTTATCCGAAAGATAATCTTGTGGCGGCATTACATTTTAAATATGATTTCTGGCATATGACCGCCACGGCTGGCTCGGATGACTTTCGATGACTTTTTCCAACATTTGTGGCCGTATATCGGCAATAATACGGCGAATGTTGTCTTCCAAATGGTCAAGCGTTTGTGGCTTTACCGCATAGACCAATGGCTTTACATAGCCCCACAGAAAGTAGTCTAGCGATGTTAAATCACAAGATCTTGGAGGTCAATTCACAGGTCCAAAACGTGAAATTAGGCGGTCACCAAACGTGTCTTTCAATAAATCTATTGTAGCACGAGCTGTATGACATGTTGCGCCGTCTTGTTGAAACAACATCTCCTGGACATCATGGTTATTCAATTCAGGAATGAAAAAGTTAGTAATCCATGGCTCTATACCGATGACCATTGACTGTAACGTTCTGGCCACCATCGTTTTTGAAAAAGTACGGACCAATGATTCCACCAGCCCATAAAGCGCACCAAACAGTCAGTTTTTCTGGATGTAACGATGTTTCCACATACACTTGAGGATTACCTTCACTCCAAATGCGGCAGTTTTGTTTGTTGACGTAGCCATTCAACCAGAAGTGCGCTTCATCGCTAAACAAAATTCGCTTATGAAAATCGGGAACAACGGTAATCTCGTTTTGGGCCCATTCGACGAATCTACGCCTTACTTGATGATCGTTTGGCTTCAAATCTTGCACGAGTTGGATTTTGTAAGCACGGAAACCAAGATCCTTCCGCAAAATCTTCCATAAAGTGGATGGACACAGATCCAATTCCTGTGCTCGATGGCGGATGGACTCATTCGGGTCTTCCTCAATGCTACGCTCTCCAGCAGCAATAGCTTCTTCTGTATGCACCGTACAGCGTCTCTGGGGATGCGAGTTATCAATAAGAGTAAACGTGGTGCGAAAACGTTCCATGGTTAATCGAATTAACTGCTCTGATGGACGATTTTGTCGACGATAAAATGGACGTAGTGCGCGATACGTTTTCCGCACAGAACCATTATTTTCGAAATAAAATTGCACTATTTGCAAGCGTCGTTCAGGCGTGAGTCTATTCATGATGAATTGCCAAACCAAACTGAGAATAAATCACTTGACAGCTGTTAAATCTGTCGCCATCTTGAAAAGTAATGCCAACTTAAAGTTCTATACCTCTATAAAAAACACCCTTTATCATATTCTATTCCTAGTACTGCGCTAATTTTTTGCATTTATTCTCATGACAAAAAAACTAACCTTTAACTCTCGATATGGATTTGAATCCATTCTTGAAGCCTTGGAGAAGAATTGCTCAATCTTAGAGTACCGGTCAGACTAGGCAAATATTTGCTGAAAAATCTTTATTCTCCTTGCCTAAGAAATAATTAAAAACCAACCTGATTTATTTTGAATATTCACTATTGGCCTTAATCCCCTTAATATCCCTTAACTGGCAGCCATTATGCTTGTAAGAGAGAAAGAGAGAGAGAGAGAGCAACAGAAAAGAAGATACAAAACAGAGACATATTTTGATATTCCCAACATGTCTTACCAAATGAAATTAACTGTACTCCTCACATACAATAACAACAACGACAACAGCAAAACAAGGAAGAAAAAAATTCAACGGAAAATGTAAACAGAACTTGGAAATGAAAGAAAAAATGAAAAAAAATGGAAAAAACTGGGCGGAAAAAACGGAAACAAATCATCGCGTGACATCCGTTATTGTTTTGCTTGCTTTTTATACTCGCCGTTAAGCTGGACCAGCTGTACGTACATATAACATACACAGCCTTAGGCACACCAGTTATTAGGATATACTTGGTATGGTAATTGGGGAAAAAAAGGATGCGACAAAAGGATATTACGATTACGATTAAATGCTAAAACGGGGGTAGAGAACGCAAAAAAGAAAAAGAAAATTTTGTTAAAAAAATATTTACATACGTGGGAAAGAAAGACATGGAAAAAAAAGAAGAGAAAATAAAGATTAAAAGGATTAAAAGGATTACTTCACAAGGTAATGAAGGAAATTGTAAAATGCACATGAAAATTTTTATATTATTTACGGGGAATTTTTTTAATTTTTTAAATTGAAATTCTACAGTCTGGGAAGCCGCAAGCCTTTGCTTAGGATTACAGTCCTACAGGCATCTTAGACAAACCATGTATGGTGGAACCATGGTGGGTGAAATTTACAATTAAAAGTTGGATTACGAATAACATTTTTATGGCATTGTCTCTGTATATGACGGATTATTAAAGATATGTATGGTCTCCTTGACCTGTAATAGCTATCCAGCTCACTAGGTTCGAAAACCACAACTTTTTAATTTTTTTTTTATCGAATTTTACCTGCTTTATGGACTCTATTATCTGTAATAAATTTTTTTTTTTTTTTGTGAAATTCTAACATTTCCATGATTATTTAAGATTTTCTTTCTTCACTTTTCGAAATTTTTCAACTATGTTAACTTAACAGTCTCTGTTAACATAACATTACTTACTTACTTGCTTAATTGGCCATAACAACCCGTTTAATGGATTTCGGCCTGCCGCAACACATCCTTCCAGGCGCCTCTGCTTCGTGCGCGCCTACGCCAATTGGTCACACCAATCGATGACAGGGCTTCCTCGATTTGGTCCTTCCAACGGATGCAAGGTTGTCCTCTTCGCCGACTTCCGCAGATTCCCGCATCAAATACCCGTCTCGCCGGAGCATCCTCCTCCATTCGAACGACATGGTCGCGCCAGCGCAGCCGCTGGATATTAATACGCTGTACAACGTCTATGTCGTTGAGGAGCTCGAGAGCTCATAGAGCTCACTGTTGTATCGGATACGGAAATCATCGTCAACTCGCACTGGACCGAAGATCCTGCGTAGTACTTTTCTCTCGAACACTCTCAAGGCCGCTGCATCCGTACTTAATAGGGTCCATGCCTCTGCGCCATAAAGAAGCACGGGTAGGATGGGTGTCTTGTAAAGTGTTAGTTTTGTCGCACGAAAGAGGTCTCTGCTACTCAATTGCCTATTGAGACCATAGTAGCACCTGTTGGCAAGAGTGATCCTACGGCTGATCTCCAGACTGACATTATTTCTGGTGATAAAGGCGGAGCCAAGATAGATGAATTCCTTGACCGTATGAAAAGTATAGTTATCGGCCGTAATCTGAGAATCAATACGCCGCGCGTCTCTACTTGACGATAACATATACTTTGTTTTGCCCTCATTTACTTATCCAGACCCATCTTACTAGACTCCCGTTCAATAGCACTAAAGGCAGCAGTAACATCTCGCTTGGTACGCCCTATGATGTCAATGTCGTCAGCGTACGCAAGCAACTGGATGCACTCCCGCCTTTCGCAGAACACTCTCCATGACGAAGTTGAAGAGGTCGCATGATAAGGGGTCGCCTTGTCTGAAACCTCGCACGGTACCAAAAGGATCGGAGAGGCCCTTTCCTACCTTGACGGAGCTGCAGGAATTGCTCAACGTCATTCTGCATAGCCTTATCAGCTTCGCAGTTATACCGAGCTCAGACATTTCGGCAAAAACACGATCCCTTATGGGGCTATCGAAGGCTGCCTTATAGTCGACAAAAAGATGGTGTGTGTCGACTTGTTTTTCGTGGGTCTTTTCCAGGATTTGGCGTAGTGTGAAGATCTGGTCGATGGTGGATGGTCGATGCCAGGTCTGAAGCCGCGCTGATAAGGTCCAATCAGTGTTTTGACGAGTGACTTCAGTCGTTCACACAATACGCCTGTAAGAACCTTATATGCGGTAGGGAGAAGACTTATACCCCTGTAGTTGGCGCATATCGTGGGGTCTCCCTTTTTCAAGACAGGACAGAGGACACTGAGGTTCCAATCGTTGGGCATACTTCCCTCTAGACATATTTTGTAAATAAGCTGGCGCATAACATAACATAAAGAGTATAACTTGCGTAGCTAACTGCGCACACATCTTGGAAGGCCACTGGTTTTGGCATACCGTACACCAAATGTAAGAATCCTTATGCAAGGTAGTAGACGGCAACCCCGTTCTGATTTAGCCAGTAAATATACTAGGTCTCTAAGCCCGTAAGTCTTTTCCATGGCCATAAAGAGTTCTAAGGCGCTCTCTCTTATTGTTATGTAACCCTCTCCATTATGTTATATGTAACTCCAGGAGAGCTTAAGGTCCGTCCCTTGTGGTTAAGTGCAGCTGAACACCATTAATGTTCTCGGCAAATTAAAGGCGTTTTAACATGTATTGTCTGGTGAAAAGGCATCAATTCCGTTAGACCAGGATTAACGCCTAAACCAAAGCCCCTCCAATATTTCCTGTAGAAAGCTGTTTCACAGCAGGGCATGGTTCTATTCACTTGCTTTGTCTCATGAACGTCCCTAATAAAAGAAGAGAATAATTTTTTAAGCAACAAATTTTCTATAAAAAAAAAAGATTCTTTATAAGGAAAGCATTTTTTTAACGTCCAACATTTGTGGAGAAGATCTTCTCATGCATTTTTAAAGCAAAAATAGAATGAAAACTTTTCTAAAGGAAAAGAAAATTATTTTGTATTAAAAAAATCATGTTATTGCTCTCCCAATCAATTAATTATTTTCCCGTTTTTCCCGTTTCATTTCAGGTATGTAAACACCGTTACGTTACACGTTTTTCCACTGGAAGTTTTCATTAAATTTTTCCCTTTTGTTTTTTTTTTCTACTACTTCAGCTGATGAAGATGGTAAGCGAAATAATTTTGTTTTGCATGAGAATTGTTTTGAAATGAAATTAAATTGCTCTTCCTCTCTCCCTCTCCCCCTCTTGCATTTAATAATTCGACATTATTTTAAGGCGTATTTTTGCTGTAATTTTCTATTAAAGTTGCATCATTTCAGAGTTTCATTGTGTGTGTGTGTGTTTTTTGTTTCTAATTTTTGTTTCAAAGGCGACTGCTTAAAATGAAGTCAATGCTGGTGTTAGTTGTTGTTGCTGTTGTTGTTGTTTAATGCATTTAAACCGTGATGGAAAACTGGTTCATTGTGTTTAGGGGCACTGCGAGCGAGTGCCTTTTTGTTTGTTTGCTTGCATGCTTGCTTATCGAAAGTGTTTGTGTATTTGTGTAAGTGCATGGTATGATAAAGATTTCTGTTGCAATAGCAACAGCAATTACAAACACAACCACCAGCACTTGCACGCTCAGTCATTATATGCCCATTACATTCGTTTGCCCAT
Source organism: Sarcophaga variegata (assembly GCA_932273835.1). Classification (NCBI taxonomy): domain Eukaryota; kingdom Metazoa; phylum Arthropoda; class Insecta; order Diptera; family Sarcophagidae; genus Sarcophaga; species Sarcophaga variegata. The sequence goes on along the minus strand of OW026359.1, from coordinate 17,235,381 downwards.
TATTCAGATACACTTGCACTGCTGTTGCTGCTGCTGCTCTATTCATTTGTGGTCATTTTACAAGAGTTTGTTGATTTTTTCTTCTTTTATTTTTGCTGTTCCTTTTCGTGTTTGTGTTTGTGTTTGTTTTTGTTTTGCTCTGCAGTAATTGGTTTCTAATCATGTGACGTTAACGTTGTTGTTGACCTTTTTTGGTTTGCTTTTTAAACTCAAAATTGCTATCACACACACACACACACACACAGGCCTTTTAAATCTGATTTAACTGCTGTTGCTCTCGCACTTGCTGCCTGCTGTGCATGATGGCGCTGATGTCTTTGTTTGATGTGAGCTTAACATCAAATTGCATCAGCTTCTGTTGCAGCAGTAGCAGTCAGGCATTATTCCGTATATGCGTCTGCTGTGCACATGATTAATGCAATCACAGTGTTGCAATAGAATTTAATTTCGCCTTAATTTTTTCGTTTTTTTCTCTTTTTCTGTTTCTTTTTGTTGTCGATAAAGAAATTGCATCAGCCGGCGGGTACACTGCGTATGGAATATTATCATGGAAGTGATACAAAAAATTTTTTTTCTTTGGAATTTTTTTTTGTTTTTAAAAAATTATCAATTTGAACTTTTTTTTTTTTAAAGAGTGGAAAGAGTTTTCAGTAAAGCATTTTGAAAATTGAAATTGTTTTTCAAATTATTTTCCCAAAAATGTTGATGTCTGTGACTGTCTTGTGGTCTTGCCTAAAGATCATTCCAATGCAGTTGAAAAAAATATTGCAGGGATTGCAACATGAAGAGAGAATGGACTTTCAATGGTACAGAGGAAACGATGGAATTAAGGAAGGGCCTTAAGGTAGACCTAAGTGCTAAAGCACATATGGTTGACGCCTTAAGGATATGAAGAAGAAGGGGATGTTAAGAGCTTTGCAGGAAGCTATCCTCCTACTGGCAATTTGATCTTTGGCCCCAAAAAACTAGTGCAAGTAGTCACAGGAAGGCATTTTATAGTTATAAAGGGCGGACTGCTGCATGGTTCCCTGGATGGATTTCTCGCTTCCAACTAGAGATTACTGGTCTGATATATGAACGTTCTTGGTAAGGCTTTTTAAGCCTGTAGAATAATATTAAGGGCTCCGGAATATGGGTTTTTTTTCAGAAACTCTCTAACTTGATAGGAAAGCAGAAACGCATTCAAGTCCCTAACGAAAATCACCTTGACGTTCGGCCTCGTCTACGAATGTTGGAGAATTCTCCTTGTAGATACCGGGTCGTGGGAATATTGTCGGAATTGCAGTGCTGCAGAACCGCATTCAAGTTCCTAATGAAAATCACATTGACGTTCGTCCTCGCCTACGAATACTGGAGATTTCTCTTTGTAGATACTAGGTCGAGGGGATATTGTCTGGAATGCTGATGAGCAGAACAGAGCTGCAGAGCCTACCATCTATGACATGTGCTAGGGCGTGTAGGTATTCCGAGTGTCTCAGTTAAACTAGGTATTCTCTGAACGTTTTACACGGAGGCTCAACTATGTCGACAGTATGCGGGTACTTGCAATAAAGATAGCTGGGCTCTGCTCAGTTGATTGTTGTTTTTTTCTCTAAGTCGCATGGCACAGTAACAGAATATTGAGCTTCGCATAAGCCACTGGCCTATTGGATGGAAGGCCTATAGGCTTGGTATTCCTTCAAATGACTTCTGTAGAAGCTATGGGTCTAAGAATGTGAAGCGAGTTATTCGAATTTGTCGATTTTTGGCATTTTTTCTCATGAAAATTTTTAAATTTAAAGTGCTAGTGTCGCAAGATTCCCATTTGAATGGTACTTCTGATTAAACTGAACTGATTTTTAAGTTTTAAATTCTTTATACGTTTATGTGTCACTGTTTTGCGTTTTATTTTGTGTTCTTCAGGGGCCAATGACATGCCAATATCAACAAAAATTTTTGTTAATTTTGTTACGAAACACTTTCCTTATTGTAGTTGCTGTGCTAAGCCGTTGTTTAATCTCCGCTTTGAACTTTGAACTCAATTTGTCTAATCAAATATTTGTTGAGTCGTCATTGTCGTACCAACCACTGATTTAAGAAATTCCAAAAAAAAAAAAAGAATTTTTTTTTAAATTTAATTCACAGATAAGCACTGCATCGTTCGTTCGTAAGCTTGTGTTCTGATTTATTTTGTGAAAACGTTTTGCGATGCGCAATTAAGGGAAGACTGGGCCTGGGAAACAACAACATTTCATTGCCCCGCTTTAGTAGAAGCGTTTTAAATGGCGCAAAGGCGGCTTTTCGTCAAAAGCAATTTTTTTTATTTTTCTAATCGTAGCCGTTGATTGTAAAAACTGATTAGAATTTGAATTTCATTGGAAGAATTTAATATTTAACAGCACAATTAATTTGTTATTAAAAAAAAATATAATTAAATACATACACACACACACACACACACAGAGTGAGAGAGAGAGAGAAAGAGGCAGAGAGAAAGAGGCAGATAAGGAACTAATAAAGCGGAAAATAATGCTGCCAGCAATAGTAAAATGATTATTTTTAGTTGAAGGCGAGACGATCATATTAAAAAAAAAATTACTTTTGTTTACACAGATTTCATCATCAACATACGTTATTCAAAGGTGATGATCTCTCCAAGGGGGTCTTGCTTAGGGTAGGGGAATTTAATACAGAAGGGGCTTCACGTGCTCTATGGTCTCTCGGGTATTTTTCCAGACAATGTGTAGATAATCTACTTGGCAATCATGCGATATTTAGTAATGATTTGAAGCCAGAGACTGTCCTACAGGCTCCCGCATAAGTCCAGTGTATTTCAGGCTGATGTGGTTATCAATGCAGCGAAGCTAGCCTGGCAACGGTTTGTGTCGTGGAATACCACATCCATGCAGATAGTCAAGCTGCCTTGAAAGCACTGACTGGACATTGTTATTATGTTAGCGTGAGTCTATAGGCATTGATCTCATAACGCCCGGGTATGTAGAGGCCCTGGTATGTAGAGGCAGACTTAAAATTCTTGTCCATGGCTTTTGTCAAGATCCTTGGAGTGTCCGGCACCCATTTAAGCAAGCAAATAACTCCAAATATCCAATATTTTGCGTGCGAGAGCTTAACTCCGAAGAACGTCATTCATTAGGAGAGGCTTTTTGGCTGCAAACCAATTAAATTATCGAGATTTGGCAATCGAGTTTTAAGTGTAATGGCGGCCAGCCACGGGTTTTTATTGCTGACTCCGTATATTCGGTAGAGAATATAGAGTGCTGCAGCTACTGGATGCTGAATCGCTATTGCAAGATAGTCAGTGAAGTTTCAACAATGCACGTCTAAACTTTAACGAACATGACGTCTGAACTCTAACGAAAATGTAACGAACATCACGTAGTGCATGCTCGTCTAATCATTGATCTTGGGAAAATCTCACCCGCGGACACCGGGGTGATCTTAGTGAATAGAAATCCCACTTTAACTGAAGTTTTCAACTGCTTTACACCTCTTTAAAATAAAGCCATACTCCCTCAGCCAATTTTAATGCCCATTAAACTCTACACATAACTAGGATGCCTTCTCTCGCTTTGGCAGGAGGTTGATCCAGTGGCCCCTGTGAGCATGGACTATTCCGCTGCTGAATATTGTCTTGACAGATGTTTCCACTCTCTGATTCCAAGTAGGGATGACTGGAATCCTAATACGGTCGTCCCCCCGGAAGTCCTGGATATATATACCGACGGCTCTAAACTCGATAATGGGGTTGGAAGCGGTGTCTACTCTGGGAAACTGGACCTAAATATTTCTCTCCGTCTGCCGGCCTACTGCAGTGTGTTTCAGGCGGAGGTGATGGCAATTTACCGGGCCGCTCAGTGGATCCTCGTCAACGATGCTCCTTTCACTCGCGTCTCGATCTTTTCTGATAGTCTGGCCGCGTGATTAGCTCTAGGATTGTTAGAGAATGTCGCCGCTGTCTCGACCTTCTCTCGGGGCGCTTCATCAGTGTCTGTTTGGTGTGGGTCCCCGGGCACAGTGAAATTCCGGGAAACTGTAGGGCCGACGAGCTCGCCAGAGCTGGTGCGCTCCTTCCGGAATCCTCTTGTGTTGAATTGGAGATGCCACTTGCCTCGGTCAAGCTGACCATTGCGCGGAAGTTCTTTCGGGATGCCAACCTATCCTGGGTCAATGAGGAGTCCTGCTCTACCGCTAGACTCACCTGGCCCAAGATGGATAGAAGGCGTACCAACCGATTACTTGGTCTTGGTCGTGATGTCATCTCGACTACAGTGGCCGTGCTTACAGGTCATTGCGTCATGGCTAGACACGCGGAAAGAATGAGGCTCCCTTTCAACGACTTCTGCCGTGGATGCAGGTCCACTTTCTTTGCCAGTGCCCGTCTCTTGCTAGGTGTAGATATTTGACTCCCCATTCCTTGTTAGCCTAACGGAGCTATCATCTATTGACATCAAGGAAATAGCTTCGTTCATCAAACTTTCTGGCTGGTTTTCCAGTGCGGGGTAGTCGTGCTTTTGTTGTGTAGCCATTGCGCTGACCAACTTCTTCCTCTTCCCTGATTTTGGTGGAACTTGGTTAGTACAGGGACTGCGTTCACCCGTGACATCACAACGGGCCGCTATGCGTGCTCAAGTGAGCTTTGTGGTAACAGAGCTACCACTCCGACCTAACCTAACCTAGGATGCCTTAAATGTCAACTTTTGGCAGGGTTTATCTAATTGCCTGGCTTTCGAGGTTACTAAAGGCATTCCCAATGTCCGGGAAAAGATTTTTTAATCAAAATTTACTTCAATTTTTTCTAGTTCCTTGCGAAACGTATTTTTTTTTCTAACACTTGACAAAACATAATTTCTTTTAGAATTCAACGCATATATTAAAAAAAAAACGAAAAAACAAAAACAAGACGTAAACCCTTCTCGTTAAAATGTTTTAAAGCGCAGTTGACGCTTTATTTTACGCGACATTGTTTGTGTGTCAAGCAACCCTCTTTATTTGGGTCAGTGTTTCATGAGACGTCAAACTGCTGTGCGAGTCTTTTGCGTGATTAAAATGAATTGCGACTGTTTGATTTGTTTTCCAAAACGTTTCAAAAAGTTTTTTTTTTAGGCCAGACTTGAATTTAGAAAAAAAAACAAGAACAACAAAAAACAAAAACAAAAACAAAAATTCGTTGAAAATGCAACGCATTTTAATGAAATGAAAAGAACAAAAAAAAAAAAAAAGCCAGCCACTGGATTGATAAGCCCTTTCACAGAATGAAAGGCTTGAGATTTTATTTTGAAGGCGTTGAAATAAAAAAAAAATAATTTTTTGTTTTTATGAGGAAACAAAAATTACGCGTGTTTTAATTTTTTTCTCTGTTGTGAAGTATAAATTCAAAATGCGGCTCCTTTTGGCGAGTATTGAACATGTATTGTTATAACCCAAGCATGTGGCCGCTAGTCAGTTCACTGATAGGTATGAGGAATAGATTTTAGCTGGATTTCTGCAGGTTTTGTGGTTGCCCGCTTGCTGATTGTGTTCTTTCTGTTTACTTCTGCGAACGCCAGATTTCTGAGAAACTTTTAATAGGAATTTTTTTTCTCTCAAAATGTTTGCCTGAAATCTGCTGAGAGGAAATCGCCGAAGAAATATTTTATCATATTTCTTTTAGTTGGAGATGCCTGGCCTGGGTTTTGAACCAAGGCCTCACATCTAATAAACCAACACACTACCTACTAGACTACGGCAACTTCAAATCCTCCTACTTTCAATTTAATTTTCTTTTTTCCATGATGAATACATTGGGTTATATGACCTTCTCTTAAAGGTATTGGATGGTACGGATACACTCGTCAGCCTATTTACCTGCCTTCATAATTCTTTATACATACATACATAATTGGTCATTACAACCCTTAGGTCAGGATTACAACCTAGTTTTTCACACCACTTATGTTGAGTGTGTTAATTTTTATGCATGAGTGGCGGGACCTACAGTTTTAAAGTCGACTCAGAACGACAGATTTTTTGAGAAAATTTTCATGGCAATTTTATTTATTCTCAGAGTATTTGCCAGAAATCTGCTGAGAGGAAGTCGCCGAAGAAATACTTTCTGTATTTTGTTTTGACGTCTGGCCCGGGGCTCGAACCGTGGCTTTCCGTCTAATAAGCCAACACACTACCTACTATACAATCTTTCAAAATTTAACTAACGTTTTAAGGAATAATTTGTAATAATCCCCTGAAAGTATGCCACAATTTTAAAGTCGATCTGTTCTTTATATCGTTGTGTTGCTGTTAAATTTAAAGTGTTTATGCTTTTTATACTCGAGAAGTTACATAAAACGTTTTTCATTCAAGCAATCATCGTTTTGTTAAAACTACCTAAAAGTATGCTTCAATTTTCAAGATGAATATGATTATTCTGCTGTTAGAGTTTTGACTTTTAGCTTAAAGATGTTTTTACAACGGATTTTTTATATAAAGCATCATTTGAAGGATCCTTTGTGAATATCGCCCAAAAATAGGCTACAATTTTTAACATGAATTAGGTCTTGAAACTGCTGTTGTTGTTCAAATTTTAAATTTTCTTAATTTTCATGTTAAACAAGGTTAAACAATAAGGCATTTGCTATATAAGCAATCACTGTAAGAACGTTTCTCGTTGATCTCCTGTAAGTAGGCTACAGTTTTTTGCTTAACTTTGCATCTATCATAACTGTTAATATTCATATTTTTCTATTACAGATAATTTAACAAAACTTTTTTAATTAAACTGTCATTATAATAAAAAAAAATTTGAGAATCGCCTAAAAGTAGGCTAAAGTTTTTAAGCTTAACTATGCTATTAGCGTAGCTATTCCTTTAAAATTTCTAATATTCACATTTCCCGCACTGCAAATGACGTAAGAAAACTTTTCGTACATAAACCATCGTTTTAAAGCCTTTCCGAAAAATAACCTAAAAATAGGCTGAATTTTTGAGCTTAACTATGCTTTAAGCCTAGGCTGTTGCTGTTAAAATTTCAGTCTTATTCATATTGCAGATAATTTCATAAACTATTTTGTATACAAACTATTATTGGATGAGTTTTCAATAAAATGTGCCTAAAAGTAGTCAGGCTAAAACACTTTTTTCACCCTAATGTTGCTAATAACTTTTTAATTTCCATATTTTATTCTTTTTAAGATGCCTTTTTAAATTATTTCATTTATAAACTAGCATTTTACAAAATATTTGTAAAAATCGCCTAAAAATATGCTACAATTTTTATATAATAATACAAATATGCTACAATTTTTAAGCTTAACTACGTTGAATAGAAAACTGGGTCTTGTTTCTGCAGTTTTTGTTGTTACATTTGCATACTGACTGACTGTGACACTCAAATATTTTGTCACTTTCTTGGCTGCTGCATTCAATAAAAAAAAGTCTCATAAGCTGTTTAGAATTCCTTCAATCCTTTTACACAATCGTTACAGTCGTCGTAACAGTTGTTGTCATATTCATCTTTATCCTGTGTCCTATTCTTCGGTTATCCTGGTTTATTTTGGATACTCTATGCTGTAGAGCAGGCATGAATTTGCGTTTAGCGTGTCAGCTTGGGGTGTGTGATTTGTGTCACAGTCACTGCCACTGTCACATTCACTAGAGCGACTGTTATCCTTGACTGGTTTATCCTCCTTGACATCGAAAAATGTTTGAAGAGCGATGCAAACGACAACAAAAAAGACACACATTTTAACACTTGAAATCACTTTAATGCTGCTGCTGCTGCTAGCATCTCTCTTATCCATTTCCTGGTGTTCCTTTCAAGAATTTCTTTTCAAATCAGTAAAGGGTCATATTCTGTACATACATACATATATAGAGCCTGGCTGCTAGTGGAGCACAGATTAGAGAGAAGAGCGGTTTGGTGTCGGTTTCAGGTTTTTTTCCTTTCTTTTTGTTTTTCTTTTAGTGGATATGATGACTTTCAAAAGCCATCTATAAGTAGCACTTAAAAATAAAACTTTCTGTTGAATATGGATGTCATTGGAGGGTTAGAAAAGCATAAAATTCGCTTTGCTAAGATGAAAGAAGACGAAGCAGAATTATGGCAGACATGTATTGGGTAAACAGTCTGACAAAATCGAAAAAAAAGAGAAAAGAAATAAGGAAGAACCCTTTTAGAGTGTTGGCATAACGTTTTCTTAAATGGTTTTCACCATTTTGTTTGTTTGTTTGTTTGTTTGCTTTACAAAGATGTGAAAGAAGAAAATAAAATAAAAAAAACTTCACATACTTTTAGGCTTAGGAGACCAGAATATGAATAACTAGAGTAAGGAATTTTTGCTTATAGGCGAACAATTGTTCTTGCACATGAAAATTGTTAAAATTTGTTAAACAGAAACAACAACAATAAATATGTTGCATATTTTTGGGCTACTCGGAGTTGTTTATTTATGTATGTAAGTGTATGGTTGATTGCAAATAAATTCTAAAAGACCTTTTGAGTTAATTGCATTAATTTTTAATGAAAGTTATTAGAATAGCGTCTGCTTTTTTTAGTTTGTCTTTTTTTTGGCAGAATATTTAAAAATTATAAAACATGTTGCCTATATTTAAGGCGCTTCTATAAATTTTATTAAATTAGAAGCATTTTTAAGTCAAGTTTGCATTGATTAGGTGATGGAAGTAATTAAGAAATACACTTCAGTGTTTCGATCTGAGAAGGAGGAAGATACTATCGCTCACCATACACTCAGTCACAAAAGTATACATACGGATAACAAATTTCAGAAATTTTTTAACCAATCCGTTTTCGTTGAAAATCTTTATAATTGTCTGACATCTTTCTTCGATTTTAAGACGGTCTTTTGCATTGGTTCAGAAATTTGTGGAATTTGTAAATCGGATGCATACCTTTGTGGGCCTGTGCAGGGCCACAATTCAGTTCAATTTCAGAAATTTTTTAACCAATGCAAAAGACCGTCTTAACATCAATTAAACTATAAAGATTTTCAACGAAAACGGATTAGTTAAAAAATTTCAGAACGTTTAACTTCAGAGTTGAATATTGATTGTGATATCACAAGGGGACCCGCTATATCACCTAACAAAACCTTACATTCAACAATTCTCCAATTTGGGATATATTAGCCTTTACTAGAGGTTCTGTAAGTTACCCTTTTTCGCCATAACATATCCACTATGCTTGATTCTATTGTTGATCGATCAGCTCGAAGAAGTATCCAATAAAAGGTCATGGAAACCTGGAAACTGCGATCGCGTTTTTCACACGTTGCTCTTTTTCCTAGGCGTCGCCAGATGCTCAATGTGCGAACAACTGGGGAGAGAGACATTTAAAAATTTATGGTGACAAGTTGTGTATTCCTGTTCATTGTTCCCTGTTAACCTATAACAATTTTTATATTTTATTTTCCTTTTTACAGCCTTCAAGGCCAATTTCTTTATCACTTACCGGAACAGAATTACTTGGTCTTGGTCGTGACGTCATCTCAACCACAGTGGCCGTGCTTACAGGTCATTGCTCCCATTTAACGATTTCTGCCGTGGATGCAGATCCGCTGAGGAAGAGGAGACTGTTATCCCACTTTCTTTGACAGTGCCCGTCTCTTGCTAGGTGTAGATATAGGCTATTTGGCTCTCCATTTCTTGTCAGCTTGACGGAGCTACCATCTATTGATATCAAGGAAATAGCTTCAGTTCATCAAACTTTCTGGCTGGTTTTCCAGTATGGGGTAGTCATGCTTTTGATGTGCAGCCCTTGCGTTGACCAACTTCTTCCTCTTCCCTGATTTTGGTGGAACTTGGTCAGTACAGGGACTGCGTTCACCCGTAGCATACCGTCACAACGGGCCGCTATGCGTGCTCAAGTGAGCTTTGTGAAATCTGAGCTACCACTCAGACCTAACCTAACCTACCGGAACAGATTTCATATTTAATGTTAAACAAGTAAGCTTTATAATCTTTGTTTTGAAATAAAAAGCTCTGCTTAACTTCTTTTACTTTTTCATACCTTTAAAGCCTATTTTTTGTCACTTGGTGTATGAAAAAATGTAAACAACAGCATCCTGTCTGAGGCGGTTATTTCTCATTCATTCATCTTTATTAGCAGCTTACATTTGATAACATTTGATTCACTCTACAACACAGCTTCTCTGCTGCTGTATTTACTTACTATTATCTCTCTCTCTCTCTCGCTGTCACTCTCTCTGCAAATGCGCCTAAAATAATGCTCTCCGTATTTAGGAAAAGCTTTACGAAGCAGATGGAAATTTTGTTGTTTGTTTTTTTCTTTTTTTAATAAGAAAATATTGTAATATTGTTGTCCTCTGTGTGTGGTTGCAAGATTATTTATTGAAATAACAAAAGCTTTATTTTCTCTCCTTTTGCACACTCTCTCCATAACGCTCTCTCTCTCTCTCACTCGCTCGCTGTCTCTCTAAAGTAAGTGTTTTTTTTTTTTTTTGTTTTGGTATGGTCTTGTACTTTTCTAGTGATAACAGGGGTTGTTTGTTTAAGTCTTTTAATAGCGCTGAGATTAATTTGGAGAGATGAAAACAGAGAGATGCTGACTCTGACTCTGACTAACATGTAGTGTGTGTTGTTTTTTTTTCTTTTCTTTTTTTTTCTTTTGAAATTTAATAAAAACATGACCAGACTTAAGCAGGGATGCTGAACTAAAGATTTCAGTCAATAGGAAACTTTATAGTGAAACGGTTGTATTAAAACGCATTCATTGTTGTTTTCAAATCGAAAAGCAAAAATAAAGGAAAAACAAATACAAGCAAAAATACCAAAAAAAAAATAAATGAAATAAAATCTATGTTTCACGAAAATAAAGTGGAAAATTACACGTAATAAGCAAATTAAATTTTAAAGAAAAAATACAGAAAATATAGAAAATCTTTCCATAAAAACCTTTAAAGAAAAATTAAAAAAAAAAAGAAATTCGTTTCTAATCAAAGAAAAAAGAAAAAAGATTCTTTTCTGCAGAAAATAGTAAAAAGGAAAATAAAAATATCCAGAGAGCCGTAGCTCTCTCTTCAGGTTTTTGTGTTTTTTTTTTTCGGTGAAAGAAAAGTAAAAGAAGCATGAAAGAATAACAAAAAATTACAACAATTCTTTAACAAACAAATAAACAAACAAACAGCTGATATAGGCTTGAAAGTAAATAAAAAAAAAAATAAAAATTAAAATTTTATTTTTAAAAAAACATATTTTATATACAAAACCAAGAAAAAAAGCCACAAAAATCGACATTAAAATTGAATTTTTTTCACCAGCATCTGTAGTAAAAAAAAAAAACAAATTCTAATTACCGTTACATTTTACAGTTTATTTTACTTCTTAAAGGAATTTGACTTTAAAACGCCGCTCTCTTATAACTACAAAACAATTTTTCATTTTCCTTGTTAGTAGTCGTACTTGCTTTTGTTTTTCGTATACAATGTGACGTGTGTTTACTTACGCATATATTTGTAGTAAAGAAAAGGCGCCCTTTTTTTGTATTTTCATTCCTTCAAAGAAACACGAAAAACAAAAACAAAATCAAAACTCTCTTGTGTTTAACGGGTTTTTCTTCCTGTTTTGCTGTTCTCGTTTGCTATTCATAATGTTATTGCTGTTGTTGTTGTTGTTGCTGCAGCTGCTGTTTTACCACTCATATGCTCTTTTGTTCAAAATATTTTAAATAATATTTTAAAGCAATGCAACAACAACAACTGTAAACTTCGTAGAATACAACAACAGTTTGAATAGATGAATATTAAAAACACTCACGATGATGGTACATTTGGATGAGTGTGTGTGTGCGGGTAAAAGGATTAAAAAAAGAGTATTTTAAAGAGAGTTTCATTACATCTATTTGTACACATACAAAGACACTATTGAGTCTTTTCATACAAACTGCTTATAAAGCCAATATATATATGTATATACATACACAAACACACTCGTACATATATTTCAATGAATTTGTTTTTGTTGCCTTTAAAGTTAAATAATGAAAGAAATGTTTGCACACGGCATAGTTTAAGGCGTTTATTTAAATTTGATCGAATATTTAAAGGGTTTCAAAGGATTTAAAGCTTATTTTCAAGGCCATATGATTGAATTTGTATACTTTTTTATTTATTTTCTTTATTAAAAATTTAATTTTCCTTGGTATTGTTTTTATGAAAGGCAAAAAATTCGGTTTTTTTAAATAAACTTGAATGAAATATAATAAAATTTTTAAAACAAAACAAATTTAAATAAAGGATACAAAATAAAACACTGAAAAATTTAAATTTTAAAAATTTCAATTAAAATTCATTTTAATTTAAAACGGAGATAAAATAAATTAAAATAAAATTGAAAAATAATTAATAAAATAAAGAATGAAACGAATATAAAACAATTATACAGGCATGTTCTAAAAATCGCAAGATTTCAAATCACTTGTGCTTTTGAAATCACAATTGTGATTTAAGGGTGTTCTGAAAACCACAAACCTTTTAACTTTTCGGTGTGATTTAGCCTTTTCGGAAACACAAGGAAACAGCTGATTTTTTGTTTAGACAACTAAAAAGTAAATACAAAAATCCCAAAACCAAATAACAAAATTTCTTGAAATTGGAAGTGTCTTTAATTTTTTCATAATTTTATACTTTTTTGGACCAAACTTGTTCATTTTACTATAAAAATCAATAAAAAACATTTCAAGTTATTCATTTAATTCATTTATTGTGAAGTTCAAAGTAAAATGGTTGAAAAAATAAGCAAGTGATTCTAAATCGGCAGCCACTTAGCTAACCGGTTTCAAATCACAAAAATTACAAAAGTTTTGTATCCAGAACGCCTTTCTTGTGCTTTCAAATCGCTTTCACAAAAAGTGATTTTCAGAACATGCCAGATAAAAAAGTAAATAAATAAAAAATAAAAAAAAAATTAAAAATTTTTTTAAAAAATTTAAAAAGAAAAATTAAAAAAAAATTTATAAAATTTAAAAAAAATTTTTAAATTTTTTTAAAAAAGTAAAAAAAATTAAAAAAATTAAAAAAAATTAAAAAAAATTAAAAAAAATAATAAAAAAAATTTAAATAAAAATTTGAACATTGAAATTAAAAATTAAACTGTTCGAAATATACTTTATTTAGCATTAATCCTTTAATAAACCTTTTGAAAATCAAGTTTATTTGCCTAGAAATGTGTGCCTTAAAAATTCAAGGCAGAAACCAAAGTTTCTTGTCGCTATAGTAACTGATACCTTTACTTTAACTTATTGCAACATTTTTTACAATTCTATTTAAGACTTTGATTTGAAATCACACCCTGTGTAGTTTATACCTCAACTTTATATCCTTTGCAGAAACTCTGTGTTTTTTGTCACCAATTTGCAACATTTTTCATACGGGGTTTGTCCTACAAGGAAATGGTGTAAGGCTTCGTATATATGCTCTGCATTTAGTGCATACAGTAATGACCTATGTGTATATGTTTTAATTCTCCGTTTTCGGTGTAATATTTCAGGGCCGAAGGGCCTTGTTTATGTCCACCTTGGGACAATAAAGACAAGTCCTCTATTCTTGTGCATTTCTTTCAGTTTTGAGTTCTGCTCCAGAATATAGGTCATCTTTCATACATACATACATATGTTATAGTATAAAGCCCTGTAATATGTTAACGAGCGTTGTCAGATAGTTTAATAGAATGGATATTCTCGCTATAAGTGCATAATTTGTGTTCGATACGGACATTTATGGTCTTTTGACTTGATTTCACTAACCGAGTGCTTGTGCTACCGCCAAACATAGAGAATTTCCTTTGTTTTGATGTTGATCCGGTTGGTAGAAATGACTTCACATAACATTTATTAAACAAAGATCGCAGAAAATGGTGTTTAGAAGGAATCTTTATTTTGAAAATTAAAAGTTTTTAACTGAGCCTGCAAAATATGGTTAAGCATTGTCATGATGGAGAATTACAGGACATTTTTTTCGGCTAATATTCTCTTCTATCTTCTATTTAAATAAATCCTTAGTAGTAATAAAGAAAACAAAATTAATTTTATACTCCTTAATTGATAACACGCCTATGTCCATTTTATTACACGACTTTTTTACTGCGAAGATGAAACTTCCCAGTGCATAGTTGTTGTACTCAACTCGCTGATAACGTTGCAGTTGCTTTTACTTATACTATTTACATTTGTTTTTGGTTTTCGGTTTGACAACTTCTAGAACGTTATTGTTGTTTTATTTTACTGTTATTATTTTCATTGCTATTTTTCGCGGTCTTTCTATAAAGTTTTTTGATTGTAATTTGATCGCAAGTCGCCGTGGTCTAGTAGGTAGTGTGTTGGCTTATTAGACGAAAAGCTAGGGTTCGAGCCCCAGGCCAGACATTAAAATAAAATACAAAAAGTATTTCTTCGGCGACTTACTCTCAGCAGATTTCTGGCAAAGACCCTGAGAGTAAATAAAATTGCCATGAAAAGTTTCTCAAAAATCTGTCGTTCGGAGTCGACTATAAACTGTCGGTCCTGCCACTCATATATAAAATTAACACACAGAACATAAGTGGTGTGAGGAACTAGGTCGTAATCCCGACTGAAGGGTTGTAATGACCAATTATGTATATATGTATGTATGTAATTTGATCTTCACATGTCTTTGTTTTCTTAATTTTATTCAAAATAAAATTAAAAAGAAAAACTTCTTCGTGTCTTGTCATTATCTTCAACATTTTGCCAAAAAAAAAATTTTTTTCTTCCCACACTCAGACACTTATTAGAAGCAGACAGTAGAAGAACCACACACATAGAGAGAAAATCTTCATTTCATATATAAATTCGTACTCACACTCCTGCACTTGAGAGTATAAATGTTTTTAAATCTTTAAAATGCTTACTTTTCAATATTATTATTCCCATTGTTGTTATTGTTGTTTTCTTTTATTATTTCCTTTTATTTCTTTTTTCCATTACTTGGGTATTGAACCGTCTGTCTGCATGCCGCCTTTAAATAAATCTCAGTTCAATAAACAAAATGAAGGCTCCTCTAATATTGCCACCACCCCACCAAGTTCAATAGATTGGCTTCAGAGTATATTTTTAATAAACAATTTTCTGTTGCCTATTTTAGGGGTTACATATGTTTTTTTTTGTATTTCAATTTATTTTTCTTCCTTTTGGCTTTTGTCAACGGAAATCTTTTTTACTATTTTCACAGCCAAGAAAATATTGACTTTTGTTCGTGGTTTTGATGATACGTCAGTCAGTACGTTTGTACTCATATGAATATTGTCATGAGGCTTGGAGTCTGAGTTTGTTGAATCGTTGAAGTCTATTGTAGTCTGTTTAATATAAAAACACTATGAATGACAATTTCTGTGATTTCTTATAGTCTTTATTGAACTCTTGAAGAATTTTTTTGATTTTGTAAAGCACCCTAAGTTATGCTAACACAATTTTGAATTATAAAAATAGTTAATCAAGAGGCTGTGTGTAAAAAAGCGTATGATTCCTCTTGCAAGGAGAAGTCCTTCAAAAATTGGGCCAGTATCATGTTAAATCAGTATTTAAACTGGGCTTTAATTTACAAATAAAAGTTTACCTGCTTTTAGATTTTACCTTTCATTTGTATGTATGTAGATTTAATAGGAGATATTTATTGAAATATATTTCTATAATGACTATGAAGATACTCACGTGTTCTGTGAACGATTGATGTGACGGAAAACCTTTATATAAACTGTATACAAGTTTTAATAGTTTGAACTATTGTTGCCTACTTTTTGGCAAACTATTACTTGCTAAATTAGTAATAGTGGACTACAGCCATCATCTTTATACTGATGGAGTAATATTTTTTTTGTTAAGGTCCTATTAAACAAAACCTTTATTTAATGATTTCATTTAATGATGTTTTTACCGTAACCAAATAATTTTTGTTGCATAATTTTAGGCGATTTTATTGGTTAAAAGTTGCATAAAAACAGTAGCATACATTTCAAATAACGATCAAATATTCGTTTTAAACTCTGGTTGAAGAAATAATCGTTTATTCATTTATTGCTTTTAATTTTTTGCCTTAAATTATGCTTTAATTCCTTTCTAAATATGATTTTAAATTCATTATGTTTTTCATAAATTTTTGTAATTTATATTTCAGTTGAAAATTTTTTGTATCATAGTTTTGGGCCATATTTTCTCAATTTTTATGTCGATTTTATGTTGACCTTGTGTTTTTGCATAAGTATGCAAATGGTTTTAAATAAATATTTAATTTACACAAAAAATTGTTTTGTTTTGTTGGTTTTTTTGTCAACGGTTATCAGAGCAAATAAATTGAATTAAATATGCTGACTTTTAAACTTTACAACTGACACTTTTAATATGGTTGTTGTGCAGTACTCTGTGCTGTGTATATAAAATATGTTTTCAATTTCCTTGATTATACAAAAAAAATATGTTTTTCATAAAAATGCATTATTTTTGTTCTGTTGCAGCGTAATTTGTTAATGCTTGAGTGATTTCATAATAAAAAATAAAACATACTTTAAGGGCTTAAATGCAAATAATGTTAAACAAATCATATTGAATTTACTAATAAAATCAGAAAGAAAAAAGAGAACTACATTATTAAAACAAATAAACAACAGATTTGTGTATTAAAAAAAGGAAATTGTGAAAAAAAGTAAAAGAAATAACCTGTGTGTATGCTTTAAAAAAAAGTTTTTTTATTTATTTAATTTGGTTTTAATAAAAATGTTAAAAGCTGAAATTTCGGTGTTTAAATAAATAAATAAAAATCAAAATTAAACAAATACAACGTAAAACCGTTAAGCGGTAAAATAAAAAATAAAAAAATTTATAGCATAGTTTTTGGCGCCCGTATTTACTTGAAACCTAAAAACCGTGAAAAACAGATAAAAATTGTTGCTGTTAAGCAAATAATACAAGAGTGTGCAAACTGTAAATGAAACAATTAAAAAAATATTTCATAAAATAAATAACCCGGCAAGCCCTGTACTCTCCCCTTTAAAAGAGTGAGAGAGAGAGAGAAAAAAAAACATATTATTTGAACACAATAATTTTGAAGCATACATGGTGGCTGGCTTGATTGTTATTATTGCCTTCAGAGTTAAGAGTGCAGTACTGAGTTGGTATTTGATTTAAGCCACCACTTATCAACGGCTTAAATATCAAACAATATTAACAGGCCACAAATTTTCACATACTCTGTCTCACACATTCACATTCATATGCTTCACATGCTTGCATATATTCGCGTATTTATTTAACTGTGTAGTGTAGTGGCACAGTGTATGCGCCACACTACGGGTTGGAGTGTGCAAATTCATTTGTGCAACCATATGCTGCAGCAGCTTTGGTTCTGTGTTGTCAGCAGCCATAATAAACAATAAAAGAAAATAAAAAATTAAATAAAATCAAACAAACAAAAAAATCGTTATAAAATCAGATTTTTTACATTCGTTGTCTATCTGCCTACCGGCATACGGCGAAAAGAGCAATTGCTGTTTAATATCGGGGAATAAAAAAAACTCTTGAAATAAAAATACGAAAATTACGTTTTCAACATGGGATTAATACGTTATTTACTGTATTGTGTTTTGCTGATAAATGGTTTGTTGCATACGTCCAGGCTTAAATCAACGTTGTATGCTCATGCAGCACCAGGCGATATTGAAGGTAAAAACGAAAACAAAAAATCACAATTTTTCTTTGATTACAGTTTAATTAAAAATAAAATAGCTGCCACCACCACCACCACCATACACAATAACGATTTAAATATTTCCTTTGTTTAATTAACATAATGAAAAATCAATAGTTTTTTAAATAAATATTAATTAATATATGTGCGTCTGCCCCTTAAAGTAGGCATCATTTGCTGTATATTTTCTGTTGGCATTTTTTTATATTTATAATGAAACAATTTGTGTTTTCAAAAACTTAATGGCCATACTTTATGACGTATTAAAAAAAATTGACTAGTTTTAGGCGCACGAATCCATTAAAAAAGATTTGTATATGAAATCATAGAAATCAAAGTGGTTCTTTAAACGGTTCTTTAAAAATTTTAGTGTATCATTTTGTGTTAGTAGCAGCCCCATAAGCCTGTAAACGCATCTCACCACTGATATGTATTACCAAAGAAAATAAAGTATAAAGAATGTGGATTTTAACATATTTTGAAATATTTTTCAAAAATATTTCATTACGTGGGGGGGATGATAGAAGGGAAGGATACAGAAACCAAGAGCGTAACAATGCGTTGTTCTCATCGTGCGTTATTGTTGTTTGACTACTTTTTTATTTATTTTTCTGGTGTTAAAAACAGACGTCGGCACCAATGTCCATCAGGGGAAGAACATCTTCGGCTTTTTACACACATAGGACACGAACATCAAGAATGTTCGTTAAGAAGAGCGTAAAAATCTTGTCAGCTTTTAAAGAAGAAGGTTCATGTCGCTTTTTTCAGCCTTCAATTATACACCCAAAGAAATATCACAGTAGTATTCACTAACATCAATGAGAAATGATTTCGATTTTTGGAAGAATACTTGCCAAGTTAAATACGGTGTCGTTAGGGACTTAGTGCTGTACAATTTTTCTATATTTTCCGATCACATATACATATCATTGGGTTAATAAGTAGACTTGGCATTATTACTAACAATTTTCCTCTAGGTTAACACATGCCTATGGTTATGGATTAGTGGATGAGAGAGAGAGAAAATAAGTTGAGAGAATTTATTTATTTACAGCCATATAAAAGTGTTAGTAATATACTTTATTTTTATTTTCATTTCATTAACATACATATGTAAGGCTGTCTATCTTTCGCTTAATAATTTTAGATAAATAAATATAAAATAAAAAATCGATTTTATTATTAAAAGAACATAAAGCTATCCATCTTTGGCTTAAAAATTAGGCCATGTTTTTTAGATAAATAAAAATAAAAAGAATAAAAAAACAATTTTTTATTAAAAGAAAAAATAAAACGAGCATTCCAAAGCATTTAAAAAGAATTATATTATGAGACAAAATAAAAAATAAAATACGCCCAGCTAATGACATAGAACATTTTTAACACAAAATATTCCTCGAGTGTTATTCTGAAATAAAATGATAAATCATATGTATTCTTGTCGCAGTCTGATCGACAACTAAATCAAAAAATACAAGAATACATACACATGTACATACGTACGATGAGAGCAACACATTGTTGCGCTCTTTGTTTGTGTTCATTTTCCTTCTGTCTTCCTCCCCCCTCATCAAGAAATGATTTTTAAAAAGATTTTGTTGAGAGCCATACGAAATTTTACTTCTACATGATGCGTATTCTTTATATTCATATTCTTTGGTATTACGCTCTACTGGTAATGGCTCTCGACTAATAAAATCAGTTCATCCAACGATTTGCTGAGAGTAAGATTGTAGCTCAGGACATATTCAAAACTTTTCACAGCCAACACACTATCAACTAGACTACGGCGATTAGTGATTTTTTTTTAATAACAAATCATAATTTGTTGCCTACATTTAGGTTACATCTAAATAATGCTACAAAAATTAAACCAAACTTTAATAAACACAGTTTAATAAATAATTAAAAAATCCATTGCCTACTTTTAGGATATATGAATTGCTTTGTGGCAACTAGTAATATTGGATTTAATTTTGTGGCATTTTATATTTACTTTCTAAAACTCGGAAACAATTATATGAATTCCATCTGCCTTTTTTGTTAAAATACAATGTTACAATGTTATTTGATTCGATTCGCTATAAAATGCTTCACTTTTAATAACACCCAAAAGTATACTTTATTTTTTAATGCCGTCTTTACAACGCAGTCTACAAAAGTATTTTCAAAAACCAATAAAGAATAACCACTAAACAACAGGTAAATGACCCATTGAACACAAACGTTGCTGATTGCAGGTTAAAAGAATGTTTATTCACGAAAAAAGCAGAAATTCCCATAAGAATTTAAAAAAATTTACCTTTAGAAACCATAAAAAAGATCGGTTTTAAAAGCTCAATAAAAATAGGAGACAATTTTGAGCAGAAAATGAATAATGTCTGCTTTAAGGCAAAGGAAAAAAGTTATTAAAGTGTTTGTAAGAATCAAACGCCTAAAAGTAGGCAACAAATCAAGTTTTATAATGGAGTATTTTTTTTACCAAAAATTGGCAAATGACGCGAAACCATTTTTTTTCGCGTTTATGACGAGCTTTGGAGTAACTACTTAGTAGAACAACTGTCTTAGTAGACCGACATAGCCTAATGTAGCTGAAGATACTGAGAACGAATGGAAGCTGCGAATGAAAGCCTTTATAAAAGCAGTATCCGAGTTCAACAATATAGCGGAGATAACAATTAAAATCGAGGAAAAGTGACCGATTACTTGTATGTTGAGAGTGAAGAAGCAAATAGGGAAATTAAATGCTGATGAGGCTTTAAAGACAGAGAATTTCTCTCGCACTCTACGGTATAGTATATCGTGTGGCATAGTCTCTTAAATACTAGGCACCAAGTAGGAACACTTATTTGTAGTCGACAAATAAAGGCTGAATTAATGCAATGTACGGTAGTAAGTTTGGTGCTGATTTTATTTTTTCAAAAGAATGATTTTTAATTTTGTTTTCCGTAATAAATTTTGCTGTTCTAATCCTTATTATTTTTTTAAAACATTGCTTTCTAACAACAATTATTTAAACACATTTTCTTGTATTTCTTACACTTTAATTTACTTCGTTTTCCTGCAGCCTTCAATGTTTATAACAGTTTTCTTTGATTTGCTTATTTTTAAACGCCCAAAAATATACCCAGATATTTTTTCATATTACAGAGGCTGTCAATCAGTGTAGCGCCTGTTAATTAAAAGTTAATTACAGTCATTGGTTCATTTCATGTGTTGCGTGTTGTCTTCATAGTAATAAAATCACTGGCATTCTAAATGTTTGTATAATATTTTTTCTTTAAAAACTTTGCCTACTTTAGGGCCAAAATTTTTTAGTCTTCTGAAAATTAGTTTTAAATTAATTTATTTTTATTTTTTATTTCATTTCCCTTCCAAAAAGAAATATTTTCCCTCTTATAATTTAAAGAAAAATCTTTAACATGACTTTTAACATCATTTGTCATCATTATTATCGATGCATACTTCAAGGCAATTAAGGTGCAATTGAGAGACAATTTTTGTTTTTGTGTCTGCTTGTCTTCAAACTCTGTTTATCGTTAAAGTTTTTTAAATGGATTTCAAGTTTCATTGTCTTGCTGCCTTTACAAAATAGTTGTACGCACTTAAAATAGTTTTATTCTCGTGATTTTTACATACACAGTGTAACCAATACTATAAGGAATCTCACAATCGATCACAAAATCTAACAAGGGAAGGAGAAGCAAAGACCAGAGAGACATGAAGGCAATAGAGAGTGGGAGTGCCAGAGGGAAAGCATAGAGAATTTTTAAAGAAATGTTGCTGAAGAGGTGTTGTTTAACAAAAAATTAGTCATTCGATGGGATTTGGAAGGTAAACAATTACTGCTGGATAGCAGCAAAAGTGTGAGAGTATAAGTGCGAATGCAAAAGCGCGAGAGTATGAGAGTAAGCAAGTGAGGCAAAGTTCATCATGTTATCAGTGAAGAGAAATAAGAAAACTCTGCAACAACAACAACAAGAACAACAACATTAAACCTTAATTAGTTTGTAATTGTTTAAATTGTTTAAGCACTTATACAGCCAACAGCAACAGCAACAGCAACAACAACACAAGATATAATAAAAACAAGAATAAAAAATAATGGCTATTGAAATACAACAGCAGCATGTAGCAAAAAGAGTTCAGGGTTAAATTTCCTCTCAAGGCATTACCGAAAGCAGTCAAAAGAGTGCAAAACTTGTGGAAAGCATGGTGAGAGGAAGAGTAGGGAAGTGTGCATATCATACTTAAGTTGTAGCCTCCAATTAAGTCTCATTAAATACTTGTGCTCGCTTTTCCATTTTCTGACCGTAGGGTATAATTTTGGTGAAAAAATTTTTCTTCCGTTAAAGGAAACTGTTTTCAAAGACCTTGGGGCAAGGAAAAGAGAAGCGCACAAAGCCTAGGGAGAGAAGAGCATAATTATACTCTTGATATTGCCTTACTTAGAAGAGCCAATTAAGCTGGTATTTTTTTTATCGTGGATATGTTTTCGCTTATAAAGGGTGTTTTTTATAGAGGTATAGAACTTTAAGTTGCAATAAAACAACGATGGATTATTCGATTGACATGAATTTTATTTATCCGAAAGATAATCTTGTGGTGGCATTACATTTTAAATATGATTTCTGGCATATGACCGCCACGGCTGGCACGGATGTAGTCCAATATGGACGTCCAATTTTCGGTGACATTTTCCAACATTTGTGGCCGTATATCGGCAATAATACGGCGAATGTTGTCTTCCAAATGGTCAAGCGTTTGTGGCTTTACCGCATAGACCAATGACTTTACATAGCCACAACAGAAAGTAGTCTAGCGGTGTTAAATTACAAGATCTTGGAGGCCAATTCACAGGTCCAAAACGTGAAATTAGGCGGTCACCAAACGTGTCTTTCAATAAATCTATTGTGGCACGAGCTGTGTGACATGTTGCGCCGTCTTGTTTAAACCACATCTCCTGGACATCATGGTTATTCAATTCAGGAATGAAAAAGTTAGTAATCATGGCTCTATACCGATCACCATTGACTGTAACGTTTTGGCCACCATCGGATGGACTCATTCGGGTCTTCCTCAATGCTACGCTCTACAGCAGCAATAGCTTCTTCTGTACGCACCGTACAACGTCTCTGGGGATGCGAGTTATAAATAAGAGTAAACGTGGTGCGAAAACGTTCCATGGTTAATCGAATTAACTGCTCTGATGGACGATTTTGTCGACGATAAAATGAACGTAGTGCGCGATACGTTTTCCGCACAGAACCATTATTTTCGAAATAAAATTGCACTATTTGCAAGCGTTGTTCAGGCGTGAGTCTATTCATGATGAATTGCCAAACCAAACTGAGAATAAATCACTTGACAGCTGTTAAATCGGTCGCCATCTTGAAAAGTAATGCCAACTTAAAGTTCTATACCTCTATAAAAAACACCCTTTACATACGTACAATGAGAGCAACACATTGTTACGCTCTTTGTCTGTGTTCATTTTCCTTCTGTCTTCCTCTCCCCTCACCCAGAAATGATTTTTAAAAAAATTTTGATGAGAATGTTACGACCCGCCATAAGAAATTTTACTTCTACATTATGCGTATTCTTTATATCCATATTCTTTGCTTAAATTTAAAGTCTCTCTTGGAGTTTTTTTGTTGCCTAATTTAGGGCTGCCACAAATGGTTTTTCAATCATTATTCCTTTAAATAGTTTTAGTTACAGCACAACCACCATTACAACGGCCACCATTTACATGAATATTCCTCATACTAAAGTAAAATGGGATCAAGTGCTTAACGAACAAAGGCCATTAACACTCCCATCTCTGCATGGATTACTGACTTCAGTCACCAAGTTCGTTCAAGTCATAATAAAAATTTGAAATGATTGCTCAGTTAACATTCAGATATTCATTTGTATTTGTATTTACTACCACTACCACATGTAAGTGTATGTGTGTGTGTGTGTCAATGTATGTATATGTATGTGTTAGCGTGTACATTTGGTTAAAAAGCAAAACCACAAAATTTGTTTGGCAACATTGTAAACTAATTACCCGGAAATTTTCACGATTTCAAGTAAAAACATTCAAACAACACGAACCAAACAGATAAACTCGAGAGAGAGAGAGAGAGCGAGGGTGAGAGTGAATAAGTGATGTTGTGACAAATACAGAGAGGAAAAGAGAGAGAGAGAGAGATAGAGAGATGTAATTTGTAATTTGTAATTGCAAGTGTAATTGTAATTGCATTAATACAGCTCAGCTGAGGATGATGTTATGGATGCAGTTGCAAATAAATTTAAAACGACACTCTGTTGTTAACGAAGCAAATTATTTCGTAAGCAAACTTTTCGGGTGGGCGGGGGTGTTGTGTCGTGTAAGTGAAATAAAAACAAGCAATACTGTTAGCTTATGAATGTTAATTACAGTGGGCTTAAAAGTATAGAAAAACATTCAAAAAATTGATTTTTAATTAACACAAGTTTTAGTTTTAAAAAATAAAAATATTTTTTTTTATTCTGAAAGTAAACACAGTGATTTAAAGGGTGTGTCATTTCATTACACAGGACATTAAACAGAGAAATCATTGTTCATTTTATTCTTTACAGTGTTTAAGTTTCATAAGTGCAATGTATTTTTGTTTGTAATTTTATTTATAATCAAATTTTATTTTTCTTTCTTTTTTCTTTACAGGTAAGTGTTGCATTAAAAAATTGAAGAAATATTTTTTGTAAATTCTATGGCCATATAAAAGGTATTTATAATCTTTAATTAATTTATTTATTTAATTAATTAAAAAAAAAAAAAAACTTTAATGACTGAACCGACTGGTTTTAATAAAAATTTTATTCATACAAGTTTCTAAGTCCTTAACTCATTCACAAAAAATATTTTTTCGGCGACTTCCTGTCAGCAGATTTCTGGCAAAAACTCTGAGAGTAAAATAAAATTTGCCATGAAAAAGTTTCTCAAAAAATCTGTCGTTCGGAGTCGACTTTAAACTGTAGGTCCCAACACTCATGTATAAAATTAACACACACAACATAAGTGCTGTGAGAAACTAGGACGTTATACAATGGGTCAATACGACCTTCGGGTACTGTACTTGTCTTAATTGACAAGTACACGTCCTCTAACTTAACCTAACCTAACTCACTCACGTCATACAAAGCCTTAGGAAGGTTTCGAAGTAGTAACTGGAAGCATGAGAATGCTAAGAAATTCAATTATTTGCTGCAATTAAGAATATTAAGAGAAAGCATACCTTGCCGTAAACGCCTACACTGTTTCCCCACGGGCTCTATTAGGCTTTTACTTCTTCTGTTACCCTTTATACGTACGTAATTGGTCATTACAACCCTTCAGTCAGGATTACGACCTAGTTTCTCACACCACTTATGTTGTGTGTGTTATTTTTTTTATACATGAATGGCGGGACCTTCAGTTTAAAGTCGACTCGGAACGACAGATTTTTTTTGAGAAACTTTTTCATGGCAATTTTATTTTAACGCTCAGAGTTTTTGCCAGAAATCTGCTGAAAGGAATTCGCCTAAAAAATACTGTATTTTATTTGACGTCTGGCCTGGGATTTGAACCCCGGCTTTTCGTCTAATAAGCCCACACACTACCTACTAGACTACGGCGACTTCATACCTTGCATGCATTGGCGTAAACACCTATAACGTTTCCCCACGGGCTCTACTACATCTGGCTTCTACTTCTTCTGTTACCCTTTATTCTCAGTATAATGATTGCAGTAATCATCCTTTCAACGCTAAACCAACGTTCCAAACTATTACTTGCCGACACCACCGCTGTGCTTTGCAAGTATTGGTGCAAGTGTGTAGCCTCCCTACTGCCCTTTCCGCTGCCATAATTCAGCATGAGTAGGAATTTAGTTTTAGAAGGTGCCGTGGTCTAGTAGGTAGTGTGTTGGCTTATTAGACGAAAAGCCAGGGTTCGAGCCCCAGGCCAGACATCAAGACAAAATACAAAAAGTATTTCTTCGGCGACTTCCTCTCAGCAGATTTCTGGCAAAAAATCTGAGCGTTAAAATAAAATTGCCATGAAAAAGTTTCTCAAAAAAAATCTGTCGTTCCGAGTCGACTTTAAACTGTAGGTCCCGCCACTCATGTATATAAAATTAACACACACAACATAAGTGGTGTGAGAAACTAGGTCGTAATCCTGACTGAAGGGTTGTAATGACCAATTATGTATGTATGTAGGTATTTAGTTTACTGCGTTCATCGGTTCAATATCATCAATTGACAGTTTGATGCTTAGAATTTGTGACAGAGATTTGTTCGGGAAAGTTGGCGTTTTGCATCCGTAAAACCTAATAGATTTGACATAACGCAGCTTACGGTAAAAGCTTATAGTATTGTATTCTGCTAGTTTCTCTATGTGAAAACGTCTTCTTTTAATGCGTTTTTCATTGCTTCAGTTTCTTTAGTCAAGTTGTATCCAAATAAGTCTATTGTAGCATGTTCTAGAATGATAGAGTTGCCATCTGGTTTTAGGGAAAATATACATTGAGTTGTTGTATTGTATTTCGTTGCAAGAAGATTGAGTTCTGATCTTACAGAGATAATGCTGGCTTATCGTCCACTAATGTTTATTAATGTTGTTAGTAGCTCTGGGTGGATCAATGGGGACTTCTTGCTGATCCGTTTTTCTCAATGGCTGTGTTTGGCCTACTACAGTTTAGGTTTCTGCATTCGCAACATTCGTGCTCTCATACACGGCCCAAGTTTCTCTTGTAAGCTGTCATCACATGCGTCATATTTTCAATTTTCAAGTAATCTGACTAGAATCTTTATTTCTCTGCGATATTCAGACCAATGGGATCACTTAATAGCATTCGAATTGCTTGTATGGGGAGTGTTGCAAAAATTACATTTTTTTATTTCTTTTGGTAGCTTGGGTCCCACTGTGCATTTCGATATCAACTGCATTCGTTTACTGCTCAACTACAAATGTTGTAATTATGTTTGTGGTGATAGTTTTAATGATGACGATGATGATGATGATGATGATGATGACGGAGGTAGTGATCCTAATGACAATAATGTAATGTGATGTGTTTTGTATTGCATATGTTTGCGTATGTTTGCGTAAATATACACTTGCATGCGAATGCGTGGGAGTATAAACAACACAGTGAGACTGTATTGATGGTGGTGTGCTGGTATTGAGAGTAGATATGATTGTGTGAGTGTATGTGTGTATGTGTGTGTTTGTATTATAAATGTTAATTCGTACAAATTGCAATTTCCAATTAAATATCCTCCTCCGACTATTTATATGAGAATTTTTACACTCTATTTTCTTTTATTTTTCACTTTCTATTACTCTCTCTCTCTCTCTGCCTTTTTCTCGTTTTTACTATTTTTGAGCTAGTTTGGCTAAGTGTTAAGTGTATATACATATGTATGTATGTATGTACGTATGTATGTACGTATGTATACATAAGGGTTTCGTTATAATATGAAAAATGAAGTGGTGTGGTGAGAATATGAGGGCATGAGAGCATGTTAAATGGCAAGGGAGGAGTAAGGCAGAGAGTGTGTTTGTAAATTAAAATTTTCATTTTTAAATTGCATTAACTGTAAACGATGCATATATATATGTAAGTAACCTTGCACTAAAATGTCTTTTCACACACACTTGCACTTATTTTTACTCAAACAAATATACATACATACAGTATAGCTTTCATTTACTTAATAATGTGCACATGCAGCGTATATGTGGGTATGTACATGTATGTACAGCTGTGTTCAAAATAATAGAAGTGCTACCATGTAATATTTTCGAAGTTAAACATTTTTATTGTACCAATTTGCAAAACATGATATATTTTAATGGTAGTTACAACGAGATATGTAAGAAATAAAATACAAAAAAGATTCTCGTAATAGCTTTAATATTTACAATGAAATTGATTCATTTTTGTGTTTGCCCCTGAATTCAGTTGATCAAAAAAAATAGGAGTGTGAGTGTTCTTTTAAAAATAAAAATATAACAGGCACATAATTTAAAGAAAGAAGTGAAAAATAACTACGGAAAAATGTTGTAAAAACTTTTTCTGCAGTGATTCACATAAATTTTTGTAATAGTGGAACGAGGAAAGCACTGTACTGAAGAAGAGAGAAAACTAATTAAAAATCTTCGAAAAAAAAGGCAAAACTTCTAAAGAAATTGGGGAAACCTTAAGTTGCTCCAATCAAATGATCGCAAATGCATTAAAATATACAAAAAAAAAACTCGAAACGCGTGGGCGCAAGCTCAAAACATCAACTGTCGATGACCGCAGAATTGTGCGATACAGCAAAATGAATCCTTCGGCGTATGCAAAAAAAAAAAATTCAAAAGCAGCTGAATCTTGCCGTAAGTGGCCCTACTATTCGTAGGCGTCTGATGGACAACAATTTATTCGCAAGAAGTCCATGAAAGGACAAAAAAAAACAGGTAGCAGCACGCTTAAAGTTTGCCCAGGAACATATCAATTGGCCGAAAGAAAAATGGAGAAACATACTGTGGACCTCCGAAGGCAAAATTGTTTTATTTGGTGGCATTGGGTCTAGACAGTATGTTAGATGTCCGCCCAACACCAAATATAAAGCTCAGTGTACAAAAAAGACAGCTAAACATGGTGGTGCAAAACTAATGAATTAGAGACATAATGGATAGGAACGTCTAGGTTGGCATTTTGAGAGAAGTGTTGTTACCATACTCCACGCCTCTAAAATGGATATTCCAACAAGATAATGACCCGAAACACATCAGTAAATTGGCAAATGAGTGGTTTCGGGTTAATGGGGTAAAGGTTATGGCATGGTCAGTTCAGTGTCCTGTCCTTAATCCCATAGAACATCTATGGGTAGATGTTAAAAAGTATGTTGCAGAGAAAAAAACCTTCAAGAACTATGGATCACAGTGCGCGATGCGTGGCATCAAATTCCTTTAAAGAGATGCCAAGATCTTATTGATTCAATGCCTCGTAGATGTGCTGAATTCATTAAAAACAAAGGTTATTCAACCAAATACTCAAATAACTCCACTATTTTAAGATAATATCAAACTTTTGTGCCGTTTGTTTAACAATTATTAGGTTGTGTGCTAACACTCCTAGTATTTTGAACAATTAATTCTGAGAGTAAGCTTTATTTACATCAAATATTTTTTGTTTTCGTAGTTTTAATTAAATAATTAAGTGTTAAAAAATTAGAAAATTAATTCGAAATAAATTTGAAGTCAAAAAAATTTGATATTTCGTTTTTTTATTTTCCTTAATTTTAAACTTTGCTTTTAAATGAAGGGCGCTGCTATTATTTTGAACACAACTGTACATATGTATATGCCCCTGTATGCATAACAAACTTAAATGTTGAGTGCAAGTGTTTACCACAATTTATTTCAACACACACAATCACAATTGCAGACAGAGGGAGGGACAGAGATAGAGAGAGAAAGTAGGAGAGACCGTGGTGTTTGTAGTTCTATTTACACAGAATGCAATACAATATTTAGCAGTGAAAAGAAAAAGAAAAACCATGTCTATGTTTGCTCTATTTTTTCTATTACTCGCAACGCTTTATTTCCTTTATTTTTACTCTCTCCGAACCCCTTTAACGCCGCCCTACTCGATTGGTATAGACGATGGTGGCAACTAAATTAAAACCATTGAGGATTTTTAATTTCTTTTTTACTCGCTGTCTCTCTCTCTCTCTATTCCTATTTCATTTCATTTTATTGGCATTTCAATAAAGTTAATGAAAATTTATATTTGAAAACATTTTTCTTTCACTTCTATTTCAAATACTTTTTTTTTCTTTTTTTTTTTATTTTATTTTGAATATTACTTAAGGCTAAAAGGAGAGGGAGAGAGTATAGGAAAAGGATTAAGTGTCAATGAGAGAGAGAGAGAAATTATAAAATCAATACATGCATAAATAAAGAGTAAAAGTGTGTCTTGCTTGCTATTCAAATGATTTTTAGTTCAAAAGGTGTGAATAATTCAAGAATAATTTATGCCTCCGCCCCTCCAACTACTTGAAATTTATTCAATAAAAAAAGAATCTTTCTTTAACTTTAATTACAATCGGCGGTGTACTACGTTTGGCAATATGAGTTATTTTATGGCATAATTTAATTCTTCTTTATTTTTTACTAACTTTTAGAGATTAATTGAATTGAATATTTATTAGGGAGGAAGCCAAATAACTTTTTTTTTTTTTGAAAATGCTTTAAAAAAAAATACTGAATATTTTCTCAAATTTCTTTTTTTCCTTTCGGTTAATAAGGGAAAATAATTTCATTCAAATGGCTGCCTCGGCTGGCCATGCAGTAGCCTACACGATCGGTCCAATTTTTTTTGGCACATTATCGATTGTGTGCAGCTGTATTTTACCAATGGCTTCACGAATATTGTCCTTTAAAGCGTCAATTGTCTCTGGCTTGTCGGCGTAACACTTATCTTTGGCGGCACCCCACAAATAATAGCGCAACGGTGTCAAATCGCAGCTCCGAGGTGACCAAACGACATCAGCTCTGCGGCTGATAATGCAATTTTCAAAAACAGGACGCTAAACATCGAGTGTAGCTTCGGATGTGTGGCACGTAGCGCCGTCCTGTTGAAAGCAAATGTTGCCAATATCCTCCTCTTCAATTTTTGTGAACAAAAATTCGTTCAACATGGCCCGTTAACGATCGCCATTGACTGTAACGGCCACTCCTTGCTAATTTTCGAAGAAAAATGGCCCAATTATGACTCTGGACCAAAATCCGCACCAAACAGTGACTCGTTTTGGGTGCGTCGGCTTTTCAATGTATGCGTGAGGGTTTTCTGTGCCCCAAATGCGACAATTTTGCTTGTTTACATACCCGCCAAGATCAAAATGAGCTTCATCTGAAAAGATGATTTTTTTTTGCCAAAATCGGCATCGTCTGGTGTAGGCTACTGCATGGCCAGCCGAGGCAGCCTTTTGAATGAAATTATTTTCCATTATTAACCGGAAGGATTGTACTTTCAAATAAAAAAAGAAATTTGAGAAAATATTCAGTTTTTTTTAAAGCAATTTCAAAAAAAAAGTTATTTGGCGGAGCCTTTATTATCATAAAATTCGTCAATTAAAGCCATCTCTTGAAAAAATATTAGGATTCAGTAAGCCAAGTTCCTTACCAATACATGCAAGACAATACATATCCGATAGATGACAATCTTATTATCATTCAAAGAAACTTAATTAGAAAAGTAATGGAAAGATATGATTGAAATTACAAATAATATTTAATGCCTACAAAATTTCTTACAAGTTATTAAAGCTACAAACCTTAAGTAAAAAATGCACGAACTGTTTTGTTACATACATTTTGAAGTTATTCAATCAAATAAGCTTCCCAAAAGTAGGCACTAGATTACTAAATCAAATTTTTATTGCCATTTCGAAATTAGAAAGAAAAGAAATTTAAAAAGTCAATGAAAATAAAAATTTTCTATCGATCGGTCAATTCCTTCAAGGCAACAATAATATTTTCTTAATGAAATATTTTGCGAATTTTTGATTGTTTATCGAACTTTTTTTGACGCACGCCTATAAATATGTTTTACTTTTATTTTTATTACCATCATCTATATAAGAAAAAACGAAATTCTATTAAAGAAACGTTTCCATAATTTATGACAAATGTTGCCCAGAAATATAATGATGATGACTGTTTGGAAATTTCTTATAATTTTTTTATGTTTCTTTTTATTTTTTTCTTTCTTGTTCTACAAAACTTTCAATTGAAATAGGCCCACATTTAATAAGAGTTTGTTTACATTGCTTATGAAATTTTTATGTTTCATGTTCCAACAGCCTTCAAATACGAGGAGTTAATAATAAATTCGCAATAGAAAGTCTAACGTAAAAATATGGTGCCTATCTTAAGGCAAATAAATAATGAAACGCAATGAAACAATATACAAATACCGAGTATATGTGTGTGTGTGTTTACAACAAAACTAAACTAATTTGAAAATATAAAGGAAAAAACAAATAGAAAACCAATAACAATAAAAGAAAGAGAAAAAACTACCAAAACAAAATTTAAAAGAATATTAAAGTACACGCTACTCACTACTCACATATATGAGGCATACTTTTTGGAGGACATAAACACATAAAAATTGAAAACGAACGAAAAAAAGAAAAAATCAACAAAATCGGCTTTAATAAATAATGTTGAGACTACCAACCATGACTTGGGAAACCTTAACTTTGATTTTCTATGAAATTTATCTGGTGATGCCAGAGGGGGGAGTAAATGAAATTACCACCCTGCTAAGGCCGTGTCTCCACTGAATCCATAAAACTTAATCTAAATTGTCAGGCAGACCTACACAAAAGCATCGAAAAAAAAAGAAAAACTGAAAACGAAAAATCTTTCGATGATAAACTGCCATTGTATTCGACTTATAACATCATTATTATGATTATTACGATTGCTCTGTGTCTACCTCCTCCCTCCCGTTTGCTCTTTGCCTATGGTTTTTTTTATAGGCCGTGAGGCTCATATGTTGTGCCAGCCAGGGCTGGGAGACATTTTCGATGATGTTTTTTTTTTGGGGCAATAAAAAAACGAGAGGAAAAATTCTTGTCATTTGCGATTTTATTGGAATGTTTTGTTTGCAGGATGATGCCAATTTGTTGCCAAAGCAACAGTGGAGGGCAAATGTTGCCATCCAAGCTTTGTTAACATACCCTGGCGCTTAGTTTGGATACTTAATAGACTGAACAGTTTGAAAAGGCCTTCCATTGGTTCTGCTTGTAATAAAGTGTTGCGGAGGAAATTGTTTCTCAAACTGAGGATAACACATTTCGTGACTGCGCACCTGGACCACACTTTACAACTTTTCACAGTGATACAACTGACCGCAATGTGTTACCAATCGCGAAAGCACAAGTGAACCATACTTCTCTGTGGAACAATAAGTAAATGCCGTATTTACACAAAGTCGGGCGCTGTGATGCATCATGTGCCTGTCGTAAACACAGCACGCATCAGAAACGCAGGTCAGCTATCAGAGCTAGGGCGGTCTGCGGCCGACGCGCAGACTCTCAACGAGATGACATAATTGTACAATTTCCACATCACAACGGTACCAGGACATGATGGAATTTCGGGGAACTGCAAAGAATCAAACATTCGTGTGGCTTTGGGAACCCATTGATAACCTGCATGTACAGAATTCATAATACACCACACACACACAGTTTACTGTGTGATTGGCTTCGTATGCTGCAGCATATTTGGCCATGTATAAATGAGAGGCACTCGGAAAGTCTGCTGGAACTCCAAAGGACCACTTTAGGCGTATTTGTCATTGGCCAAAAGTTTCTGCAGGAACTCTTCTCCGCCATTTGAGTAAAACAAATCTATTTTTGGACTAAATTTAGTGGAATAAATATGATTCGGCCGTTTTTCTTCACTTGAAATATTAAAAAGTGAAATCGTATACAGAAATAGGCCTCCTCCAATGGGAAATCCAGAAATTACTTTCAACGACGTCACAATTTTGCCTGCCACTATAGCAATGCTGTTGATTTTAGCTGCGTATGTAACCATTAAGGGGAAAACGAATGTGATGGGGGGGGGGGGGGGAAGAGGAAAATCAAAACCGTAGATCATATCAAATTTTTGCCATCATTATGGTGGCGTTTATGGCGTTTTTATCTTATCACACACAAAAAAAAAAAATTACACAAAAACAAAAAACAAATCAACAACAGCAGTAAATGATATAAAATAATATGAACATGAAGAAGGCGAAGAGAAAAATTATCGAAAACTGCCGACATCAAAAAGATATGCCCTGCTCGCTTCCTATTTAAGTACATGTGCTGCGCTGTGCTGCGCTGTGCGATTATCTTAATTTGGTTAAGCAAACACAACATCAAAAACACAAAGCAAAACACTCTCCTTCTGCTCACGTACTTATTAAATAAAGGCGAACGAAAAAAAAAACAAAAAAAATGTTTTTTTTATTCTATTCATCCATAATCACATACTCCCCCCCTCCCCCTAACTACCCATCCACCACCTTATGAAATCCATAAAAAGCTGTCATAAAAATTTCTTTCTCGGGTTTATTATATTCTTTCTTTCTTTCTTTTTTTACAGCCTTAACATATGCACAATTTTATGATACGAAAAGAGCAAAAGCATGAAATAATTGCTTGTATTTAAGTGTATGTGTGTGTGTATTTGTGTATGTGGGTTTTTAGTATGTCTATCGAAATGATTATTTAAATAATATGATACAATAACACACATACACACACACATACGCACAGACACAATCCTATTAAATCCTAATTAAGACTGAAAATGTCTACTAAAAGAAAATGATTAAAATACTCACACAGTACTGACACTCACACACATACACACACACTCACATTAAAAAGTGTTGCCTATTTAAAGGCTTAATTAGAAAATACGCATTAAATTCTCGTTCTTAATACGAAAAATGACAATTAAGACAGCAAAAGCTATGCAAGATAAGATTTCACATTTTTGTAATAAAATTTTTAAGCAAATAATTGCATTTTAATTTATTTAAGATCCAAACAGCTAGAAACCGACAAATTAAAATAAATCCAATAAAATAATTACAAACAAAAAAAAACCAGAATTAAAGCCTTAAAGTAGACTGTAATAATTGGGCT
Organism: Sarcophaga variegata; assembly: GCA_932273835.1. Taxonomy (NCBI): domain Eukaryota; kingdom Metazoa; phylum Arthropoda; class Insecta; order Diptera; family Sarcophagidae; genus Sarcophaga; species Sarcophaga variegata. The sequence goes on along the minus strand of OW026359.1, from coordinate 17,200,957 downwards.
TTAAAGAAATTTTTGAAATTGTAATTGTAAAAAGAAAAAAATAATTGAAAAGCAAAAATTTCAAATACATTTAGTCATGCAAATATAGGTACAGTGGGGAGCAGAAGTGAGTACATTAAATAATTTTTTGTTTTTCTGCTGCAAAATAATGTAAAATTGAAAAAAAAAAATTTATAAATTCACTGTAAAAATTACGGTAAAATGATGAAATTTCTATGTACTCAGTTTTGCACCTATTTCTAAAACATTTTTTTTGAAACACTCTGAATAAAGAAAAAATAATTGAAAAAATAAGCAAACATTTCAAATACATTTAGTCATGCAAATATAGGTACAGTGGGGAGCAGAAGTGAGTACTTTAAATAAATTTTTGTTTTTCTGCTGCAAAGTAATGTAAAATTGAAAATAAAAATCTACAAATTCACTGTCAAAATGTGGTTAAAATAATGCAATTTATATGTACTCAGTTTTGCACCTTTTTCTAAAACATTTTTTTTGAAACACTCTCTGTATGGTTTTGGGCAAACTTTCTACTGAATTCTGCATTATTTATTCATGACTTTTTCGCTTCATAATTGATCATAAATTCTAAATTCGAATTGAAGTTCGGTCTTTAATCCGGCCAATATATTGTCTGAAAATTTCACTCACCTAGGTTAGGTTAGGTTAGAGGACGTGTACTTGTCAATAAAGACAAGTACAGTACCCGGAGGTCGAATTGAGCCATTGTACAACGTCCTTATAGAGGGAAGGATGATAGAGGGATTAAAAAGGAGAGGATGTAGGAGAATGGGAAGTGGAGCGACTACACTAATGAAGTCCTAGCGCCTCTCAACCAGCCTAAGCCACTAATGAATCTGTGGAGAGCCTTGATGTCGGCTCTCGACACAGAATTCAAACTCAAAGAAGGCCCTGCCAAGGGTCCTCAACCTCATTCTACCAAGGGCTGGGCAATTACAGAGTAGGCGTTCGATAGTCTCCGACTCCTTCTCATCGCAACATGCCGTGCAACCTGCAATAGTCCGGCTGGGATCTGTTCCAGATCCCCGTCAGCGACCTAATCTCGCAGTGCCCTGTGATAAAACCGACAACCAATCTTAAGCCAACCTGTTCTCCTATTGCCCACAGCAGGCCATAGACATCTAGAGACAAAACAACCCGATCCGTTCTCCCAACGCATCTGCTCTTCCTCCCTGATCCATCCATTGATGAGGCCACAGAGGTGACAGACCGGGGGGTCAGAACCAACTATCAAATCGCCCCTAGAAAGCGAACCTAACCTAGCAAGAGCAGCCGCCGTCTCATTGCCTTTCCGAAAGTCCGTACCTCCCGTCAGGAAAGACGACATTCAGAACTCTGGAGTGACCTATCGAGCGCTGTTTTCAGCAGCCCTATTCGCTCAGAAGTATCGCACTACGCGCTGCACACCACTTGACATACAAATAATGCGGAGTCAGGCAGAGCATAGTGGCAAGAGCAGCCTGAGGGCAACTCTTCCTCACTCCAGTGATACTCAAGGAGGCAATCCGCTGAACCTTATCTAAGATTTTCCGTTGAAAACTCTTATCTTACTTACCACCAGACAATGCAGCCATAAGTAATAACCGGTCTAACAATCGCCAGATATATCCAGCGAATGGCCCTAGGCGGAAGACCCCAGCTCTTACCTATGGAGTTCCTACACTGGTAGAAAGCATTCAGTCCCTTCTTCATTCTTTCCTCGGTGTTTCGTTTCCAGTTCAGATTGCTGTCCAGGACAACGCCCACGTACTTGACCTCAGAAGACAACGGAAGTTCCCTACCTAACCTCGACTTCACTCAACTAAGCGTTGTTTAATCATGTTTTAGATCAGCTCATGTAGGAGTTGTATTTAAAAAGTTGTCTTGAATTCGGTGTGGTTTTAAAGACTCGATATTTTTGAGGTCCCCAGCCTACGTAATGGGTTTCCAAAAGCCCTTATAGAAACCCTTAATCGTATTACTGATGTTTTTTTCTTTTCTGATTGGACAGACTTTGATTTTTAACTTTTAATGTTATTGTTGTTGTTCTTCTTACAAATACAACACACTTCAGTACAAATACAATACAACAACAAAAGTCTTACAACTAAAACTGATTTTTTCATAAAGAATGAAAGAAAGAAAGAAGAAAAACGAAACATCGATTATTTACTTAGAAAACTTTTAATAAAATCCTGTAATCGAAGAACGTAAGCGAAAGAAAAACCATTTTCCTTCTCTTTCTGTCTCTCTCTAAAGAAATATAAGCAAGCAAGCAGTAGCAAGTTAGCACAGGAAATGGCATGGAAGGGGGGGATAGGGGGTATAGAGAAGAGAGTAAAACTATTAAAGAAAGAAATCAGAAGAGAGCACTTTATACACGATTATCGATTTATTGTTCGAATACTTAGTCGATATTACAAAAGAAAGGCGAAAACTTTTCTGCCAGCCATTACATTTAAGTTTTATTTCCTTTCTGAAGATTTTCTTCCCCCTTTTTTTTCTACTTTTTACCTCCAACTACATAAGCCAATTTGTTTTTGAAATAAGAAGAGCGCGGAAGCCTGCCTCATGCGATTTATTTGTAAAATGTATGTATGTATGTATGTTGTCATAGGCCCAGTACAATAGGAAACTTTAAGTTTCAACAATCAACCAACACGGAGACTCAAATTAAAGGCCAAATAGAGTCAGTTAAGGTTTACGTGCGGTAAATTGTTAACGATCTAAATTGTTGCTCTAACCTCACTCTACCTATCTCTCTCTCTCTTTCTTTCTCTCTCTCTTTGCGTATTTATTTTTAATGTTCTTCGAAATCAGAGAAAACTTTTCTTATCCAACTTAAATACAAAGCAGAAATATGTTAAAAGGCAACACACCCAGCGAGAGAGAGAGAGAGAGAACTCTAAAAGTAGATTTTACTTTTAGTTAATATTTGTTAAAGCCTCAAAGTATGCTTTTAATTTTTAATGAGCAATCCAAAGTTATTCCTATAATTTTATTGCTAATCATGATTGGCCATTTTATTACGAGTTTTTACGATAAACTTGCATTCAAAACTCCTTTTGAGTAAATGTTTCTGTCTTGTTTTTTGGTTTTTCTTAATTTATAGCCTTGTTATGGACGCAAAGTAGGCTTTAAATTCTTTCTTTTTTGTATAAGAATATACACTATAAAAATAGGCTTTAAAAGCTATAAAGTTTAAAGAATTAAAACAAGTTAATTTATAAACTCCTTACGTTATGCTATGGAAAAGAGGGGGATCTAATATTCAATTGGCCTAAGGACAAGAAACCGCTTCGATTTACTTTCTAAAGCTGAAATTAAAATTCTAAAATCTTAGTTAAATGATTAAAAATGAAAAAAAAAGTTAAAGAAACTAAAGCATACCTTAAGGCTTACTAATATGAAAATGATTGATTTTCTTAAAGCAAAAATGAAACAAAATATAAAAATATTAAGCAATTTAAAGAGAAAATATTTAAATTTTTAAAGCATACTTTTAAGATGAATATTAAAAGCAAAGTTCAATACTTTTTAAAGCATACTTTTGGGCAAAACTATTTTGTTTTAAACATTTTTGATATTCTTTGTGTTGAAGAGTGTTTATTTTCATAACAAAACCATGACAAATTATTTAAAGAACTACGCGTATAATTAAGGGTCACAGCCCTATAGATGCAAGTTATTTTTTGTTGTTGTTGGTGCTGTTGTTCTCATATCTTGTTGCCATAGATGCCGTATAACAAATGAGTTTTTTCAACTTTCTTAGACAAGAAAAAAAGAAACAGAAAAGAAATGGAAAACGTCGTAGAAAAATTCCTCAAACAATATGTTGTTTTTCGAAACTCATTCATTCATTCATTCATTCACTCAGGCAGACAGACAGACAGAAGACATTCTCTCATTCAGTCATTTGTGAGAAAACGAACAAGAATTCTTCTTTTTTCTTTCTTTTTTTGTTTCATTTTAAACTGTTGTATTGTGTGAGTGTTGGTTTATTGTGCTGAGCAAATAACCGAAAAAAAAAATTGAAAAGAAAATGAAGACGAAAATGGGAAAATGTTCACACAAAATAACTGCAAAAAAATGATTTTGAACCCAACAGCAGCGCAATGAAAACAAAATATTGCACTCTCTTGTCTTGTCTTGTCTTGTCTTGTGTTGTCTTGTCGTATTTTGCCAGTTAAAATTTTCGGTTTCACAGCTTCTTTAAGGTTTTTTGGGTGCCACTGCTGATGCTACTTCTTCTACAATTGCTGCTGAGGTCTTCTTTAGTCATCATCATCATCACACAACATGTTCTTTTGAGCATCAATTTTAGTTTCTTTGCGTGTGTGTATGTGTGTGTGTATGTGATTTTTTTATCAGGTTTTAACAACTGCAGCAGATTTTCATTTTAGCCACTTTTGACACCATTTAACATTTACAAATACTACAAAGAAATACGAGGGGTGAACACATGGAAGAGAAGGGGGATGGGGGTATCCGAAGAATTATTCCCCCTTGAGAAAATGTTTAAATACACATCCATTCTTAGGAATGAACTTATGAGAGCACGTATAAAATCTCACATGTATTTAGAAAGGAAAGAAAGAGATGGTAGCACAGTGGCAAGCAAAAATTGTGGAACAGGAAGAAAAAAAAAACATTTCAAAAATTTTTAATTCGTAGCCATAAAATATAACTAATGGGTGATTTTTTTTAAGAGCAATAGGAAAATTTTTCAAAAAAAAAACATATAATTCACAAAAATTTATGAAGTCTATTTGAATCGATAGTACGGTCCATTTAATTCAATATTTGAAGATTATTTCATGCAATTGTTGACCGCGACTGCGCCTCAAATGGTCCATACGCTTAGTCCAATTTTGGCATACTCTTTCCAACATTTCGGCCGGTATCTCACGAATAAATGCTTCAATGTTGTCTTCCAATACGTCAATTGAAGCGGGCTTGTCTGTATAGACATGAGCTTTAACATAGCCCCACAAAAAATAGTCTAAAGGCGTTAAATCCCGCTATCTAGGCGGCCAATTGACCGGTCCCGAACGTGAAATAAAATGTTCACCGAACTCGCCTCTCAATAAGTCCATTGTTACGCGTGCTTTGTGGCATGTGGCACCGTCTTGTTGAAACCACATGTCATGCAAGTCAAGCTCTTGCATTTTGGGCAAAAAAAAGTTGGATATCATCTCACGGTAGCCCTCACCATTCACAGTTACATTACGATTCGAAGCATCTTTGAAGGAGTACGGTCCAATGATGCCACCAGCCCTTAAACCGCACCAAACTGTGACTTTTTCTGGATACATTGGTAGCCTTTGCAATGCTTCTGGCTGATCTTCACTGCAAAATCGACAATTCTGCTTATTTACGTATACATTGAGCCAAAAATGAGCTTCGTCGCTGAACACAATTTTTCGATAAAGAAGTGGATCTTCGGCCAACTTTCCCAAGAGCCCATTCACCAAAAATTCTGCATTGCGGTAGGTCGTTCGGCTTCAATTCTTGCACCAGCTGTATTTTGAAAGGCTTCACACCTAAATCCTTCCGCAAAATTTTCCACGTTGTTGAGTAACAGAGGCCCAATTGCTGCGAACGGCGACGAATCGATAATTGATTGTCATCATTAACACACTGGCCGATACAGCTGCGATATTTTCTTCAGTTCGCACTCTACGTAAGCATGTTGGTCGTCTAATGTCCAACAATGTAAATTTGGTGCGAAATTTACTCACAATAGCCCGAATAGCCGCTTCAGTGGGTCGATTAAACTGACCATCAAATGGAAGAAGCGCGCGATGAACTTTCTTAACAGAGCACGCATTTTGATAATAAAATTCAATGATTTGATCTTTTCTTATATCTGCCATTACTTGATGTGACAAGCTTTAGTGAATCTGAACTTCTCTTCTTGTATATGACGCTAATTGATATGATAATCTTTAATTTTTTTACTTGTTCAACATTTATTTTCCTGAAAATATGCTACACAAATTTATATTTTTTTGATCATTATTTTATACGAAAACTTCACCAGCTTTGGAAACATTTGAGGAATTTTACTTTTAATGTGAAAAAGTTGTTTAACATGTACATCCTAAAAATATACAACATTTCTTTATATATCCTGAATGTAAAAAATCTTACACAATTTTAAAAAATTATTCTAACTAGCTGGCAGTATTTTATTATATTAAAAGCGGATCCTTAAATCTTTCTATGTATTTCAGCCTAAAAGTATGCAAGTTTTTTCTTTTACTTTTAAATAAACATTTAATATATTGAACTGTGTTTGCTTCCCACTGTATTGAAAGAAAAATAAGAAAAAAATTTTATTTTTTATCGAACTCTGCAGATAGAATTTCTTTCTGAAAGCATAGGTTACAAATCCTATTTCTATCCTTTTATTTTTCTCTCTCTCTCTCTCTGATTGTGAAACGTGAGAATGTATAAAAATTTTTAAACACATACATATGTACATACACACATACCCATTTACACACATGTATGTAAAACTTGTGTTCATGTTATACAGCTGCAAAGTATGCTGTAGTTTTTGAAAAAAATAAAGGAATTTTTGTTGTTCAAATTTTCTTTTAACGAGGGTTGGCTATAATGGTCTAAGCTTTTTACACCATATTTAAGTTAAATCCTAACTTTTTCCACACGATATTTCTGGGTTTTAACTTTCTCTCTCTCTCTCTCCCTCTTCGCTTTCTGCTCTTTGTCGCTGTCTTAATGCCAGTTAAGATGTCCCAGGTTGTTTTCATGTCTTTGACTATTTCTTCATAGGATTTCGTGTATACTTTTGGGGTGCTCAATACTACACATTTTATTTCATTTCCTTTTTTGTTGTTTTTTTTTTTTGGTAATTTTCTTTTCTTAGTTTCTTTACATTTTATTCTTTTTATTGTGCTTCTTTTTGTTGTTGTTGTCTCTGTTGTTGTGTTTTGTGAACTCTTGGCTGCTGCTGTTATTGCAAAAATTTTTCCGATAATACTTTCAATAACTATTAAAGGTATTTAGTTTTGGATTTTTAACAAATCCTCACTTTTTTTTTCTTGTACTCTTTTCATTCCTTTTACGAAGAGACGGGGGTGAATTGCGTCTTTTTTTACTTTATCTCTTGGCAAAATTCTCTGCAATATTTATAGTTAAGAAACATGGCAAGAGTTTATCATTCTAAAATGGATTTTCTGGTTGTTCTGGGAGAAGTGTTCAAAAAAGTATCCCAGCCTTCCTCCTCCTTCTTTGGCTGTGTATTTAAAATATTTGAAGTTTTTTTATTTTTTTTTATTTATTGAATCTCAGTTTAGTAATTGTGTTTATTTGATAACGAACCCCTTAAAGTATGATTTATTTTATGGCAGTTTGTTTCTACTGCCCAATTTTTCTATTGCCCCTTAAAGTATGCTGCAAAATTTTAACATACTTGAAAACGTAATCTTAAAAACGCTTGGTAAAGTTTTCTTTTCTTATTTCCAATAAAGGAGAATATTTCATAGGATATACAATATTTAGGGCGGCAAAAGTAGTTGGCGGCGGGATGTAAAAAGCCGAGAAGTCCAAATTCAAACTCCAATGGATATTAAAACCCAGGTTCACGTCCTATATCACAAAATCAACATGTTGGGCTTGAGTATATTCAAAACAAGAGTTCTTTAAGTCCTTAAATGAAGAACAGTAAAGAACTAGAAAACAAAACACTTTGGCAACTTGCAATTTAACACTTTTGTTTTATAAGGTGACCACTGTCAGATTGATTTTGTTATGGTCCATGTACTCGAGTTATTAGAAATTTATTTCGTACATTTTTGTTGCAACATATTTTCATTTGCCCAAAAGTAGGCAACAAAAATTGCTTTTATCCATGGACTTTCTATACCACGCTTTAAGATTTAATTACAGACAAATGTTATAGTAACGGAAACCATTTTCTGATGGGTATTTATTACTGTTCTCTATCTCTCTCTCTCCCTCTCTCTCTCCCTCTCTCTCTCTCTCTCTCCCTCTCTCTCTCTCTCTCTCTCTCTTGCTTCCTTAACACTTTCAGTTTTTCTATACTTTAGGGTATGTATTCCTATATTTTCTTTTTTGTTTGGCTATTTTCTATTGCTGCTGCTGTTGCGGTTGTTTGTTTTTGTTACATTTATTTAAATTACCCTGTTTTCTTGTAAAAAAAAGAAGAGAAAAAGAACTAAAAATGCGAAAAAGAAAAATTCTTTAGAAAAATGAGCACATTACACTTGAGACAAGGCTATTTCGTTTTCCTTGTCGCTTCGCCTCTCTATTTTCAGCCCCTTACTGAGATGGTTTGGCTTGCCTTGGCTTGGCTTTTGTCTCTACAAATATTATATTTTTCCGTTTTTTTTTTTGTATTTATTTTCATCATCACAGTCTCCATTGTTGTTATTTTTGGTTTATTTTTCTTTTTCTTTTTTGTGTATTTTTTGGTTGTAAAGAAATTGAAATTTTATTCATAATACGACGATAGTTTTTGCGCGCTTAGCAAATAGAAAAAAGAAGGAAAACAAAAACACTGAAAATAAAATAAGAGATTTGAAGTGTTTGCGGAAAAGTTGGAAATTTACGTTGGTTAAGGCAAAAAAAAAAACTGACACAGATTTTGTTGTTGGTTTACGAATATAATCATATTTTCCTGCCATTCGTCGTTTTGTCTCATTTTGTTTTTGTGGGTTTTCAGTGGCACAATTTAACTTAATGTGACAGTTGTCAAGTTTGCTAAGTTTTCTAAATAAAAAAAATAGAAAAAAAACGAAAATCCAACAAAATTATATTGTTTTTCCAAGTGTCATGCTGTCACAGTGGTTTTAAATTTAATTTTTTTTTTTGTTTGTTTTCATCAAAAAAGGTTTTGGTTTTCAATTTATTTATTCATTTCGTAGATTTTACGTTTTCTTTTTTTAAGATCCTCTTTTATTAATTTTTTAAGCCATCTGATTACAATTTTCTTCTATAAATTCAATGCTTTTCATACCAATTTTTTTTTTTTAATTTTGCACTGTAGAATTTCTAGGGTTTTCTGCGCTAAAAAGTCTTTCAATTGCTTTTGAAGGCCTGTACATAATTTAAAGTCACAACTTTAGGATACTTCAGTAGATGCCGGGCTATAGGTCAGCTGCAGAGATCAGCAATGAATCGCTTTTTCGCTACTCATGAGTACTCATGAAATTTTGAGTATGAGTGAGTCAACAGTATTGAAATCCAACTACTCTGATTCATTCGTATTCACTACAACATTGATTTATAAGTACAAGTTGCAATGAGTATGAGTACAACGTTAACATCAAACTCATAACAAATTCGAACTATGTTTGATTCATACGCCTACTCACTCATTCAGATTCATAAATTTAGAAAAATACTCTTATAATACTTTTAAATGATTCGAATCTTTCTTGATGAATGAACTTGCAGTCTTAATTGTTGTTGCATTTACAAAGAAAGAAGAAAGACACATAAACAAAAAAGACAAAGACAACAAGCAGCGCAAACACACAACCTTCTTGTGAGTATTGTAGTGTTCGTGCGCGAATCATACTTATTTTGTTATTCGTGTATACGATGAGTCATGGGGAGTCGAAGTCAATAACATCATGCGTATTGTTAAGTATGAGTACCATGAGTATTTCAAACTTTGAGTATAAGTAGTATGAGTATGACATTAAAATAAGTATGAATGCGTATAAGTATCAGAAATTATAAGTAATGATTCGAATCTACTCATCGTTTTGAATACTCATTGCTGACCTCTGATCAGCTGTCCCAAAAGTGCAGAGCTAAACTTTTTGATCTGATCTTGTAATATTTAAATCTGCTTCTGCATCGTTAAGTGTTGCCAAAGATCAGTTTCAAACGTTTTAACAGTTTGTGGACTCTTATGGACAATTCCCTTGTAATACCACTTGACATACATATGTATGTACACCATTGCACTACTCCCTGGTAACAATTCTGACTTTGACACTGTCCGGGAAGCATTGCCTTGTTGTGTCCCTAATTTTTTATACATTATTTCCTTCCGAAATTCACTTTTCATCTCCTGTAACTATTCGCTTCAGAAATGATTCGATTTTGTTGCGTTTTAACAGTGAAATGCAAATCGAAATTCATTTCATTAATGTCTTCACTGATAATTCATTTGACAGCACCGAAATGTTCAACTGCTTTATGTTGCAAGCTTTCTTTAAATGGTCTCTTACAGTTTGCTGATAAGGGCATCGAAAACATTACTCATGTACAATAATTCATTCAGCATTTTAAGGTGCATATTCAGCATAAAGTCTAGTAGGTAGTGTATTGGCTTATTAGACTTAAAAGCCAGGGTTCGAGCCCCAGGCCAGACATCAAGACAAAATACAAAAAGTATTTCTTTGGCGACTTGCTCTCAGCAGATTTCTGGCAAAAACTCTGAGAGTAAGTAAAAATTGCCATGAAAGTTTCTCAAAAATCTGTCGTTCGGAGCCGACTTTAAACGGTAGGTCCCACCACTCATGTATAAAATTATAACACACAACATAAGTGGTGTGAGAAAATAGGACGTTGTTGTACAATGGGTCAATTCGGCCTCCGGGTACTATACTTGTCTTAATTGACAAGTACACGTCCTCTAACCTAACCTAACCTTCAACATACATCAGATCGAAAGCGATCAAAGCATATTTAATTACGGCATTGTCCGCATAAACGCCTTAGTTTAGTAGGTAGTGTGTTGGCGTATTAGACATGAGGCCACGGTTCAAATCCCAGGTCAAACATCAAAACGAAAATATGAAACAACAACTTCCTCTCAGCAGATTTCTAGCAAAAACTCTGAGAGTAAATAAAATTGCCATAAAAAGTTTCTCAAAAAATCTGTCGTTCGGAGTCGACTTTAAACTGTATGTCCCCCGCCTCTTATGTATAAAAATTAACACACCTAACACGAGTGGTGTGAGAAACTAGATTGTAATCCTGACTGAAGGGTTGTAGTAACCAATTATGTTTGTATTTATGTATTGTCCGCCTAAACTTCCCTAAGTCCTCTAAATAGCCTGCGATCCACACTTCCTTTAGCAATCTTCTGGCAAAGAAATTGGAGAATGAAATAAAATTGCCATGAAAGGGTTCTCAAAAATCTGTCTTTCAGAATTGGATTGTCCCCCGCTGCTTATGAACAAAATTAACATGAGTCGTGTGAGAAGCAAGGTTGTAATCCGGATTAAAGTTTCTCATTTTCATGTAAGCTAGCTTAACTTTTAACAGAAAAGTGTGATTAAAAATGAAATGAAAATGATACTCTAAATATCGCCTTTCGGAGCCAACATAGTGTTGACTGTTGCAGGTAATATCACGAGAGATATGGTTTTAGATTTTAGAGCCATTTATCGACAATTTGTAGTCGAACACCAATGGATTGCACTGCATTATTCTTACTTTAATAAAATTCGTTTTAATTAATTAAATTTCTTTATTTCTTTATATTCTCTCTTTCAATAAATGTTGGATATTTTTTTTTCTTTTCGTTTTCGTTTATCAAAAATCGATGGAGTAGTAATAATCCTGTTTAAATCGTATTTAATTTATTTCAGCAATTACGGCTTAAACGAGGCATAACGATATTTCAAATCGGCTTGAACGGATTAGCCAATATTTAACATTTTCTGTTTCGTTTTGTCTCTCTCTCTCTCTGTGACTCGCATTTAAAAAAAATTTTTTTTCACCTTTTTTAAGCATTTTTTCAATGTTTTTTAATCTATTAGTTGTCAACATACAGGCTATCGAAATACATACACACGTACAAATACACACAGGCATACAAATTTTGTGCAACATACATTCACATATAGTGTGTATGTATGTATATACAGCTGTGTTCAAAATAATAGGAGTGCTACCATGTAATATTTTCAAAGTTAAAATTTTTTATTCTACCAATTTGCTGAACATGATGTATTTTAATGGTAGTTACAACGAGATATGTAAGAAATAAAATACAAAAGAGAATCTCGTAATAACTTTAATATTTACGATGAAATTGATTAATTTCTGTGTTTGCCCTTGAATTCAGTTGATCAAAACATAGGAGTGTAAGTGTTCTTTTAAAAATAAAAATATAACAGCATATAATTTAAAGAAAAAATTGAAAAATAAGTACGGAAAAATGTAGTTAAAACTTTTTCTACAGTGACTCACATAAATTTATGTAATAGTGGGACGAGGAAAGCACTGTACTGAAGAAAAGAGAAAACTAATTAAAAATCTTCAAAAAAAAGGCAAAACTTCTAAAGAAATTGAGGAAACCTTAAGTTGCTCCAATCAAATGATCGCAAATCCATTAAAATATAAAAAAAAGACCGAAACGCGTGGGCGCAAGGCCAAAACATCTACTGTCGATGACCGCAGAATTGTGCGATACAGCAAAATGAATCCTTCGGCGTATGCAAAAAAAAAAATTCAAAAGCAGCTGAATCTTGCCGTAAGTGGACCTACTATTCGTAGGCATCTGATGGGCAACAATTTATTCACAAGAAGTCCATGAAAGGTGCCATTGCTGACAAAAAAAAAAAAAAAAAAAACAGGTAGCAGCACGCTTAAAGTTTGCCCAGGAACATATCAATTGGCCGAAAGAAAAATGGAGAAACATACTGTGGACCGACGAAAGCAAAATTGTTTTATTTGGTGGCATTGGGTCTAGACAGTATGTTAGATGTCCGCCCAACACCAAATATAAAGCTCAGTATACACAAAAGACAGTTAACTAATGATATGGGGAAGGTTTTCATATATAATTCATCCAATTAGAGACATAATGGATAGGAACGTCTATGTTGGCGTTTTGAAAGAAGTGATGTTACCATACTCCATGCCTCTAAAATGGATATTCCAACAAGATAATGACCCGAAACACATCAGTAAATTGGCAAATGAGTGGTTTCGGGTTAATGGGGTAAAGGCCAGTTCAGTATTCTGTCCTTAATCCCATAGAACATCTATGGGTAGATGTTAAAAAGTATGTTGCAGAGAAAAAAACCTTCAAATGCAGAAGAACTATGGATCACAGTTTCGATGCGTGGCATTAAATTCCTTTAACAAGATGCCAAGATCTTATTGACTCAATGCCTCGTAGATGTACTGAATTCATTAATAACAAAGGTTATTCAACCAAATACTAAAATAACTTTACTATTTGAAGATAATATCAAACTTTTATGCCGTTTGTTTAACAATTATTAGGTTGTGTGCTAACACTCCTAGTATTTTGAACAATTAATTCTGAGAGTAAGCTTTATTTACATGAAATATTTTTTGTTTTCGTAGTTTTAATTAAATAATTAAGTGTTAAAAAATTAGAAAATGAATTCGAAATAAATTTTAAGTCGAAAACATTTGATATTTTCTCTTTTATTTTCCTTAATTTTAAACTTTGCTTTTAAATGAAGGGCGCTGCTATTATTTTGAACACAACTGTATATACATACATACATACAACAATACACATACACATAAAGAAAACTATAAAAATAAAGCCGTTAGTTTTTATTGAAGCAAATAGCAAAACAAATACGTGTGTTGTTGTGTTGTATACTTTTAGGAGAGACTGTGAGATTGTGTGTGTATGCGTTTGTCATTTATAATATTTTGTTTCTGTTGTTGTTGTTGTTAAATAAATGACAATAATAAATATATACAATATTTTATTATTGTTATTGTCGTTGTTCATGGTGGGTGTGATGGTATATTTCTCTTTGAAACAAAAAAAAAAAAAAAAAAAAAAAGGAAATGAAAATATTTTTGCTGTTATTGTTGTTATTATTTGATATTTTTTTTAGAAAATAATAAAAATAGAGACAGAGTGAGATATAGAAAGGAAAGAAAAACAATAGAAAAAATGTTGTTGTAAAAATTTAATGATTTGGAAGAATGAAAAATTGCAGATGGATTTCATATCAAATTGGTTGTTAAAAACAAATATTATCCTGATACTAATATTGATACTGATACAGATACACTCTGGATGTATGCGTTCTGTTGTGTTGTATTGGGGCAATTAATCAAAACATAAATAAACTCGTGTGATACAAAAAAATTTTTTTTGTTGGAAATTTAGAATTTTTTTCTTTCATGTTTGTTTAGATAAAAAATGATAGGAAACGAACACAATTAAAATTTGTAAAAAGTTTTTTCAGATGACCGAGGAAGTCCGGAAAGAAATATTTTTTTTATCGTTTTATTTGAGATGTCTTAGTTAGGGATCAGTCAGGGACTGAACCACGGGCTCTCGTCTAATATATCTACACAATACAGACTAGACCAAGCCTGAGAGGCAGTTTATGCTACACGTCCGTCTATTGTACTCACTTATTGTAGCCGTTGACGGAAGTAGTGTTTTTAGTTGCTTGGAATAAATAAAGTTTTGTGCCAATGCCATAGAATCAACTGAGTTAAGTTTTTTACTTTATTTCTTAAAATATAAAAAAAGAAAAAAAAATGAGATCGCCAAAGTCTCGTCGTTAAATCTCAGTTCTGATCAGAGGTCAGCAATGAGTATTCAAAACGATGACTAGATTCGAATCATACTTATAATTTCTGATACTTATACGCATTCATACTTATTTTAATGTCATACTCATACTACTCATACTCAAAGTTTGAAATACTCATGGTACTCATACTTAACCATACGCATGATGTTATTGATTTCGACTCTCCATGACTCATTGTATACAGGAATCACAAAATAAGTACGATTCGCATACGAACACTACAATACTCACAAGAAGGTTGTGTGTTTGCTCTGTTTGCTGTCTATTTCTTTTTTGTTTATGTGCCTTTCTTCTTTCTTTGTAACATTGTATTGCAACAACAACTAAGATTGTAAATTTTGACGAATGATTCGAGTCACTCGAATCATTTATAAGTATTATAAGAGTATTTTTCTAAATTTATGAATCTGAATGAGTAGGCGTATGAATCAAACATAGTTCGAGTTTGTTATGAGTTTGATGTCAACGTTGTACTCATACTCATTGCAACTTGTACTTATAAATCAATGTTGTACTGAGTACGAATGAATCAGTGAATCAGAGTAGTTGGATTTCAATACTGTTGACTCACTCATACTCAAAATTTCATGAGTAGTTATGAGTAGCGGAAAAGCGATTCATTGCTGATCTCTGGTTCTGATATCATAAAAAAATTGTTGTTTTTTTTTCCAAAAGTACACTGAAATAAAGTACTCATGAAGTTATTATCATGTTGCAACTTTTATTTCATTGCATTGCTTGGGCCTTGCCATTTTATACGCCATGCAGATTGGCTGTAGTAGACGATATTTTTGAGGTTATTTTGGGACACAATTTTTACCACCTTTTCGAAGGTATCTCAGCAATAATGTTACGAATGTTGGTCTTCAAATGCAGAAACTCTAGAAGATTATACGTGTAGACATGGTTTTTCAATTAGTTTTACCCCCCCCCCCAAAAAAAAAAAAAAAAAAAAAAGGCTGACGTCTTCAAATCAAATGATCCTGCAGGCTAGTCTACGTCGCCAAAACGTAAAATTACTCTTCCCATGCCATCAGTTGTGTTGAGTGGCTCACACTTTATAATCTTCAATTACAGGCAAAGAAAAATAAGGTTATCCAACGGATATAGCGCTATAAACTGATATTGACGGTCTTTTCAGTGTCATATCCGATGATATACAAGCCATTAACACATTCGAATTATTATGCCCGTCAAACGATCACCTTCATCGCATGCCAATGGCTTTTCCGAATTATCAAAAAAGTTTCTTGTGGAATTTATATTTTTTTCCCCTTAAATTTGTTAAAAGATTTCATGCTGCTTGTAGGGTATGCGCTAGAAAACAAAATATATGTATCCCCTATAGATAATGCAAATAACGTTATAAAACAGCCATTCTCAGTACGAGGCAACAAACAATGCGTCATTGATACAGTGTGGCTTGAATGGTTGACTGGTTGCTAAACAACGTCAACAGCAATGATAACACAACTCAAACAAACAGCAACAGCAACAACAACAACAACAATAAACATATGGCGTACAAAAATGGCGGCTGCATATTTGTTTTCATAGGGAAAAAAACTTTATGAAAAAAAGAACACAAAAAATCAGAAAAAAATTTTAAAACAAATGGAAAAAACATTTTAAAAACAGAAAAATATTTTCTCTTCCCTTTTCTGTTTTTTTCTTCCTTCCATTTTTTTGTTTTTTTTTTGTCCATTCATAACATTTCGCACGGGTCAAATAATTTACAGCAAAAAAGTACTTTTTTTCTCTCTTCTTGTTCTTTTATTATTAAAATTTTGTACGTTTATTTTTTTTTTTGCTAAAACTGTTGACAAGGGTTTGTTTTCACGCCATGATTATAAACAGAAAAATCCAAAAAAAAAATTAAAAAAATATAAAAAAGTATTTAAATTTTAAGCCCTTTTTTGAATATGAAATTTGTATGAATTTTAAAGCATATTTTAAGGCACAAATAAAATCATATTGTGAACAAATTTGTGAAATATATTCGTTATACAGGGATTTAAGGATTAAATTTTATTCAAAGGATTGACAATTTAAGCCACAGTTTAAATTACAGGCGCTTATTTCGTTTAAGTATAGTCAGGGTCAAAGGTTATTAAACTATTTGTAAACTGCAGCTGTTAATGCCAAGATTCCTGTGGAATTAAATTGTAAACTTTGTGTTTCCTTTATTTAATTCTTTTTTTTTTATTAAAATTTATAAAAACTCTGGTTTGCATTTAAAGTTTATATAGGGGCAGGCATATCGATTTAAAGTTTTATTTAATTGTAGCAGGGATTACCTAGACTGTTTTTAAGCATTAGGAATATGACGCCGAATAGTTTTAAAATAGTAAACCTTAAGCATATAGAATTTTAGGTTAAATATACCAACATTGTCATCATCGTGTGATTGTTAACGTTTTTTTTTTTTTATCGATTTCGATTCCATATGAAAACAATGTAAAGGGTCCGCCAAATAACTTTTTTTTTGAAAATGCTTTAAAAAAAAACTACTGAATATTTTCTAAAATTTCTTTTTTTATTTGAAAGTGCATTCCTTCCGGTTAATAATGGAAAATAATTTCATTCAAATGGCTGCCTCGGTTGGCCATGCAGTAGCCTACACGATCGGTTCAATTTTTTTTGGCACATTATCGATTGTGTGCAGCTGTATTTGACCAATGGCTTCACGAATATTGTCCTTTAAAGCGTCAATTGTCTCTGGCTTGTCGGCGTAACACTTATCTTTGACGGCACCCCGCAAATAATAGTCCAACGGTGTCAAATCGCAGCACCGAGGTGGCCAAACGACATCAGCTCTGCGGCTGATAATGCGATCTTCAAAAACAGGGCGCAGAACATCGAGTGTAGCTTCGGCTGTGTGGTACATAGCGCCGTCCTGTTGAAACCAAATGTCGCCAATATCCTCCTCTTCAATTTTTGTGAACAAAAATTCATTCAACTTGGCCCGATAACGATCGCCATTCCTTGCTCATTTTCGAAGAAAAATTGCCCAATTATGCCTCTGGACCAAAATCCGCACCAAACAGTGACTCGTTTTGGGTGCGTCGGCTTTTCAATGTATGCGTGCGGGTTTTCTGTGCCCCAAATGCGACAATTTTGCTTGTTTACAAACCCGCCAAGATCAAAATGAGCTTCATCTGAAAAGATGACTTTTTTTTTGCCAAAATCGGCATCTGGTGTAGGCTACTGCATGGCCAGCCGAGGCAGTCGTTTGAATGAAATTATTTTCCATTATTAACCGGAACGATTGTACTTTCAAATAAAAAAAGAAATTTGAGAAAATATTCAGTAGTTTTTTTTTAAGCATTTTCAAAAAAAAGTTATATGGCGGACCCTTTGCAAACTGTCATCGAAACTGTTTATTATCGAAGTAAATCTTGTTGGAATAATTTGTTCGATTTTAAAAAATTGTTATCGTCTGTTTTTATTTAGAAAATGTTATCGATAAAATTGTTATCGCTACTACTTGATATAGCT
Source organism: Sarcophaga variegata (assembly GCA_932273835.1). Taxonomy (NCBI): domain Eukaryota; kingdom Metazoa; phylum Arthropoda; class Insecta; order Diptera; family Sarcophagidae; genus Sarcophaga; species Sarcophaga variegata. The sequence continues at coordinate 17,182,907 of OW026359.1, read as the reverse complement.
TAATGTTTTATCGATAACTTTAAAGCAAAAAATTATCAGAAAAGACTGTTTTTATGGATTTATAAAAAAAAAAGAAACAAAAGATTTTTAAATTTAAAAGAACAATAGCTTTTATAGAAAAAACACATTTACTCTTAATTATTTATCACAATTCTTTTCGATAACTTTTTAAATTAAAGAATTTTTTTTATAAAAAACTAGTTTGTCGATAAATTTTTTCGCACAAATAATCGATAATTTTTTTATGCAGACATAAATAGAGTTTATAAATAGAGTTTATCTTTTTAGTGTTGATCTCAGAAAGAAGAAAAAAAATTATCGATAACTTTTTATAGAAAAAAATAAAAAATTATGTAAATGTAAAAAAAAATGTAAAACATTCTAAAAAGTAAATGTAATTGCTTGAAATTTAGAAGAAAAAAAATTATCGATAACTTTTTATAGAAAAAAAAAAAAAAAAAAATTGTGTAAATGTAAAAAAAAATGTAAAACATTCTAAACATTCTAAAAAAATGTAATTGCTTGCAATTTAGTATTTAAAAAACCAGTTGTTTAAGAAGTATTTATTCGTTAATAATTTATCATAGAAAAAAACATTTTTATCGAAAAAGGTTTATTCGGGAGAAATTTTTATCGATGATTTTTTATGAAAAAGTTATTTCATCATTATTAACGATTATAAATTTCCTATCTAAAATTTTTTATCGATAATTTTTCACAAAAATTTCTTTATCGATAATTTTTTATGGTAAATTTTTTTTTCGATTACATTTATATTGCATAGATTTTGATAAATAATTTGAAAAATATTTCTTCGTTTAATTTGTACTGTGTTTGCAAATGTCGCCCCATATTGGTTTGTGGTTACGTTTAATCATTTCGAATGTTTTGAAATCTTTTAGAAGCTTTGTTTTTGCCATTAAAAATCTTTCAATTGTGGCTTTACGTTTGATTGCAAAAGACCCTGTGCAAAAAGTCGTTTTTAATGTTGAATGCCAGAAATGAAATGCCGGGGGAGGGAGTAGAAAGTAAGTGTTCATATGTGACATACACCGTTACGAGATTATTTCATTATGAAATGAAGGAAACAAACAAAAAAAAAAGGAAAAAAGGTTTCTGGTGTTTTGTGGGGTTAAAACACACAAAATAAAGTTGCCTTAATTGTATTGGCAGCAGCAAATGTTTGTCGCTTTGGCTAATTAATGTGGCAACGAAGCAAGCAAAAGTTTGTTAAACTTTTTGTTAATTTAGTTGTGCTTCCGAAAAACTATTTTAATCTCGTTAAACTAAACAAATTAAGTTTGTTTTGGTTTAATTTTGGAAACAAACCGCCCACCCCACCCCAACAGACAAACTTAAATGAAAAATATTTTATGAAGCGTATCACACACAACATACTCACACAATTTCAAAATAATTTCATTTTAATTAAAATAAAATTTCTCTTTTCTTTTTCTTTCTTTGCAGGTATGTGACTATAAAAAATTAATTTTAAATACAAGCAAATCTAAAGATAACCTTTGACACTTCAAGAGTATAAGCTATGGGGAGGGTAAGCATTTTTTAAAATTTTTATTTCGTCTGTTTTTTCATTTCAATTATCACTGCCTGCCTACACATAATTTCTGGCGATAATCTGTGATTATTTTTCTTTTTCTTTTCTTAATTTAATTAATTTATTTGATATGAAATCTGTCTACAGTTGCATTCCGAACGAAAAGGTGAATTTAATTTGTGTTTTTTTTTTCATTCGAATGTTTATTAACAAACATCAGACATAAATTTGCTTTTTAAAATACCATTTCATCTGACCCTTTGCGCCTTTGTTTCTTCTATTTTGCTTGTATATTCAATTGCAATAACAAAACAAAACAAAAAGTTTCAGAGACATTCTTGAATGGCAACTGAAGGTTATTCAACTGTATTCAAATGAAAAGATTATTTCGATTCAAAAACTCCTGGCATGATTTATAAAAAAAAAAAAATAAAAAAAGAAACATAAAGAAAGATTTTCTTCAATTGGAATTTAAAAAATAATCCCAGTTTTATTGTCATGACAAAATAATTCGTAAAAATAACACTTCAAAAGCTAAACAATACAAAAAAGAAGAAGAAGACTCGTACACGATCTATTTTGTGTTAAGGAATTCAGAGTTTCTCATGTTAATAACTCTTCAGAAAAGTAAAATCATTGTCAGACACCGTCTGCTAATGAATACTGTGCCATAGCTCCTCACAATACGGTCGTAAGGACCCTATTTGCGTTTGGAAATAGGCTTCTGCCTCGGGAGTTAACGAATAACGTGGATTTCTGTTTTTCAGACCTGGACAGAGGACACTTTCCTTCAACCATACTTTGTAAATTGTAAGCTACCTCAGGCCTTAAACAATTCAGCTTATTTTCTTATGAAAAAAATGTATGCTTTTAGACAAAAATTTATCGATAAACATTTTTTTGTGATACATTTTGAAATACATAAAGCATATTTTCAGGCAATTCTTGTATTTTATGTCGCCGTGGTCTAGTAGGCAGTAAGTTGGCTTATTAGACGTAAAGCCAGGGTGCAAGCCCCAGGCCAGACATCAAGACAAAAATACAAAAAATATTTCTTCGGCGACTTCCTCTCAGCAGATTTCCGGCAAAATCTCTGAGAGCAAATAAAATTGCCATGAAAAGTTTCTCAAAAATCTGTCGTTTGGAGTCGACTTTAAACTGTAGGTCCCACCACTCATGTATAAAATTAACACACACGACATAAGTGGTGTGAGAAACTAGGACGCTGTACAATGAGTCAATTCGACCTCCGGGTACTGTACTTGTCTTAATTGGCAAGTACACGTCCTCTAACCTAACCTAAGCTACCTCAGGCCTTAAACAATTCAGCTGGCAGGTCATTAAAATCTGAAGTAATTTCTTATGGAAAAAAATTTATGCATTTAGACAAAAAATATCAATTTATCGATAAACATTTTTTTGTGATAAATTAAAAAAAAAAAAAAAAAAATTAAAGCATATTTTCAGGCAAACTACTTATGATTCTTAAATTGACTGTAGTTTAATACTCGATTTAACGCTAAACGAACAACTAACAGTTGAAAAGGATTTTGTCCTTAAAGAGACGTAGAACAAAGCCCAATGAAAATATCTTCAAAAATAATGTGGCATACTTTTAGGCTGCATTAAGAAGTTTTTTTTTTATGTGAATTCTTTTTTCGGCGTTATTTTATTTTAATTATTCAACTATTTGTGGAAGTTTTACAAGTTATTTTCACTTTGTGTCTTGCATGACTTTAAAACTTTTAAATTGAGTCTGCGTTGAAATGTTTAATGCCACAGCCAAGCGAAGTCAAGCCAAGCCCAGCCGACACATGTCGCAACTGTGAACAATGAAGTTGAAAACATTTGTAGCAGCGACAGCAGTTACACTAGCAATACAAAGAGTACACTTTTATAACAAAATATTGTACTTGCAACATAATGTGAGCGTGTTTGCTACGCCAAGGGATTGCTTGCAACAATTCTGTGCTGCTGCTTCTTTTTTTTTTTTTGCTAAAAGCTACATTTTAGCTGTGTGTGTGCCTGTGTATGTAAGTGCGACAATGTTGCGTAACACACACTTTTTCTTTTGTTGTAATTTGTTGTTGTTTTTCTTCTTCTCTTTTTTTTCTTGTTTTTGTTTTTAGTTAACACAGTTAAATACAAAGAAAATACATTTTATTTCACCATAGTTTAGTTGGGTTTTTTTTGTTTTGTTTTTTTTTTGTGTAGCATAACTGAAGGCTGTGTTTAGAAGATGAAACAACTGAGTGAGCATAAGTTTTGTTAACGCAGTTGTGTAATATTATGTATTTTTTTTCTTCTGTTTTCTTTTTTCTATTTTCTTTCTTTAGCCACAGTTGTAAACTAAAGGTGCTTAAGATTGAAAAAGAAAACAAAAACTAAAGGATCAAGGTTGTAATGCGTAAAGGGCTAGGTAAGAGGGGAAGGGAGAGTGAGAGCATTCGAAAACTTACCTGAATTTAAAGCACATTTTTCCTCTTTTTTTTTTGCTTGCTTTTGTTTGCTTCCCCTGGGTAGTGTTTATTCGTATTCGTTGGTTTTTGTGTAGAAGGTTTTTTTCTTTTTAATTTATTTTTACCCCGAGGTTTAGTTTTGAAAAATAATCTTTTTTTGAAAAAAAAGAAAGAAAAACGTGTTATAAAGTTGTAATAAAAATGTTAAAAAAATGAAAAACTAGAAATATCTACTCTTTGTTGTTGTTATTTATTGTTCTAAAGGGATTTCTCTAGCCTGTCTGCCAGCGAACAGCCATTATTTCTTATATTTTGTTTGCTCACATGGTTTTTTTGTTCTATTCCTGTGTAAATTTTTGTTTTTAATTTTATTTTTAAAACAATTTTTTATAAAAAAATTTATTTCTTTAGATGTGTGGAAAAAATGTCAAATTTCTTAAAAAATCGTTTATATCTGGTGTTCTAAACTGGATTAATGTCAGCTCTGTTTAATGTTAAATTTGATCTTTAACGTTGAAAAGTTATTTACTTTAAAAGAAAATATGATATGATATTTAAAAAAGATATCCTAAAAGTATGCCACAAAAAAATTAAAAAGTGGTTGCTGAGAGATACAATTGAAAATTAATGTGTTTAATATGCCATATTGTATCCGTTTAGTGGGGTTCCTCTTTAAATATTTTTGAATTACCATTATTTGGTGTATGAACAGACCTTGTAATAAAAATTTGTTCCCTAAAAGTATGCCACAAAATTTAAAACGTAATTATTGATATTTTTCTCTTTTCCCAGACAGTCGATAATTCACAATGAAGTCTTAATTTACCCTGTTGCATACGCTTAGGCGTGCTTCTTTTTTCAAAATATTTTTGTATGTACATCCATTATTAGGAGTATCAAGTGACTTCTTCTGACATTATATTACAGTTTAATTATAATTTTAATTTTTAATTAAGCCTGCCATCATTGCCTTAATAAGTAAAAAAAACATAAAAATGTTTTCTTTTTTTTATTTAAAATTTTATTTTTATTGCTAAATTTGCTCACGTTTTAGTACTCGATTACAATACTAAATATGCCAGTAAAAAATAAAATAAGCACACAAAAAATTCTCTGGAGTGTAGATAATAAAAGAAAGAAATATAGGGAAGGGAAAACAAGAAAAAAAACTAATTTTCTACAAGTCGGCGTCAAACACATGCATAACCTTAGGCGTTTTAACTTTTTTCCACTGTCTATTAAACCAAATCCCCAGCTATACAACATGTATAATGTAAGGAGAGAGAGAATGAAAATATATTTATTTACAGCATATATTTAGGCATCAAAGACAGACAGACAGTATATAATATAATGGGGATATGTGTGTAAATGAAAAAGAATTTGTATGAATATTTTTAAAGCCTACTTTTAGGATTGGAATAATAAAATTCTCTTTCCTTTATATTTTTTAACAATTCAATTAAAGTGTCATTAAAATTGGCGTTTTGAGTTCATTTCTTTTATTCCCATAACAGCTTTACTTACACTACAGCGTGTATCTGTAGAATTTTATTCGTTTCTAAAGCTTAAATGAGGCATTTACAGTCTATTCTTGTTGGTTTCTTATTTAATTTTATTTTTTTCGCATTCACTTGATGTATTCTCCAATGACTTGTGCTTTTTTTCTGTTTGGTTTTTAAAACGCGACGATGATGAGTTTTTCAAACCATTTCTCTTTCGTTCTCTTGTCTGTTTAGGGTTTTTGGGTTGATGGTGGCAATGGTGGTTAACTAATGTTGGCTTGAATTAATGGTTTTTAATTATGGACAATTTTTTCTGCAGTAAATTTTCTCCCAATCCTAATATACTTAGGGGGACATTTGACGGAAATGCGTTTACATAGACAAAATAAAAAAAAAATTAATTAGACAAGCAAACTCAACCGCAATAGGGAAGAGAACGTAATTGATTGAATAAAAAACGCGTCCAGCATTTGTCAAATGGCCACGAAAAATGCTAAAGAAACGATGAAAAATTATTTGACATTAAATTTAATGAAGAGACATTAAGATTTTGCGGCGAATTGCTGGAATTTCTTTAAAAAAAAAAAAAATCTTTCTACACAGAGTGTAATAAATTGCTTTTGAGAGCCTGAAAGTAGGCAACAATTTTCTAAAACATCATTATTAAACAAAATTAACATTGGCCTACTTGAACAACTTTATCGTTGGAGGTTAAAAAAGAATTAATAAATTCCCCCATTGCATGTACGTATCAAGAGGCCCATAGTGCTGTGATACAATTGAAACAATCCTGACATAGACCCACTTTTGCTGTTAATAGCGTACTTTACACAATCCAATTAAAATTATCAATTAATAAGCCATACGGCTGATTGCTGCTTTTCTATTGATTTTTCAATTCCAATGAAAAATTTCCCCACATTTTCATCACATCAACGAGAACATGCATCATCATCATCAGCAGCAGTAGCAGCAGCACCAAGTTCATACAGTTGATGATAAGCTGCTCCATTGCAATAACGTCATTTTGTAATTAAAATACGAAGACACTCTAGATTTTATTTACGCAATTATTATTATTTGTTTTTATATTATTTTCCTTAACATTATTTATAAATAATAAGTTTTTTGTTTTTGTTTTTGTTTTTGTTTTTATTATGCCAACTATTTTTAGAGTGCCATTCAATGAAATCATTGGTTGTAAAACTGCATAGAAAAGATGCTGCGTAAAAATCGACAAGAAATAGATTGAAAAACAATTTTAATCAGCAATATGACCCAGTTTATCTGGCTTTATTTTGTAGTTGTTTTACTGTGTTTAAATCCGTTTCTAATGCACGAATTTTTATTTAATTTTTATGAGTAAAACTGTGTGTGTGCAAGGGACAGATTAAGAAAAGGCTTGCAAATCGGTCTTTGACCGCTCCTTATGATGTAGTTTTCGGATGGTACGTCTGCGATAACTTCAGGAATATTGGTTTCTCTAACAGAAGTAATACTGTCGGTTGAGCGCACAGGCCTGACTGCAACTAATGGGTGATTTTTTTAAGAGTTATAGTAATATTTTTCAAAAAAAAAACACAAAAAATTCAGAAAAATTCGTGAAATCTTTATTTGAATCGATAGTACGGTCCATATAATTTAATGTTTGAAGATTATTTCATGCAAATGTTGACCGCGACTGCGTCTCAAATGGTCCATCCGCTTAATCCAATTTTGGCATACTCTTTCCAACATTTCGGCCGGTATCTCACGAATAAATGCTTCAATGTTGTCTTCCAATGCGTCAATTGAAGCGGGCTTGTCTGTATGGCCATGGTCTTTAACATAGCCCCACAAAAAGTAATGTAAAGGCGTTAAATCCCGCGATCTAGGCGGCCAATTGACCGATCCCAAACGTGAAATAAAATGTTCACCGAACTCGCCTCTCAATAAGTCCATTGTTACGCGTGCTGTGTGGTATGTGGCACCGTCTTGTTGAAACCACATGTCATGCAAGTCAAGCTCTTGCATTTTGGGCAAAAAAAAACTTGGATATCATCTCACGGTAGCGATCACCATTCACAGTTATGTTACGATTCGCAGCATCTTTGAAGAAGTACGGTCCAATGATGCCACCAGCCCATAAACCGCACAAAACTGTGACTTTTTCTGGATGCATTGGTAGCTTTTGCAATACTTCTGGCTGATCTTCACTCCAAAATCGACAATTCTGCTTATTTACGTATTCATTGAGCCAAAAATGAGCTTCGTCGCTGAACACAATTTTTCGATAAAGAAGTGGATCTTCGGCCAACTTTCCAAGAGCCCTTTCACCAAAAATTCTGCATTGCGGTAGGTCGTTCGGCTTCAATTCTTGCACCAGCTGTATTGTGAAAGGCTTCACATCTAAATACTTCCGCAAAATTTTCCATGTTGTTGAGTAACAGAGGCCCAATTGCTGCGAACGGCGCGGAATTGATAATTGATGGTCATCATTAACACTGGCCGATACAGCTGTGATATTTTCTTCAGTTCGCACTCTACGTAAGCGTGTTGGTCGTTTAATGTCCAACAGTGTAAATTTGGTGCGAAATTTAGTCACAATAGCCCGAATAGCCGCTTCAGTGGGTCGATTAAACGGACCATAAAATGGAAGAAACGCGCGATGAACTTTCTTAACAGAGCACGCATTTTGATAATAAAATTCAATGATTTGCAAGCGTTGTTCGTTTGTAAGACGATTCATGGTTAAATTATAGACCAAACTGAAGATGTTTGACAGTGAAACAAAATACGAAACGTGCGTGAGCTGTTTAAACCAGTGTTGCCAAAAAAGATAATAGCCAAAAAATCACCCTTTATAAGGCACGCTTGCTGCCTGCCTAAATTTCTTTATAATCTTGCCAATTTCTGGCACAGTAGACTAATTATGCGGAATACATAATAGTTATCTTGAAATCACTAAATGGACAACCCCGTAACACTCCATTTATTTTCAGTGTGACAACTTCTAGAACCTTACTGCTGATTTGTTATTGTATTTTTTCTTTGGTATTTTTTGTAAACTTTCTTTGAAGTTCATTTTTTTGATTGTAATTTGATGTTCATTTGTCCGTATTCTTGTAATTTCTTTGGATTTTTCCTGTAGTGTCACTCCCACTTAGTGTTCATTCTGTCCTCGCAAGAATATTTCCTAATACCTTATTGACCATAGAAAACAGTATCATTTGTATGTAAATGTCTTAATTTGAAACGATACCCCTTTTTTAAAGAGGTTACTTAGCATTTCCCCCCGTTAACTACTTGTCCTTTCATTAGAAAGTATTATTTGAAATTGCCTAAATGTATGCTCTAAAAATAATTCACAAATATTACTGAGCAATTAATTTTTGTGCAATTGAAGTGTTCAAATGTAATCGTAACCCCAAAATATTTTTGCCAAAAATAATGCTTCAAATACAAGCTTGGGTTGGCTTAATAAGCGTTCTCTGTTTTTATTAAAAACCCAACAGCACACTCATTTACAGGATCGTTAACAGTAAAAGCTGCAAGTAAAGGTTTGTAATTTCAAAATTATGTTGAGTTTTATCCCCTAAATTATGCAATAAAATATTAAATGGATTTTTTTTGTAGCACTTTCTATGTGTACATGCTTGAAAATCTACGTAAATTGCCTGAAATCCTTTTTAAAAAATATAAAAAAAATCCTTTTTATTTTTCCTTTTCTTCTCTCCTCGGCTCTCCTCGTTGCCTTTACGTTGGTATGGCAATGTGTAGACATTTAAGATTAAAGTAATGATTGCCAAATACACAGAATTTTTGTGTTACCAATGTTTGTACAAATCCTTTTTGCCTTTAGGTTATCCTTCCTTCCTTGGTTACGCTCATTTCATTCACTCCCGCTTTCTTGCTCCCTCTGTCTCTCTATTTGTTGAGGAACTGACGTTTAGGTGGCGCTGTTCACTAGACTGTAAATTATTAAATTTTGTTAGCAGCAACACTGGGTGGTGGGATTAATGTATCGAAACAGTAGATGCTTGAAATTGTGGATGGAAAGGATATTTTTGGAAATAAATTTCTGTTTTAATAATAATCACAATAAAGTCGATTCTTTTTCAATTAAGGCTGTCAGAAGTTGTTAAAAATATATTTAGAAAGTGCAATTTATTGCCTACTTTACGGGGAATTTCTCATTGCCTACTTTAAGGTGTAATTATTAGAATATACATGCCTTTTGTTATTTGAAATGAATTTAAAAGCCGCTGTATCAAATTTGTATTTCTTATTTTTATGGCCTACTTTTAGGCATTGTAAAAAAATTTCCTTTCCTGTATAAACCTTATTTAAATCTTATTCAAATGCTTTTAAATTTATTGTCTTAATAGAACGAAGTATGTTTTTCAAGGGCCCTTTTGGTCTTTTCAATAGACTTGCCACTGTTGTATGAGTTTTCTATCCATGTCAGTGCATACTGTATACTGCAGAGTAAAAGTACATGAGTTTCCATAAAAGTTCAACTGCAGATGCTAGCAAAAAAATAAAAATAAAAAAATAAAAAAGAAAAATAAAAAGAAAAATTTTAGTTTAAAGCAGCAGCAAGTGTTGAAAAATTATGGGGAGAGTGGGTCAAAGTATAAGTTCACAAGTTAATGCAATTTTATGCCAACAATAAAAGTGAATTAAATTTACGTAGCATTCAACCATGATTCAACAACTATGATTTACAAGAAAAGATACATAAGAGAACTTTAATATGGGAATAAGGTTTTAAGAATTTAAAGCTGAGGCAACATAAATGGAATTTAATTGAGAAATGGGGTTTGATCAATTAAGCTAAACACTATTGTGTCTCTAAAAATTATACCACCACAACGATTAAGTTATGCTCAGTTATGGCTTTTAGCTTGATGCACTTATTTCCATCTCTTTTTCTTTTCATATTATTTTTCTAATTTCGGCCTCTTCCTGCCTTGTAGAGCATCATAGTCGCCCATTTTACTTGATTTTTGACCCTAAGTTGCCGGAGTGCTGCTTGCGAATACTTGTATCGTATCGACAATAAACAAATTTGCATGCCACGCCCACTATTATACATTACAATGGATTTCTTGAAACTGTTTTTAATCATTTTACTTTAACACGTTGACTGCCGCGGCAATTTTCAGAAAACTGGCCACGCAAGCCAACATTGACTTTTTGTTCTTTTCCCAGAAGCCATTAATCGATACTAGCACTGATATAATACGATTTTATTCGTAGCTATACAAAAATGGCAGGTTTAGTGAGTACGAGATAACTCGTAGTTGACTCCCTAGAAGGGATAACTCGTAGTTGGCTGCCTAGAAGGGAACGTAATCTACGAGTTATCTCGTAGTCGGCAGTCAACGTGTTAACAGAAGCTACAAGGTCTCGATAAAAATTTCACCTCTGATCCTTATTCCTATCCTTAGCAGTTAGTTATATATAAGACAACATGTGGCCCATGCAATCATCCCTAGCACATTATAAAGCCATTTAGTCTCTCCTGACATATTAGTGGGATTTCTGTTTAGTAAAAGGCCTGGTGCTTACTATTCATACGTCACAGCACTAGGCACGTACCGTAATGTTCCAATAGCGTTACCGAACGAGCTATACCTGCCAATTCCGAAAAACGTCTTTCACGGCTCTACTATATATAGATTCGTATGTGTTGTAAAGGGTGTTTTTTTATAGAGGTATAGAACTTTAAGTTGCAATAAAACAACGATGGATTATTCGATTGACATGAATTTTATTTATACGAAGGATAATCTTGTGGCATGACATTTTAAATATGATTTCTGGGCATATGACCGCCACGGCTGGCGCGGATGTATTTGTGGCCGTATATCGGCAATAATACGGCGAATGTTGTCTTCCAAATGGTCAAGCGTTTGTGGCTTTACCGCATAGACCAATGACTTTACATAGCCCCACAGAAAGTAGTCTAGCAGTGTTAAATCACAAGATCTTGGAGGCCAATTTACAGGTCCAAAACGTGAAATTAGACGGTCACCAAACGTGTCTTTCAATAAATCTATTGTGGCACGAGCTGTGTGACATGTTGCGCCGTCTTGTTGAAACCACATCTCCTGGACATCATGGTTATTCAATTCAGGAATGAAAAAGTTTGTAATCATGGCTCTATACCGATCACCATTGACTGTAAAGTTCTGGCCACCATCGTTTTTGAAAAAGTACGGACCAATGATTCCACCAGCCCATAAAGCGCACCAAACAGTCAGTTTTTCTGTATGTAACGGTGTTTCCACATACACTTGAGGATTACCTTCACTCCAAAAGCTGCAGTTTTGTTTGTTGACGTAGCCATTCAACCAGAAGTGCGCTTCATCGTTAAACAAAATTCGCTTATTAAAATCGGGAACAACGGTAATCTCGTTTTGGGCCCATTCGACGAATCTACGCCTTACTTTATGATCGTTTGGCTTCAAATCTTGCACGAGTTGGATTTTGTAAGCACGCAAACCAAGATCCTTCCGCAAAATCTTCCATAAAGTGGATGGACACAGATCCAATTCCTGTGCTCGATGGCGGATGGACTCATTCGGATCTTCCTCAATGCTACGCTCTCCGGCAGCAATAGCTTCTTCTGTACGCACCGTACAGCGTCTCTGGGTACGCGAGCTATCAATAAGAGTAAACGTGGTGCGAAAACGTTCCACGGTTAATCGAATTAGCTGCTCTGATGGACGATTTTTCGACGATAAAATGGACGTAGTGCGCGATACGTTTTCCGCACAGAACCATTATTTTCGAAATAAAATTGCACTATTTGCAAGCGTTGTTCAGGCGTGAGTCTATTCATGATGAATTGCCAAATCAAACTGAGAATAAATCACTTGACAGCTGTTAAATCGGTCGCCATCTTGAAAAGTAATGCCAACTTAAAGTTCTATACCTCTATAAAAAACACCCTTTACATAATTTGACCATTTCCTACTGTCCAGAATGGACCTTCTGAACTTGTTAGAGACGTCATATTGATGCCACACTCTAACGCATTCAGCATCCTTTCGTCACTGTCAGTTGTCGTCCCGACCAGATACTATTTACGATACCAGCGCACCATTTGAGATTGTTCGAAGCCAGTATATTCATTTGGCATTATTTTTCGAATGCCTTAAACCACCCTCGTTTCGATAAAAATATTTACTTGGGTATTAGGGATCTTTTTTTTCCTATTTTCTTTATCCATTCATTTAAGCCACTTATTTGACACCCTTTTGCAATTTTCTATATGAAATTTCATAACATAACTGTGCCATATTATTTGCCCTAAAGTAGACAACATTTGTCTTCTAGTCTTTTATATGCTCCGGTGAATTTACAAAAAAAATTCAAGAATTTATTTCTCAAATAGTAAAATAGCAAAAGGTGTGACAATAAAATAATAAAAAAAGAAAAAATTCTGTAAGAAAATAAATTGAACGGGTATTACTACCTAAAAGCAGACAGCATTTTTGTTGGTTTTTTCTTTTTTATTTTCAAGTAAAAAGACAAAAGAATTTAACGTTTTAAAACAGCTGGAAATGACACCAAAAGTTATAGCCATTTAAAATGAAAATGTATACAGAAAATTCTTTTTTTTTTTTAGCTTCCAACTGCGCCTCAAAATATGCAATGTTTTTTTGAAAAACATATATTTCTATATTTCTAGTATTATTTTCTTAAAATTCCAAAACAATTTAAATGGTTTTTATTCTTCTAAATTATTTATTTTGACTGTCTATCCCTCTGTTTACTTTCTGTAATTCTTGACTGTCATTGTCAAATGAGCTTAAAGGTGACAACACATTTAATTTTCGATTTTCTTGATATTTTCCTTCGCTTGCTCTGGCTTATCATTGAAAGTAATCAATACGAAAAGTCTGTCAGATGAAAATTCCCCAGAAAATTAAATAAATTTTACAGAAATAGTCCTTCCGAGGGGAAAAACAGAAAATTTCAATTATTTTCTCTCTTTAGCACTAAGTTGAGAAAGCAGTCAGTTGGCATTTGTACACCTAAAGGATATTTTTTTTTGATTGAAATGCGTCTGGGCTTAAATGAACAAAAAAATTTTGGTGAGAATGAAATTTTGTTGCCTTAAACAGAATGTTCTTTTGAAAAACAAAGGAGGCGCAGAGGCAAAGCCTCTGCCAAAGTATTAATGACATTGAAATGAAAAAAAAAAAGTTTTGTTTTGTTTTCTCTTCTCAAAGCAGTCGTAGTCATAAAAGTGAACACGTTTCAAGCGACGGTAGTAAAAGTGTGAGAAAAAAAATCTAATAAAGTTGGAACGTGTAGTTATTGAATTAGTTGCCGTCTTTTTTCTTTTTAAGACATTAACGACGAGCTTGGCATAGCACTGGCTTATCAATTCAATGTAGAGTGTCAACATTACACTAAAAGGCGGTTTATTATTTTGTAGTTAGGCTTGAAATAAATTTTTGTACGCTACGGCGTGTATACCAAAGTGTAATATGAAAATATTATAAATAAAGCCTGAAAGTATGCTTTGAAGTTTGTATTATATTCGGAATCAGGGCACGACTAAGGACACAAACAGAATTTGGCTTATTAGTGGAAGCTAAGTTGTAATCTTGACTTGAGGTGGTCAATAAGTAAGTGAGATCTGCCAAGAATGGATATTAGCAGATTAAAAGCCTTCATCGAAGCTCTGCACGCTTCCAGTACTAGAAATGAAAGGGGCGGCATTATACAATAGGCTAAATAAGGCAATACTTTTCCTATCAACCCGACTTATATTATTAATATAAAATAGCTCCTAAAAACAGGCAACTAAAACTATATTTAATTTAGTATCTAAACAGTGTCCTTTAAAACTGTTTTTTAAAGCGTTTTTATTTTCAAATAAGAGTATGATTTTCTCCACTTTGTTTTCTTCTTTATGTGGTAAAATATGTTTCCATCAGCAGGTGTAAAAATATATGTATCCCTTAATGTATGCTACACAATGAAAAAAGCAGGTCTCACTAAAAGCGGGCAAAAAATGGCTCTTGAATGATAACAACATTTTTAATTCTTTGATGTTGTTAAGAGAGAAAAAGAGAGAGAGAGAGAGAGAGAGAGAGGAAGCGCAAAAGAGACTGTCCAAGCGGGTAATTAAGTGGTGGCGTTAAACATACAAGGCTACAAATGGCAAAGGCATTTACATTCAACTCTGTTTGTTTTTCAATTTTAAATTACAAACAATACGACTATCCTTGCCATGTGTTATTGTAAATATGAGGCCTTTCTAAAGGCCTGACAAGTCTACATCTTGCTTGTGTATGCACAAACATGTGGAGGTGAATGAATGATAAATGAATAGAATTCACGTAGAATTTCTTTTTTTTCTTCAGCTTCTGTGGTAATTTTCTAATCTTTCTTTTAGCTGGCTTGCATGTTGTATTCTTTTTTTTTTTTTTTTTGTTTAAAACTTTACAGCATTTAATTATAAAAATTATGGAAAAAAATGTAAAAGAAAATAACATCCTCTCTCTCTTGTTATTTCATAGAAAACAAAAAAGATTAAATTTATAATAAAAACAATTTTTTCTTTGAAAATTTTAAGGCATACCTTCAGGTGTTATAAAATAAATCAATAATTTTTTATGGTTTGCAATGTTTACTTTCAAGTTAAATTTAAATATTCAACTTATTTGCATTGTTTTCAAACCATATTTATTATCTATTTGCTTAAAATAATTTACTTTTCAAGGTTTTCCTTTCTAAGAAAAACCAAAAAACAAAAAACAGGGAACAACATTTTCTTTAACTGCCTTGAATTTTTTCCAAGAAATCTTATAATAGATCAGAAAGTTTTTGCTTTTAAACACAGCCGCAAGACTAGGCAGGAGTACAAATACAAAAAATATATTAGGCTACGTGTAGCTATTAACATTATTTTGTTGTATACTTTTATGTGTTTTGGAAATTTAAAAACACACCGTAATTGAAACACGGAATTAAAAATGGAAAGCAAATTTTCATAGGCCTTTTTATGTTTTAAAAGTCGTTTTAAAAATATGAAATTTTCTTCCTTAAATCGTAAGGAATTTTAAAAATTCAATACCAAATAAGTATAGAAAAATGAAAAAACATTTTGCATACTTTTGGGCTTAAAAATTTTCTAATAAATAAACGATTTGAGAATGCATTGAATACAAAGCATGTTATCGATCTGACCAGGTTGTCTATGCCAGGAATTGGTAAAAATTATGGAGAAATTTTAAGAGACTTCAATCGTTTCAATCGTTCTAGAAGTGGTCGGGTCTGCGCATCGCTTCTGTTATAGAAAATATGACTGATAATTCGAGTTTGCCCTTTCCATGGCATTTGCAGCTATCGTGGGCTGCTTCAAAGCTCATTATCGTTTATTTAAATATATGTTTACACTTCCATCCATATTAACAGTCCAACTTATGCGGGAATTAAACATCACATGTGGATATTTGAAACTACGTACGTAATTGGTCATTACAACCCTTCAGTCAGGATTACGACCTAGTTTTTCACACCACTTATGTTGTGTGTGTTAATTTTATACATGAGTGGCGGGACCTACAGTTTAAAGTCGATTCCAAACGACAGATTTTTTGAGAAACTTTTCATGGCAATTTTATTTACTCTCCGAGTTTTTGCCAGAAATCTGCTGAGAGGAAATATTTTTCGTATTTTATTTTGATGTCTGGCCTGGGGCTCGAACCCTGGCTTTTCGTCTAATAAGCCAACACACTAGCTACTAGACCACGGCGGCTTTGAAACTGGTATGCAATATATTTGCTTTTAAACGAATTCTGCCTTTTGGAAACATTTTGAAATTCTTATTTGAGTGGCTCTCATCCATTGTGTAAACGTAAGAAGAACCTTTGCTTTGCCTTTGGCATAGAAGCTCTACACTTTCATAGGAAAACAACACATTTTTGTATTGTTTACATTGAATTACGTTTATTTACCATATAAATTATTAAAGACACAAACCTTAAGTAATAAATACGCTACCAAAGGTAAAACCAGCACTTTTAAGTTATACACTCATTAGATTGTCTATGTTCGAATTATTTATTTATTGCTACACCTCTCCAGCATACCTCCTCAAGCATTTCAACGATAAAAGGTAACCCTATCATTCTAGAACTTGCTACAGCAGACCAATTCCGAGCTACTTAGGTGGAAAAAAACGATAATCGAATTTGAAATCTTTTGCAAATTATTGTGTTAACCATTTTAAAGTGTTTGACCTCAAATTAACCAAACAAATTAGAAGCCAATGTATGCTTAGCATATAATTTTGCAAATTCTTATTTAAATTTCATGAACTCTGTAGCACACATTAAGCTTATTAAGCATCTTTATGGTTTTGAAATTTTCAATTTCCATTACTAATCCCCCTGGGTAAAATAGTTTTTCATGTATTTTTATTCTAATTTGATAAAATATGGAGCCATAAAAAGTTTAATAATATTCAGTTTTAACGGCTGCTGCCACTGCTACTGGTGCTGCTTTGCTGACCCAGTTTATCTCCCCTCAAATGGCCACTATTCCATATTAGATTTCTATATTCTTCTTCGTGCTCTGTCTCTCTCTCTCTCTCTCTCTCTCTCTGTGTTTTTTTTTTTTGGTAATATTAAACAATTATTTATTATTTGAAACACAAACTAAAATCATTTATAAAAACAAATTGGCCAGAAAATAGAAACACTAAGACGACTAAGACTCACTCACTCACTCACATTTCTCCTTTTCTGTGTTAATATAACATTTTGTAGAAGCACTTAAGGCCATCATTATGTGCATATGCATGGTACGGTGGTGGCATTGTGTAGCTTATAATGCCTTGAAAACCATGTGTGGCAACCGAAAGAAACTGTGACAATATCTTAATTTTCTTTGAGGGAGCCCCAGTCACAGTCAGAGTCAGAGCCAAAGCCAATATGTCTTTAATAACAAACACACGTCTGTGTGTGTGTATTACGTGTGTGTGTGTGTGTGGCGAGGTGACACATGCACAGTGAAAATGTTATTGAAAATGCTCGAAAATGCTACACTCCACTCCACAAACTAATCCAACGAAAAGAGAGAGGAAAAAAAGACAAATTTTTGCTAAAATTTGCATGTATTTTACTGCTGCTGTGTATAATAAAAACAACAACAACAATAACAAAATAAGAATTGATGTTGCTGCCGACGATGATGATGACAATTCGCAAATAAATTATTTATAACACGAACACGTTTATTTTGTACAAATGCAACCAGAAATATTAGGGTGGGAGCAAAGGCAAATGACAAAATTTTTTAAAGCATATTTTAAGGCAGGCAAAAAATATTTCATTTAAAATTCTAAACCTCTGTATCAAAAGGTCTACTTGAGATAATAAATAAGGTTAAGTGCTTCTAAATTCAGTCTCATTTATTCCCACTGCTATAGTGAGGTCTCTTGAGTAATTTGGCTTAAATAGACATACGTTCGTGATCTCATATATCGTGTTATCTTCGTCTGAACTCTTCCCACTAAAATTTACTGCAATAGCTAGATTTTGGGAGTTAGTTTCATATATAGAAACTTGTTGTTGGTGTTGAATATTGATTTGAAATATAACGACAGATTTTTGAGAAACCTTTCATGACAATTCTTTTTTTACTCTGTTTGGGTTTATGCCAGAATACCGCTGAGAAGGAGTTCCTAAAAGAAATAATTTTTTCATATTTCCGAAATGTCTAAGCTCAGGTATGGACCACAGATTTTTTTCTAGTAAGACAACGCATTGCCTAGTAGCCTACGGCGCTGCTTTAGAACATTTCCAACGCATAGGCGTTACTTTACCAATTATTCACCATGAAGTTTAAGCTTCCAAAATGATTTCTTTTTAAAAAAATCATTTATTTTTCATTGCATATCTTTTAGGACTATTCAATAATCAATAATATTCATAGTATACTTTTAGGCTTGCTATTACTATATGGTTTTTAAAAGCTTATTGTGAAAGACAATATTGTTTCACAAAAATTTTATAAAAAAGAAATATTCATTTCGTACAACTCTAATAATTCATACAAGCATATTGTATTATTTCCCATCTAAAACTATATGACGGAAAAAGGAACAAAATTTCGAAAAATAAGCATATTTCGTTACCAAAAAATGCAAATGTTTATTTTTGTTTTCTCGCTTGATAAACCCCACTATTTTTGTTTAGAATTTTATAAATAATTTATGAATATTTCATTCATTCATTCATGCATACCCCTCCGCTCTATCGTTTCTGTTCGCGCTACCGCCATGACGGCTTATGCTAAAAGCTATATTATTTTTCCAAAATAAAAATTTTAAAATAATTTGTGTGCGCTTCTCCTATACAGTACGGATGGATTATTACGTCAATATTAATAGAAAAGCTAGGGAGGGTGGCTGGTGGCGCATGTCGGTAGCAGTTGGCGACATATTGGTGCCAGCATAAAATTATGTGTTGAATGAATTATGAAGACAAGATTTACATATATTTTAAACAGCTTAAAAATAGGCTTCATTTTTTTGTTCTCACTTTTATGGAGATAAATGGCAATAATGCATTGGTATTAGGCAACATTGGTTTAGGGGATTTGTTAATTTTTTTAAAATCTCAACTAATGGATGCGGTTTTGTATTTCTAAGGCTTTTACATATTAAGCCTAATAGTATGCTACAAAATATAAAAACAATTTTTTTAAATAACGTAATAAAATTCATCCAATGTTGAAAATTAACTTTCATTTGGTAATGAACGTAAAAGTAGACACCATATTCTAATTAACTCCATAAAAAGTTAAACCATTACAAGCTTTAGAATTTGATTTTAATTTTTTAAGAATTTAAACTTTAAACCTAAAAGTAGGCAACAAATTGTATCCCTATTTAAAGCGTAACCAACTAAAAAGGGAGAGGTTATTTAGGTAAAGAATCTGAGATGGGCACCGTCTGCCAAGGTTGTCCAGATGATATAGTCGTGATAGCTTAAGGCAAATAAGGAGAGACTCTCTGCGACATCGTTCAAATTCGATTCCCGGGTGGGTGGTGTTCATATATCTAGAGATACGGAGCGGGGAGGTGAAGAATATGGCCTGAGTCGTGAGAAAGTAAACCAAATTTAATAAAATAAAGACAGAGAAAGATTTGTGGTATCACAACAAACCTAACTTTCGCCCAAAGTTGAACCTTACTTTCAAGGGAGGGTTGGCACATGCTCTAACCTATCCCCAAAATGAGTGTTTCAGTAGAAAACGCAATTTAATACTATACTTGCCAAGGAGTACTGTAAGGGCTTTTCTGTAGTCAGCCTTGAGTTCACATAAATTTTGAAAATGAAAATTCTGTTGAAGATGCTACGTTTGCTGTGTTCTTTTCTTAATAATATTCATTATTTGGCTCGAAAAGTATTCAATTTCAATTTATTAAGTTTTTATTATTATTAAAGCAATACGCCCTAAATTATGCAGCATATTATAAAGTTTTTTAAATTATTATTTTAAGCTGAATTCTGAGATCTCGAAAAATATGTTGGAATAAACCAAGTTCACTTGTATGTTTTGTTTAGTTTTTTCCTTCTTTTTTTTATTGATTAAGTGAGAACAGTTTCAAATTTAGTTTTCAATTTATAATCCCCTCAAAGTATGCTTGTAGTTTTTTTCAAGCGTTTTTTTTCTGCTTAGTCCTTATACGGGGCTGGCAGTTCTAATGGCTGTTGTTTTCTTTTCCCGAAAAGTATTTCATTTATGTTTTGGATTTTAAAACTTTTTTTCTGTTTTCTGTTTTTTTTCGTTTGAAGTTGAACTTCATTAAAAGTTTTATTGACCCACATTTCACACTTGTCAGTTTGTATTTATTTGGGTTTAAATAATTTTTTTTGTTTTGTTTTTCTCTTGTTTATGGTAAAATGAAGTGTTAATGTTGAAAAATCCATATTCAGAATGAAAGAAAAACAAAGTTTTTCATTTTTTCAAAACAATGATAAACTGAATTAATTTTCCAAGCCAACCCATGCCAAAAAACAAAAAAATGCTTAAAAAAAGAAAAATGAAGGCGAATAATTTAAAAAATTTGACATGAACTAATGATAAGGAAAATTACAAATTAGAAAAAGGAAAAACAAACAACAAAGTAAAGTTTTTATAAAAAAAAAAAAACAAAAAAAAAAATGCTAAAGAAAATGATTATAAGACTTTACACTTAATTTCCCCAAGGTAGGCAACAAATTTTGTTTCTTTCTTGCGCTTACTTTGAAATACAAAAACCAGAAGGAAACCGGAAAACATTCTAAAAAAAAGAAACAAATTAATGCAAGAAAATAAGAAAGATTTTCATAAAAAGAAACAAAACATTTTAAATGAAATTTATTTTCCAAAACAAAACATGAATAGTGTCGAAAAAAAAAGAAACAAAAATTAAACTTTAACATACTCGTACGCTTTGTTTTCATTATTTTTTCTGTATTTTCTATACAAGTTCAGTTAAAGGTAAACCTTTAAACCAGATAACTCCCCAAAGTATGCTTTAGCCTTGAGTTTTTAACAACAATACAATACAGAAACAAGCTCACTTATCCTCCCTCTGTAGCCCCCAAACAAAACAACAAGTAAAGCCAAGAGTTTTAACATACTTTAAGGCATTGTTTGTTTGGTTACCATTTAAAACAGGTGTTTTAAATACAACTGTACTCTGGCACAGGCGGCTGGGGCAGGGTACGAAGTTTTTCTTAATATGCATAAATGGCTGACTAAAGCTGATGTTTCTGTTTCTGTTTCTCGTTCTCCTTCAGCTACTGTTGCAATTTCGATTTTCTTTACAAGTTTGCTTCAGTTCAGTTGTTAATTCCCTTTGGGATTTGGATTTTGTTGTTTTTGTCGTATACAAACACAGGGAACCTAAGTACAAGTTTTATAAACATAAAAGTTTCGGTTTTCTTAAGGGTACACCCCCTTAAGAGTTATGCAACTCCAATACTTTATTGTTCATCATATTGTTAAAGAAGAGGGGGCACATAATCCTCCAAGTGTATAGTTATGTGGGATACAGCGATTTGCTGGCCTTTACACGACTTTAATTAGGTTAAATAGCTTCTCAGGAATGCAAAGTTGGCAAGAATGTATTCAACTCCTTTACGTAATTTATAAAAATTGTAAACAGTGTAGATCAACTTTTCATAGATTGTTCTACATTATCCTTGAAAACGTTTACGTTAAAGCTGCTCTCATCCAAAAAGATAGACACATTAAGACCATGTGTGGCCTACGATGATAACATAGCCTTTCAAATCTCCTAACATTGGAATCATATGGAGCTTTTGATGAAGCCATGCACACTCTTAATGTCTGTAATTGACAGGTCCATGGGTCATAGTCCTAATTGTTTCTTCTCCCACGACATAATACTGGACATACCTATATGCAAGAATAGTTTTCTGCTCTTTCTTGTGATATATCTCGCCATATATTGCCAATACCGATGGGTCGCGCATTAGTGTCCATAATGCAATCCTCTAAACGTGCTTCTTTGGGGTTAGAGCAACCTTCGGCAGATTGGCTTCACCATATTCATTCCACATCCGAATTGACGAAGTTCATTTTTGCATGATGAAATTCAAGACTCCAAGTCCTCATTGAGATTCTCATTGAAGAGAGATCGTTTATTGTCCTAAAATTCAATGTCTACATAATATCTTGTAAATTTTTCTCTGCAGTTTCCCGGAATGCCACTATGTCCCTACACCCATGTGACATAGCTACTGTAGACCATCCTAGAGATCATACTGAAGAAAATACAATGAAGAAATACATAGAAAATAAAATATAAAGAATGTGCATTTTTACATATTTTGGAATATTTTTCAAAAATATTTCATGACGCGGGGGGAAAGATAGAAGGGAAGGATATAGAAACCAAGAGTGTCAATGCGTTGTTCTCATCGTGCGTTTTTGTTGTTTGACCACTTTTTTATTTATTTTTCTGGTGTTAAAAACAGACGTCGGCACCAATGTCCCTCAGGGGAAGTACATCTTCGGCTTTTTACACACATAGGACACGAACATCAAGAATGTTCGTTAAAAAGAGCGTAAAAATCTTGTCAGTTTTTAAAGAAGAAGGTTCGTGTCGCTTTTTTTCAGACTTCAATTATACACCCAAAAAAATATCACAGTAGTATTCACTAATATTCAATGAGAAATGATTTCGATTTTTGGGAGAATACTTGCCAAGTTAAATACGGTGTCTTTAGGGATTTAGCGCAGTACAGTTTTTCTGTATTTTCCGATCACATATACATATCATTGGGTTAATAAGTAGACTTGAAATTATTACTAACAATGTTCCTCTAGGTTAACACGATGAGAGCAACACATTGTTACGCTCTTTGTTTGTGTTCATTTTCCTTCTGTCTTCCTCCCCCCTCATCAAGAAATGATTTTTAAAAAGATTTTGGTGAGAGCGGATCGTAATGTTACAACCCGCCATAAGAAATTTTACTTCTACATGCTGCGTATTCTTTATATCCGTATTCTTTGATATAAGTCAGTGCCCTAAAAGGAGCCTTGCTATCAGAAAGTATGGCGCTGCAATTATCCTATGCTATCAAATCATCTATATCTTCTGATTTCGATAAGATGCCTCCACCCAAAGCTCCCTCTAATTTCAAACCATTCGTCTAAATTTGTATGAAGTTATTTATGAGGTGCCCGGCATCATTTTTCTATTTCTGGACTGGACATTATAAACTTCTTCGAGAATTCATAGTGTGGAATCTTGAAATTAGTATTCCTGCTGGTTTCCAATTCTATTGGACGTTGACCAGTATTAGTTGCCGGTTTCTCAAAAGGGGTATCGACAGTGGCAACATAGAAGTGTCTAGTATGCCTTGCAAATTATAAATAAATTTTAAAATATATCAATTTGCCAATGATTTTGAACCCTTTACGGCTTTAGCATTATTTAATATTTTGTCCCTAAAACTATGCCATCATATTTTAATTACTAACCTTAAAGACATTACTTAGAACTCTTCACTATTCGATTATGTAACGCACGTATAATAGTCCTTAAGACTTGGTATCCCCTGTTATACGTTTGAATGAAACAGTAATAAAATATGTGTAGCATACATTAAGGATATATGATAATTTCTTTAAATTTTCTCTAATTATTATTCACAGCAGTTGTCTTATTGAAAACCCATACTCTGGTCGCTCTCTCTCTCTCTCACTATATACATACATACACATGTCTCTCTTTGCCTTATATTTTATCTAAGGGCCATATTAATTAGAAATGCAATTTAAATTTTGGTATATATTTAGGCTTTTCTTACAAAGAAAAAAGAAAACAAAATACAAAAACTATACAATACAAGTGAAATTAACAAGAGAAATGACCACACACAATATCTAAAATAATTTACATTGTTAATTATATTACTAAAGAGATATGTACACATGTACGCATTGTGTACATGTGTATGTTATGTATAGCATACATTTAGGCATTCATATGTCATAATAGTATTAATAACAACAACTACTATAACAACAATAACAAAAGACATTAGTAAGCAAATTATCTCCTCTTTAATTTATGCTCAGAAACATTAATTTGACATTATTTTTGTTGAAAACAGAACAGAATAGATAGAATAGAGAATATTTTAAAGGCATTCAATTCAATTTTAATATACATTTGCATGCGCCTAAAAGTATACACATTTCAACAATAATTATTTAACGCTTAGATGGATGGATGATAATTCTTTTTACTTTCCTCACTTACTCTCAAGATATTCTTATAATTACAAGGCAAATTTTGTGGTAAATTAAAATTTGTTGTACAGGCTACAAAAAGAAAATTGATTTATTGCCTAATTTAGGGGGCATTTAGAGTATGTAAGTGTATGTTTTAAAATAAATTGTAAGTCCTTTAATAATGTCCAATTAAAGGACGGAATCAGTCGAGTGAAAAACTTAAATTTTAAATTGCAAATTATAAGTTAATACCTCAATAAGCCTATAAGTAGGCTTTAATTTTGTTATCTCTTGCAGAAGAGAAACAAATAAATGACAATGAATTTTCAATTTTAATAATCAATTTGAATAATCAGTGCAGTTGTGTACAAGAAAATTGAAATAAATTATGATTTGTAATGAATGCATTAATTTTTCTCTTAAGCCTTAAAGTAGGCAAATAGTTTCTTAACATGTTTTCCTTTTAACTAGAAACAAAAACATAAAGTAATACAAATACGTTCACATAATCGTGCAGAAAGTTTGAATCCTTAATTGTTTATCCATTAGTTGCAGACAAACTAAGATGGGTTTTATTCTGAAAGCTAATAGAAAAGGACCCTTACATACTGCAGATTTAAGATTAATTTCTCTTATTACTCTAAGGTGCTCGAGAGAATGATTTACAGTCATGTCGGTAAGAACCTGCAAAGTTATTTGCTACTCTCAATGTTCTGCTACAAGAAAATCCAATGTAGCTCCCCTGAGCATTTCATCAACAATGCAATTTCATTGAGAAATTCCAGCCTAATTATCAGAGTAAATTAAGGAAAAATCTCATCTCTTACCATGCACTGTACTGCTTTCAATATGGCCATGATTTCCGCCTTAAAATTTGTACCACAATGGCCAAGATGAGATGCCACGCATCGCGCACTGTGATTCATAGTTCTTCTGCATTTGAAGGTTTTTTTTTGTCTGCAACATACTTTTTAACATCTACCCATAGATGTTCTATGGGATTAAGGTCAGGATACTGAACTGGCCACGCCATAACCTTTACCCCATTAGCCCGAAACCACTCATTTGCCAATTTACTGGTGTGTTTCCGGTCATTATCTTGTTGGAATATCCATTTTAGAGGCGTGGAGTATGGCTGACATCACTTCTCTCAAAATTCCAACATAGACGTTCCTATCCATTATGTCTCTAATTGGATGTATTGGGCCTACACCATTATATGAAAACCTTCCCAAATGTCTTTTGTGTACACTGAGCTTTATATTTGATGATGGGCGGACATCTAACATACTGTCTAGACCCAATGCCACCAAATAAAACAATTTTGCCTTCGGCGGTCCACAGTATGTTTCTCCATTTTTCTTTCGGCCAATTGATATGTTCCTGGGCAAACTTTAAGCGCGCTGCTACCTGTTTTTTTTTTTTGTCAGCAATGGCACCTTTCATGGACTTCTTGCGAATAAATTGTTGTCCATCAGATGCCTACGAACAGTAGGGCCACTTACGGCAAGATTCAGCTCCTTTTGATTTTTTTTTTTGCATACGCCGAAGGATTCATTTTGCTGTATCGCACAATTCTGCGGTCATCGACAGTTGATGTTTTGCGCTTGCGCCCACGCGTTTCGAGCTTTTTTATATTTTAATGCATTTGCGCAACTTAAGGTTTCCCCAATTTCTTTAGAAGTTTTGCCTTTTTTTTAGAAGATTTTTAATTCGTTTTCTCTTTTCTTCAGTACAGTGCTGTCCTCGTCCCACTATTACATATGGGCAATTCACACGACTTTGTATCGTGTATGTTGTATTGAATACATTTGTTTGTTTGTGAACGCTCAATGCTATGCTGTATTGTGTATCTCGTGGCATTCACACAATTTGATAGCACGAAACCAATACAACTTCCAAAAACATATGAAAAAAATAAAATAAATAAAAAATAAAATAAGTGTATCGGATTTTTATATGGAAAATATTATCAACAATCATACACTGTTGTATGTTCCTCCAACAATACAATGAATACAACGATACAACGGCTTGTGCGAATTGACCAATAAATTTATGTGAATCAATGTAGAAAATGTTTTAACTACATTTTTCCATACTTATTTTTCAATTTTTTCTTTAAATTATGTCCTGCTATATTTTTATTTTTAAAAGAACACTCGCACTCCTATTTTTTTTTTGATCAACTGAATTCAGGGGCTAACACAGAAATGAATCAATTTCATCGTAAATATTAAAGCTAATACGAGATTCTTTTTTGTATTTTATTTCTACCATTAAAATATATCATGTTTTGCAAATTGGTAGAATAAAAAATTTTAACTTTGAAAATATTACATGGTAGTACTCCTATTATTTTGAACACAGCTGTATATCCCATAGCCTACTCTGCCCAGAAATTGTGGGGAGCCGTCAGTACATACGTATACCTCACTGGCCCTGCCGAAAATTTCCGTTTTAACACACCTAAGATCAAATCTTTTTTCGAGCAATTAATCATAAGGAACCATGTAGTTGACCTGAATGTGCCTCAGGCTTCCCATTATTGTAGCATATCCAGTTTGAGTGATGATTTAAATGTGTTGAGAACTTTTGCCACTTGCTCAGCTTCAGCTAAATGTGAAGCCAATTGAGTTTAGCAAACACTGTCTCAGTTGGAGTGGAGCGTAGTACACTGGTTATCGGGGCAATTGTATTTTTTTTTTTTGAACTGTTATCGATTAATTTCAATCAACATGTATTCTATTACAGGAAAATGGATACATATTTCTGTCACCGTGAAATACCTTTTGACTTTTGAACATCTGCCTTGAATAACCTCTTCTTTCAGTCTTGTTTATATCCAATTAAAGTTTCTGTTCTTGTATCGGGTCCGCCATCTAACGTTTTTTTTTTTTGTCAACTAGTGCTTATTTCGTGAATGGTAACACTTAGCTCATGTCTGATTTGACAGATAATTTGTTTTATCCTTTCGCTGAACGAATGTGGTTGTGTATACGCTTGAACAACGCTGGGAAATATTGCGACATTACTTTGAAAATCATGGTAATGTTGCAGAATGTGTGCGAAAATTGCATACGGATTTTGGAAGAAGAATAGCACCGTCAGCTCCGTATGTTCGCGTTATCTTGTGGAGAAAGTGAAAGAAACTGGCATCCTCATCAATAAACCAAAGCGTGAAAAGCCAAAAACAGTGCGTACACCCGAGAATATTGCTGCTGTGGCAGAAAGTGTGCATGAAGCACCATCAACATCAATTCACCGTCGTTCTCAACAATTGAACATTTCGGAGACATCATTAAGACGAATTCTGCATAAAGACCTTGGTATGACGCCATACAAAGTCCAATTGTTTCAGGAGTCCAAATTGACCATCCAATGTGTTTTCGCTTCGCTAAGTGGGCCTGCGATCAACTTACAGAAAATGTTGATTTTGGCAAAAAAAAAAAAATCATCTTTTCAGATGAAGCTCATTTTGATTTTGGCGGGTATGTAAACAAGCAAAATTGTCGCATTTGGGGCACAGAAAACCCGCACGCATACATTGAAAAGCCGACGCACCCAAAACGAGTCACTGTTTGGTGCGGATTTTGGTCCAGAGGCATAATTGGGCAATTTTTCTTCGAAAATGAGCAAGGAGTGGCCGTTACAGTCAATGGCGATCGTTATCGGGCCATGTTAAACGAATTTTTGTTCACAAAAATTGAAGAGAAGGATATCGGCAACATTTGGTTTCAACAGGACGACGCTACGTGCCACACAGCCGAAGCTACACTCGATGTTTTGCGCCCTGTTTTTGAAGATCGCATTATCAGCCGCAGAGCTGATGTCGTTTGGCCACCTCGGAACTGCGATTTGACACCGTTGGACTATTATTTGTGGTGTGCCGTCAAAGATAAGTGTTACGCCGACAAGCCGGAGACAATTGCCGCCTTAAAGGACAATATTCGTGAAGCCATTGGTGAAAAATTGAACCGATCGCGTAGGCTACTGCATGGCCAGCCGAGTCAGCCATTTGAATGAAATTATTTTCCATTATTAAGCGGAAGGATTGTACTTTCAAATAAAAAAAAGAAATTTGAGAAAATATTCAGTAGTTTTCTTTTTAAAGCATTTTCAAAAAAAAAAGTTATTTGGCGGACCCTTTATGTTCTCTTATTTTGTGAAACAAATTTCCTCCTCTCTTTTTTCTCTCTGGTATTTGGTGTTTAACTTGATTTTAATTTTTATTTGATTTTTAAGGGCCTCTTACTCAATTGAGAAAATTCTGAATTTCTAATTACATTTTAAATATTTAGTTTTACTGACGAAAAGTTTTCTTCTTCTTCTATTTCAACATTTTACAGCAAATGAGACTGACTGACTTTGTTGTCTGTAAAGTTGAGGGAAAATGTAAATGAACTAACTAAACATTGGAAAACCAGGGGAAGTGTAAGCAGGAAAATAACAAACAAACAACAAAAAAAAAACCTCAAGACATAATTTACGAGGGTGGTTTGAAAATTAGGGGAACTTTTTTATGGGTAACATTACAAGTTTGATACAAATTATTTCTTTTGCTGTATACTTTTGAGTTGACCCTCGTATGCTTTAGTAAAAATTTACATGTTTTTCATTTCACATAGGCATTAATTACATGACAAACACATAAAAAAGAGAGAAAAAACGACATGAAAAATAATTTTTTCTTTTTAATTTTTTAAGCAAATATTAGAAGAGAGTGTTTGTTTAGAAACACTCACTTATAAGAACACTTATTTGCACAAACACACACTCACACACAGGCTTCAAAGCCAAGTACATTAGATCAAATGTGTTAAATAAAGTATATGACTGTGTATATGTATATGTACATATATGTATGTATGTGTATGTATGAAAGTTTGTTTATGTGATTGTAAAGGGTGTTTTTTATAGAGGTACAGAACTTTAAGTTGCAATAAAACAACGATTCGATTGACATGAATTTTATTTATCCGAAAGATAATCTTGTGGCATTACATTTTAAAAATGATTTCTGGCATATGACCGCCATGGCTGGCGCGGATGTAGTCCAATCTGGACGTCCAAATTTTCGATGACTTTTTCCAACATTTGTGGCCGTATATCGGCAATAATACGGCGAATGTTGTCTTCTAAATGGTCAAGCGTTTGTGGCTTTACCGCATAGACCAATGACTTTACATAGCCCCACAGAAAGTAGTCTAGCGTTGTTAAATCACAAGATCTTGGAGGCCAATTCACAGGTCCAAAAGCGTGAAATTAGGCGGTCACCAAACGTGTCTTTCAATCAATCTATTGTGGCACGAGCTGTGTGACATGTTGCGCCGTCTTGTTGAAACCACATCTCCTGGACATCATGGTTATTCAATACAGGAATGAAAAAGTTAGTAATCATGGCTCTATACCGATCACCATTGACTGTAACGTTCTGGCCACCATCGTTTTTGAAAATGTACGCTGATTCCACCAGCCCATAAAGCGTACCAAACAGTCAGTTTTTCTGGATGTAACGGTGTTTCCACATACACTTGAGGATTACCTTCACCCCAAATGCGGCAGTTTTGTTTGTTGACGTAGCCATTCAACCAGAAGTGCGCTTCATCGCTAAACAAAACTCGCTTATGAAAATCGGTAACAACGGTAATCTCGTTTTGGGCCCATTCGACGAATCTACGCCTTACTTGATGATCGTTTGGCTTCAAATATTGCACGAGTTGGATTTTGTAAGCACGCAAACCAAGATCCTTCCGCAAAATCTTCCATAAAGTGGATGGACACAGATCCAATTCCTGTGCTCGATGGCGGATGGACTCATTCGGGTCTTCCTCAATGCTACGCTCTACAGCCGCAATAGCTTCTTCTGTACGCACCGTACAGCGTCTCTGGGGATGCGAGTTATCAATAAGAGTAAACGTGGTGCGAAAACGTTCCATGGTTAATCGAATTAACTGCTCTGATGGACGATTTTGTCGACGATAAAATGGACGTAGTGCGCGATACGTTTTCCGCACAGAACCATTATTTTCGCAAATAAAATTGCACTATTTGCAAGCGTTGTTCAGGCGTGAGTCTATTCATGATGAATTGCCAAACCAAACTGAGAATAAATCACTTGACAGCTGTTAAATCGGTCGCCATCTTGAAAAGTAATGCCAACTTAAAGTTCTATACCTCCATAAAAAACACCCTTTATAAGTGTAACATCAAGTAAACTTTCATGTAAACATTCTCTAAATGAAACTATAAATTTACGTTTATTTTTTTAAAGCATACTTCAAGGCTTTTCACTTGGTTTCCTTTCTCTCACTCTGTCTCTCTCTCTCTCTGTATTCATGACTTTCAATAACATTAATTGCTGTTTTTCCAAACAGTAAAACTGTTGTGCACCATCAAGTGTTTATAATTTTTCTCAAAGATTAATTCATTATGTTGGGTATTCACTGTAGAAATATAAATTTTTTTCATATACATTTCACACATACACATGCATTAACAACATAATGGCAGCTGCTGTTTAGTTTTTAAAATTCTGCCCTCATTGAGGTTCTTGTGTTGCAAATGATGTACATATCTAAGTGCAGATGTATGTGTGTGTGTATATATATTTAAGTGTCTGTGGTGTTTAAATAACTGTAATGCATAATTTAGTTTCTTTTTTGGTTTTTTTTGCTCTCTTTGCTTTCTTTCCTTTGCCATCTCTTCAGCATTTTTTATAACATTGTCTGCCTGTGTGCAACATTTTAAACTTGACACACAATCAAGCAACCAACAGTCAGTCATTCCTTCATTGTTGTTCATGCCATTCAAGGCCATGGATTTATTTACAGTATAAAACAAAAGAAAATTTTAAATTCTTTGTCATAAATTATGTAGGATTTGTTGTTCAAAATTTAAATAAAATTAAAAAAAATTGTTCAAAAATAATTTATAAAATTATTGAAAACAATTTAAGCAGCTTTTTCTAAACGTTTGAACGTTATAGGAGTGAAACGTTAAAAGTAAATTTTGCATGTCTAAAACCCTCCTAAATTTGTTGCAACAAATTATTGCTTGTAATGAAAAAAAGATTCCATAATTGCTGATCAATTTAAGCTTCTGGTTTTTCAAGGGTATTACTATCGTTTAGTGTGACTTGAGGTTGTCGTAATGGAGTACTATTCCCCTCCTTTTTATGTCTCTTATGGCTGATTGCTGCCTTTAAAGGTGCAGTGGACTGCCAGCCCTGGCCTTGGCAAGTGTTTACAACGGCTCAAAGCGATTCGAACTCGACTCTTTTTCAATCCCTGTTGTTGGAAATTGTTTAAATTGCATCAGCAGTTTGTAAACGCTTAGGTTACGTTAGGTTAGAGCACGTGCACTTGTCAATTAAAACAACTACAGTACCCGGAGGTCGAATTGACCCATTGTACAACGTCCTAGTTTCTCACACCACTTATGTTGTGTGTGTTAATTTTTATACATGAGTGGCGGGACCTACAGTTTAAAGTCGTCTTCGAACGACAGATTTTTTGAGAAACTTTTTCATGGCAATTTTATTTACTCTCAGATTTCTTGCCAGAAATCTGCTGAGAGGAAGTCGCCAAAGAAATACTTTTTGTATTTTTGTCTTGATGTCTGGCCTGGGGCTCGAACCCTGGCTTTTATGTCTAATAAGCCAACACACTACCTACTAGTACTAGGCGACTTCAAAAACGCTAAGAAATGTTTAAATTTTTTTGCCATTCAGCAATTACTACCAATTGTAAATCATCTGTCGCCAGTCATTGGTCATTACAATTCTTTAGTCAGGATTAAAACCTACCCTCTCACTCCACCCATGCTGTGTGTGTGTTAATATTATTTATGAGTGGCGAGACTTCCAGTTTAAAGAAGACTCTGAAGGACAGATTTTTCTCAAATTTGATAGAAAGATATTTGCCTAAAGAAATAATTTTTCATTATTTTTAGAGATGTCTGAGCTGGGGTTTGAACCATGGACTCACATATGTATCTAATAAGCCAACACACTGCCTAGCACTAGAGCACGGTGTTGTATCTATGCCAAAGCAATGAATACAGTCTACTCCAGTAAGGCCTAAAATGATGGCATTTCTATGTATCGTTGCCTTAAATATTGCTCTCAGGGAAATGTTTTGGGTTGTTGTATTAGATAAAGTGATGAGGAACTTTACTCTCTCATTGAGTCTTATCAAAGAAAATAAAGTATAAAGAATGTGGATTTTAACATATTTTGGAATATTTTTCAAAAATATTTCATGACGCGGGGGGAAAGATAGAAGGGAATGATACAGAAACCAAGAGCGTAACAATGCGTTGTTCTCATCGTGCGTTTTTGTTGTTTGACTACTTTTCTATTTATTTTTCTGGTGGCACCAATGTCCCTCAGGGGAAGAACATCTTTTTATACACAAAGGACACGAACATCAAGAATGTTCGTTAAAAAGAGAATGTTCATGTCGCTTTTTTCAGACTTCAATGATGCACCCAAAGAAATATCACAGTAGTATTCACTAATATTCAATGAGAAATGATTTCGATTTTTGGAAGAATACTTGCCAAGTTAAATACGGTGTCTTAGTGTCTTAGAGCAGTACAGTTTTTCTATATTTTCCTATCACATATACATATCATTGGGTTAATAAGTAGACTTGAAATTATTACTAACAATTTTCCTCTAGGTTAACACATGCCTATGGTTATGGATTAGTGAGAGTGAGAGAGAGAAAATAAGTTGAGAGAATTTATTTATTTACAGCCGTATAAACGTGTTAGTAATATACGCCATTTTTATTTTCATTTCATCAACATACATATGTAAAGCTGTCTATCTTTCGCTTAATAATTTTGGATAAATAAAAATAAAATAAAACATCGATTTTATTATTAAAAGAACATAAAGCCATCCATCTTTGGCTTAAAAATTAGGCCATGTTTTTTAGATAAATAAAAATAAAAAGAATTAAAAAAACCATTTTTTATTAAAAGAAAAAAAAAACGAGCATTCCAAAGCATTTAAAAAAAATTATACTATGGGACAAAATAAGAAAATGAAAAACGCCCAGCTAATGACATAAAACATATTTAACACAAAATATTCTTCGAGTGTTATTCTGAAATAAAATGATAAAGCATCCGCTAAACATGTGTTCTTGTCGCAGTCTGATCGACAACTAAATCAAAAAACACACGAATACATACACATGTACATACGTACGATGAGAGCAACACATTGTTACACTCTTTGTTTGTGTTCATTTTCCTTCTGTCTTCCTCTCGCCTCACCAAGAAATGATTTTTAAAAATATTTTGGTGAGAGCGGGTCGTAATGTTACAACCCGCCATAAGAAATTTTACTTCTACATGATGCGTATTCTTTATATCCATATTCTTTGGTATATCCTTTTCTTTCGGAAGTAATTCTGCATAACCATCCAATATACGGGGGTTATCGGCGGATTACTTTAATGGATTGTAATCTCCTTTCAAAATCGAACTTGGATTTGTCAGATAAGATAGTTAAGAATTCTTTTTCAGCCACCTAGTGTAAGTTTTCATTTTTCTGAAAGAGAAACAGCATAAAAAGGCATATTTTCGTTTTGTTGTGAGTTCAACCATTACAAAAGTGGTGGTGATTTTTAAGCTCAAAATAGCATCTTTCTAAAGCCATCTAACATAACGGACATGTGGCACAGACTACGCACTTAGGGCAACGACTGTAAGTGTAAGTTGTCTTCTCCTTGTGTTATTATTTTGTCTCTTTCTGTGACTTCATTTAGTCTTCCTTGTATTTTCCATGAACATAAAAAAAGAATTCCTTGCAGTTTATATTTATTTTATTTTTGCTTTCCATTTTCTTTTATGGCATATTTATTTTACCATTGAATTCTGTTTGGTTTTCTTGCCCAAAAAAGTAGAAGCACTTGAACATTTTTCTCTTTTTCTTCTTATTTCCTACGGTTGTTCAGGTCAGATGCTTGAACATGCTTTGAAACATAA
This sequence comes from Sarcophaga variegata, assembly GCA_932273835.1. Classification (NCBI taxonomy): domain Eukaryota; kingdom Metazoa; phylum Arthropoda; class Insecta; order Diptera; family Sarcophagidae; genus Sarcophaga; species Sarcophaga variegata. The sequence continues at coordinate 17,148,615 of OW026359.1, read as the reverse complement.
ATTTTCCAGATTCCATACAAACTACATACTACGAATTGACTGCCTGCCTGCCTGCCTGCCAGAATGTGTGTAGAACACTCTGGTCAATTCAAATACAAGCTTAAATTCATTCTTTCTTTCTGTATTTTTGTTTTTTGCTTTATTTTTCTATTTCAAATTTCTAACTCATGTTTTTCATTCTTCCTTGTGTTGTACTTCGAAAGAGGCGGTTTTCTTGCCCATTTCTAATGTCTAACCAGCAGAGAAAAGGTGTTCATATGAGTGAGTGAGGATGTGCGGGTTTTTTCTGTTCTTTTCTTTTATTTTTTTCATTCTAATTTTACTTTTTCTTTGTTTTTCAAACTCAAATTGGTTTAAAAACAGGTCAAGGCAAAATCTTGGCCTGTCAATATAACGAAACTTAATTTATAGAGAAATTGCTATTGATCTCTGCTTTGCTTTGCTTTGCTTTAAGCAAGTAAAAGACAGCAAAAAAAAAAAGAAAGTACAGAAAAACTTTTTCTAAAGGCTACTTAAGATGGCATAAGTTGTTGTAGGGAAACACTAGAACTAATTTTGAAAAATTTGCAGCAAAATGAAAAAGAAAAAAAATGGAAATAAATTCTCTTTCATTTCGAATTTGGGCCACAGTAACAGGCTCAATTACAAATAAGAATTCTTTTCAGTTTAAAAACAAAAAAGATTTTAATTGTTCAAATTGAAAAGCATTCTCAACAACTCACAACCACCACCAGTAACAATACTTCGAAAGGCCTGAACGTACATGAGGTTAAGTAAGGCCTTTACAGGCCTTTGGTAAATTCTATAAGGCCGGGTAAATATAGTAGAACGTAACATATAGTTTCCGTAATGGTCCCTGGTATTCCAAACATAAAAAGCAATATTTTTATAAAAGCCTTAAAAATGTGTTTTTATTTTATTTTTATTTCCCAGGTTTTTTTTCCCAATTTTTTAGAAATTCTCCCTCTGTGTGTGTGTGTGTGCATGAGAATAAGCAATTAAAAATTTATTCAAAATTTCCATTTTTCAACTTCCCAGCTAGCATTTGGAAGATTGTTTTTTGAAAAACCACCTTGCTGAGTCTTTTTAGAGTACTTTTGGCGATCAAAAACTTATTAGTCAGTTACACGATTAAAAAGGACTCATAAATGATTCCGCCAATGAGTAAAATAAGTTCGATTTAAAATACAATAAAAAATTGTATAGCAATCGAAAATTAATCATCCAGATGTTTAAAATGTGACTATTATTTACATTATTTATTATTATATTCTACTTATACTGTAGATTGAAAAACGATTAATCAAAAACACATCATGCAGGTGTTTGAAAAGTGATTATAAGTATGTATGATCATATATTGAACAGATGGATGATTAAACAATGCTTTTTTCACCCTCTCTATATAAATTTTCATTAATGTAAAAAGATGGCTATGAAATGAAGTACAATTTGTTTTTAAATATAAATATAATATTCTTTCTTCGGTAGTCGCCAACTTCCTTTCAGTTTAGTTTCTCAAAAATCTGTCGTTCGGAGTCGACGTTAAACTGTAGGTCCCGCCACTCACGTATAAAATTAACGAATATTGCATGAGTGGTGTGAGAAGCTAGGTCGTAATCCTGTCTGAGGGGTTATAATGGCCAATTATGTATGTCCGTATGTATGAAGTCCCAAGCTCTTATTAGCCTGGGGGCTAGGCTAAAGTCGGATTTTAACAATCTTTTCGTTGTATGCCTTTAAAGATGCATTTTAATTTTTTGGCACCTTGATTAGTCGTTGGGGTCGGCTAAAAACACATTTTGAAATACGACTAATAAATGACTCAAATTATAATCATAAATGACGCAAAAAGGAGTCCAAATGAATACAAACATGACTGATAAATGACAATAAAAGGACTCCTAAACATACTGATAAATTACTCATAAAAGACTCGCTTGCGATTAAACAATGACTGAAAGACGACTCGAAAAAGAAGCATAAACGAAGTTAAATACGACTAATAAATGATCAGAAAGCGATTCAAAAATGATCACAAAACTATTCGAAAACGCATCGAAAATGACTCGAAATTAATATAGAAAATGACTCATAAATGATTTTTTGAGAAGAGTCGCCCGTAGTAACACTTTTCTCCCGACAAATGAGTCTTTTATGATCAGAAAATGAGCGCATATTCTTACTTTTCAATCGTGCAGAAGAGTCAAAAAAGACTCGAATTTGATTAAAATTTTCAAAAAATGCTGGCTGGGTTGTACTACATATCAGTATTCATATGTATGTATGTACATACAATAAACAAAATAAAAACAACAACAACATCAACAATAAAAGAAAAACAAGAATAAAATAAAATATGTAGAAAAAATTGTAAAACTTGAAAATTAAATTGAATTTTTATCATTTCGCATAAACATGAAAACATTCTGTATATAGTTGAACAACACTTTTCGCCCAACAATAGGCAACACTTTTTTTTTGAATAAACATACATGTTCATATAAACACAGTAAAATAAAAAAAAATAAAAAAACATGTTAACGTACACATAGTAGTTGTAGTGGTAGTTGTAGTAGTACCACCACCACCACCATCATCATCACCGGCAGCAGGGCAGCAGCACTGTTAGTAGAAGTTTTTAACACATACTTTTATTTGTTTATAAAACATCATTGAATTGCCTGAAATGTATTCTCTTTTTCTGTCTCTTTCTCTCTGTATCACTCTTTTTCCTGTCTTGTGTACAGGCTTAGTTGTAAAAATGTTGCTGTTGTTTGTCGGCTGCGTGCTGGTAGGTGTTCTTTAACATGTTGTCATACATCGTGTACACGTTCTTTGATTTTTATAAGTTAATTTTTAATTTTTTTTCCTTCTCACTCTCTCTCTCTCTCTCTCTTTCTCATTTCTTTTCACTCTGTTACTCACTTCCTTTGATTGTTTACAAGTCAATTGAAACTGAAACACATTAAACATTCTCAACAGCTGAACCTATTAATGCTGGGACCAACCAGAGATTATCTTTAGTCAGCCATTGAAATGAAATTAAAGAGGATGTTTAAATAAAAGTCGTAGAAGAGTTTGTTATCGATGTTATGTTATGTTTAAAAATGAAAGTATTCTATTCTATTGAAATTTTCATACTTTGCATACTGTTATCGAAAATATTCTGTAACAAATTGTTATCGAAAACATTATATAAAATATTGTTATCGAAAATTTTATATAAAAAATTATTATCGATAATTTTCTGTAAAAATTTTTATCGATAATTTTCTATAAAAAATTGTTATCGATAATATTCTATAAAAATTTTTATCGATAATTTTCTATAAATAATTTTCTATAAATAATTTTCTATAAGAATTTTATCGATAATTTTTTTTTTACAAAATTATTATCGATAATTTTCTTGTATAAAATTATTATCGATAATTTTCTATAAAATTTTTTATCGATAATTTTCTGTACAAAATTATTATCGATAATTTTCTGTACAAAATTATTATCGATAATTTTCTGTACAAAATTATTATCGATAATTTTCTGTACAAAATTATTATCGATAATTTTCTGTACAAAATTATTATCGATAATTTTCTGTACAAAATTATTATCGATAATTTTCTGTACAAAATTATTATCGATAATTTTCTGTACAAAATTATTATCGAAAATTTTCTTCCATAAAATTATTATCGAAAATTTTCTATAAAAAATAGTTATCGAAAATTTTCTATAAATAAATAGTTATCGAAAATTTTCTATAAAAAAATAGTTATCGAAAATTTTCTATAAAAAAATAGTTATCGAAAATTGTCTATAAAAAATAGTTATCGAAAATTTTCTACAAAAAATTGTTATAGAAAATTTTCTATAAAAAATAGTTATCGAAAATTTTCTGTAAAAAAATTGTTATCGATAATTTCCTGTAAAAAAATGTTATCGAAAATTTTCTATAAAAAAGAAATCCTTTTTTTAAAGTTCACTGATTTTTCCAAAATAAAAATCTTTGAAAACAAAGAAAATTCACCGAAATTCGTTTTTGTTTTTCAAGCTTTTTCCAATTACTTCAAAGACTCTATCGATTCGAAAGTGGCACATATTGCTAAACCGATAACACTTAACTATTGTTCTGGTTTTTTTTTTATTGTTGTTGCTGCTGTTGTTATTGGTATTGTTTGTTGTTTGAACGAATACAAAACGTCAGCAGTAGAAATGGTGAAAAAATTAATTGAATTGTGTTAAAAGAAAAGCATTAGAGAGTGAGAAGGAGAAAGAGAAAGAATGATTGGGAGACCGAGATAGAGATAGAGAGAGAGAGAGAGAGAGAGAGAGAGAGAGAGAGAAAGAAAGAAAGAGAGAGAAAGGGAAAACTTCAATAATTCTATTTATAAACTTGTCTAAACTACTAGTCTTTGTATGTGGGTGCTGCTGTGTAGTAACTGGGTTTAGAGTAGAGCTTGTGTTTATTGTTGTTGATGCTATTGTTAAGCGATGTATGTATATACATACATACGTACGATACAAGTATTTCATAATTAAAGTTAAGGAAAGACAGACATTGTAACAGTAAAATCCCGTTAGAGAAGCAGCATTTAAGTATAATGGAAAATATTAGGAATTGTTTAAAGGATTCGAGAGGGCAAATACAGCCACTTTTAAAGATTTTTTACTGTGAATTTAATTAAGGGAATACATATATTTTTGCTTTGCGTATTATTTAATGGTGTGTTGTATTGTATTTATTTATTAATAGTAAATAGAATAATTCAATTTTAAAACATAAAGTTTTATTATAAAACATATCCAGCAGCTACAACCTCCATACTGTTACATACCGTAATATTAACATACACGAGTAGAATTACTTCCTGTAGGTATAGAGTGTGTGATGATAGTAAACGTAATAAAATTTATTTAAATAATGTATTTAGCATTTTACACAATTGTCGATAACCAATTAAATTTAATTAACTGAAGTAAAAAATTGTTATCGAAAAATTTTCCGTATAGAAAAGTAAATTATCGATATAGTAAGCTTTCTATATAGACAAATTTTTAATTGAATATTTTCTATATAGAAAAATTTGTTATCGAATATTTTGTATATAGAAAAATTTGTTACCGAATATTTTTTATATAGAAAAATTAGTTATCGAATATTTTCTATATAGAAAAATTTGTTATTGAATATTTTCTATATAGAAAAATTTGTTATCGAATATTTTTTATATAGAAAAATTAGTTATCGAATATTTTCTATATAGAAACATTTATTATCGAATATTTTCTATATAGAAAAATTTTTTATCGAATATTTTCTATATAGAAACATTTGTTATCGAATATTTTCTACATCGAAAAATTTGTTATCGAATATTTTCTATATAAAAAAATTTGTTATCGAATATTTTCTATATAGAAAAATTTGCTATCGAATATTTTCTATATAGAAAAATTTGTTATCGAATATTTTCTATATAGAAAAATATGTTATCAAATATTTTCTATATAGAAAAATTTATTATCAAATATTTTCTATATAGAAAAATTTGTTATCGAATATTTTCCATATAGAAACATTTGTTATCGAATATTTTCTATATTGAAACATTTGTTATCGAATATTTTATATATAGAAAAATTTGTTATCGAATATTTTCTATATAGAAAAATTTGTTATCGAATATTTTCTATATAGAAAAATTTGTTATCGAATATTTTCTATATAGAAAAATTTGTTATCGAATATTTTCTATATAGAAACATTTGTTATCGAATATTTTCTATATAGAAACATTTGTTATCGAATATTTTCTACATAGAAAAATTTGTTATCGAATATTTTCTATATAAAAAAATTTGTTATCGAATATTTTCTATATAGAAAAATTTGCTATCGAATATTTTCTATATAGAAAAATTTGTTATCGAATATTTTCTATATAGAAAATTTGTTATCGAATATTTTCTATATAGAAAAATTTGTTATCGAATATTTTCTATATAGAAAAATTTGTTATCGAATATTTTCTATGTAGAAACATAAGTTATCGAAAAATAAAAATAAAACAAAATTAGAGTACTGCTGAACGATAAATGAAAAGGACGGACATCTAAATTAATTAACATATTTTTGTTTCAGTACGGAAGTGTGATCGATTGCAGATAAATCCATATTCCATTTTCACAGATAAATTGTCCAAGTTAAATTTCACTTGAGCGATTTAAATCTCCGGCAAATTCTTTAAAAATTAAAAATTTAAATGTTCACTTATACGTGATTTGCCATATTTAGATGACAAAAATCAATGTTTATTAATGCAGCTGTTGTTATCAAAAAATTGCATTTTTTTATTGATTTTTTTTGCCTTTCCAAGTTAATTAGATTTTATTGCACTTTTTTCTATTCCTGCATATTGTATTCAATTCAATAGAAATTTTTTTTATTTTTTTTTATTATCAATTCGATTGAATGTAATTAAAATAAATATTTTACCTGAAATGCAATTTTTTTATTAAAAATAAATACGCAACAAATTATAAAAAAACGAATGAATTCAACACATTTGCGGTAAAATTTCATAAAAAAAATTCTAAATTGCCTATTAGAGGCAAAACAGGGGGAAGAACAGAAAATATGCCTCTACAAAAATTAATTTTTTTATGAATTAAATAAAACAAAGGAAGAATATTTCATAATAAATACCGATGTCAGTTGTGGTTAGGAAACGCGTTGCATATAAATGGGAAACAAATTTCTGTCATGCTAAAGATAATATTTATAGCATGCTATACTTTTTATTTCGCATTATAATTCTTTAATAAAAAAAATTGAGTCTTTTAAATTTATTTTTTTTTTAAATTATTTTTATTTGTTCTCCCTTAACCCTACGGCTTTTTTTGTTCTTTTTTGTTTGGTGTTTCATTAAATTTTGAATTAAAATTTTATTATTGTTATCGTTGTTATTGTATTATATTTTGCACATTCACTTAATTGACATTAAATGAAATGGAAACTTATATTCTTCCAACATTTTGATGAAGGAAAAATGAAAAGGAAACGAAAATTTTTCTTAAAAAGAACAAAAAAACTGCTTTTGACGTTTGCGAATGATAATAATGCTGAGTACGATGATGATTATGGTGCTGACGATGATACTGTTGGCATAATGATGATTATGGTGATGATTGTACCCATCATTAAACACACTTTTTTCAATTGTGGGGAGAAAAAAAATTCATTAAAACAGCAAAATTAAAAGAACAGCGGTTAAAAATATAAAAAAAAATAAAAAATAATTTAAAAAATAACATAACAAAGGAAGTCACACAAACATTTTTATATTTGTTACGAAGGTGTTGAAATTAATGGCGGTATTGTTTCTTTGATTCTGTTCTTAAATAAAACATAGGAAAGACAACAGAGAAATCGCTCTTAATACCGATACTAGAAAGGTCGATAAACCGAATTTAATATAGAGAGAAATTTGTAATTGAAAATTCTCTACATAAAAAAATTGTTATCGAATATTTCCTATACAGAAAAATCTTTTAACGAATATTTTCTATTTAAAAAAATCTGTTATCGAATATTTTCTATATAGAAAAATCACATCGAATATTTTCTATATACATATAAAAGTAAGTTATCGAATATTTTCTATATATAAAAGTAAGTTATCGAATATTTTCTATATAGAAAAATAAATTATCGAATATTTTCTATATAGAAAAATAAGTTATCGAATATTTTCTATATAGAAAAATAAGTTATCGAATATTTTCTATATAGAAAAAATTGTTATCGAATATTTTCTATAAAGAAAAAATTGTTATCGAATATTTTCTATTTAAAAAATCTGTTATCGAATATCTTCTATTTAAAAAATCTGTAATCGAATATATTCTATTTAGAAAAATCTGTAATCGAATATTTTCTATTTAGAAAAATCTGTTATCAAATATTTTCTATATAGAAAAATCACTTATCGAATATTTTCTATATAGAAAAATCACTTATCGAATATTTTCTATATAGAAAAATAAGTTATCGAATATTTTCTATATAGAAAAGTAAGTTATCGAATATTTTCTATATAGAAAAATCACTTATCGAATATTTTCTATATAGAAAAATCTGTAATCGAATATTTTCTATTTAGAAAAATCTGTAATCGAATAGTTTCTATTTAGAAAAATCTGTTATCAAATATTTTCTATTTAGAATAATCACTTATCGAATATTTTCTATATAGAAAAATAAGTTATCGAATATTTTCTATATAGAAAAGTAAGTTATCGAATATTTTCTATATAGAAAAATAAGTTATCGAATATTTTCTATATAGAAAAATAAGTTATCGTATATTTTCTATATAGAAAAATAAGTTATCGAATATTTTCTATATAGAAAAGTAAGTTATCGAATATTTTCTATATAGAAAAATAAGTTATCGAATATTTTCTATATAGAAAAATAAGTTATCGAATATTTTCTATATAGAAAAATAAGTTATCGTATATTTTCTATATAGAAAATTTTGTTATCGATGATTTTCTGTGCAGAAAAATTTTGTTATCGATGTTTTTCTGTACAGAAAATTTTTTTACCGATAATTTTCTTTACGGAATTATTTGTAATCGAAATTTCTCTGCGAAAAGAATTTTATTGTTTTAAATTATTTACATTTAAAAAGAGAATTTTATTCCGCCTTTGAACTCAACTCGTATGTAGGGAATCTGAAAAATGACAAGAATTTTTGTTTCATTTAATTAAACATCAAAGTTTTCTTTTACTTTTTGCAGCTCTCATGCTCACTCCCACTCTTTTTATCCTTTTTATCCTGTATGTGTTTCTTTTTTTTGGACTCTTTTTTTTAATGAAAGATTTTATGGTAGAAGTTTTGATTTAATTTTTCTTCTTCTTCTTTTGTATTGAAAGTTTTTCGATTTGTTCTTTAAAAGTTTTTTGTTTACCTTTTTGGCAAATGTTATTAAAAACAGATACAAGTTTCACATGCTTAATTAAGAAAATGTCTCAAAAAGTAATACAAAAGCCATATTTTGTTTCCGTTTTTAGTTTTTCTTTTAAATAAACATGGTCGTAGAGGTTATAAAAATTTCTGTATAATTTCAACAGATAATGAAATGTGGAAATATTAGTCGTATTGAGTTATTTTCTCTTTAGGATAAATAATAAAATTGAATAAAATTTTACAAAAACAAATTTTGAAATTAATTAAAAAAATTAGACGAAGCGAACAAAACTTCCAAAATGCCACAGGCTAGAAACTGTCGATGTATGTGGTCTGAAATTGTCATATTGTGAGGCATTTGTTGTTGATTAACCTAATCTGGATGTAGGCGGACAAGTGCTTTCTTCAGACTCTTCAATTTATACTGGCTTAGATTCAAATTAAAAGATTCTGTATAAGAAAACAGCTCGTATCGTACGTATAACAAAAAAATGCCAAATTTTAATTCAATTTTAAGCATTCATGTTGAAACATTGCAAATTTATTCAAAGTATGGCCTGTCGTTAGATATTGAATGTACTTTTCTTTAATGAAAAGTATATTTAATTTGTTAAAATATTATTAAAAGGAAAATATCTCTTTTCATGTTTAATTTCATTTTCTGAAACATTTCGATTTCATATAATTTCTTGCCTTTATAGCAGACAATTGCTCACATTTTCTGATACGGTGGCTACACAAATATTTTCCAAGAAATAGATATTCTTGGTAATGACACTGGCAAATCTGTTAAAAGACTATTGGGAGTCTAGGATTGGCAGCAATAAACAATAATAATATTGTTAGCTTTAGCTAGAAAAACCAAACTGTAGCTGGTTTTAATAGCAGCAATTTCCTTGTGTCATTGTAAAGGATATTAAGGCATTTGTAAAGAGCTTTACAGCCAAAGGCAATACAAAATGAGCTTATAATAGTCCAGGAAAGCGCTTAAACATCTTTTAAAGTCATTAGAATATTGAATATATTTTTTTTAGTTAAACATTTAAAAATTTCTTTTGATATTAAAGGAATTAAAAATAATAAAAGAAATAATGTGGAAATGTGTTAATTTTTTGATTTAAAAGCCTGTTTTCAGTGTTATTTTTATTTTTAATCATGGCTCCTTGTGGTATGCTTTAAAGTTGTGCGAAAAGAAAATACAAAATACTGCTGCTTAGCAATAATTGCGTTTTAAAAACAAAACAAATAATCGGTAGCATTATAATCAGTATCATCACACTCTCACACAGAAAGAAACCATTACAGATGGGCCCATCTGCCTACTTAACACGATGGGAAAAATACTGGAGAGGATAATATACAATCGACTACTGACATGTGCCGAGGCAGGAGGAGCTCTCTCGGACCTGCAATACGGATTTAGGAAAGGACGGTCCACTGCTGACGCGATAAGGAGGGTGGTCGACATTGCAAGAGATGCAATAGAGAGCGAAAGATGGAGATTTGGTACGAAGGAGTACTGCGCGGTTGTCACACTTGACGTTAAAAACGCGTTCAACTCGGCGAATTGGAGATTCTGAATAATTACTTTCAGGACAGGAAGCTAATATACCTAACGGATGAAGGAGAGCAGGAATATGTAGTGACGTCGGGAGTCCCGCAGGGCTCCGTACTTGGGCCATTACTATGGCACATTATGTACGATGGAGTACTTCGACTGCGATTGCCAAGCGGGACTACAATTGTGGGCTTTGCAGATGACATTGCCATAGTCTCGGTAGCTAAAACGGTAGGAGAAATAGAGGAGAAAACGAGCACAGCGATTCGAAATGTTGGAGCATGGCTGGATGAGGCAGGTTTGACACTTGCTGCACATAAAACGGAGGCCGTCTTGATAAGCGGCCGGAAGATAGTGGAGAAGATGGATTGACCGTTGGAGGCACAACGATCGAATCGAAGAGGGCGATAAAATACTTGGGAGTGATTATCGACGACAGGTTGAACTTCAAGGAGCACGTGAAATACATCGGCGAAAAAGCATCTGTAACACAGGGAGCACTGGCGAGAATGATGCCAAATATTGAAGGACCAGGTCCGTTTAAAAGGAGGATAATTTCGGCGGTAGTAACGTCAATAATGCTGTATGCTTGCCCAATATGGTCGGAGGCACTGTCCGTGGGGACGACAAGGACGATACTGTCCTCGGTGTATCGTCTAAGCGCGTTTAGACGGATAAGTGGCTTCAGGACAGTGTCTGATGAAGCGGTATTGGTGTTGGCAAAGACAATACCAATAGACATATTGGCGGATGAGATGAGGAGGATATACCTTCACCGTCTCGAGCACCCGGGACGAATAGCGGCTATAAAAGCGGAGGAACGAAGGATTTCCATGCACAGATGGCAGTCACGATGGGAAAGCAGTTCAAAGGGAAGATGGACATTTCGCCTTATCCCTGATGTAACCCTTTGGATGAATAACAAACATTGCGAGCTGAACTACTACGTGACCCAGTTCCTAACTGGTCATGGGTGCTTCAGGAAGTACCTGCACAGATTTGGTCATGACACTTCTCTTATATGCCCAAACTGTGTAGATGAGGAGGAAGATGCGGAGCATATTCTAATATGCTGTCCCAGATTTAGATGGCCGGGAGAAACGAATTTGGAACCAAACCGGCTAATGGAAGAGCTGTTGAATCGTAGGATTCTATGGAGTCAATATAGTCAGAGGATGGCTGAAATTATGCTAGAACTCCGAGGACTGGAGGAACGGAGGCGAAATTTAAATTAATGTGATAAAGCTTTCGAGCTAACCAGCTCTCTGCGAAGTAATACCTTACGGCAGTCCCGCGGAGGGAGAGTGGTTGAAGTGTGTAGGGGGTGGGTTTAGTACGTAGGCACCAGTGATGGTGAATTGTGCACTCTTTTGTTGGAACAAAAGTGTCTTTCGAAGATTCCCACCTCCGGCTCAAGACAAAAAAAAAAAAAAGAATTCATTACACTAATCTCCTACCTTTTAAATTTGTTTGTGTTTCAGTTATTTTATTGCCAGTGAAAGAATAAAATCAAAAGATAGTGTTAGAGAGAGAAAGAGGGCGTAGTATTATTGTTTTTATGTCCTTTAGCTTAATGTTATTGATAAAAACAGTACTGGGGGGGTATTGCAGTGTATTTGCTTTTATTTTCTTTTACCCACTATCCATGGGTATACAGAAAATACAGTTACAATAACAGCACAAAGAAAAAGGAAGCAAAACAGGTTTTAGTTGTTTGTGTTATTGTGTTTGTGTTACAATTTTCTTTTTTTTGGATTGTGTTTTGTTTACTCCTGTAAATTGCGGTCATATTTACAAATGTTTTTTGAATGTGAGAGAATATAAGCCATAGAGGTGGCAAGAGGCCAACATACTGTGCGTGCATGTATTTGTGTGTGTTTGCTGCTGGACTACTAGTGCGTGTGAATTATAACAACTGCTGCCTGTTCTGTTGTTTATTTTAAGATTCCATAATAAATAAACTGTTATACGTGCAAGCATACGTATTCTGCAAAAACAAAACATGTTTTTACACTTAAAACTGTAATTCACTAATACAGCTTTAACTAAATGCGTTAATTTACTTATACGCATACTTTTAATGTGTGTAAGAGAGAGAAAGAGAGAGAGAGAGAGAAGTCATTCTACTGTTGAAATAAAGATAAAAATGTGATTTGAAACAGAAAAAATAAAAGAAAAAAAATCAAAGAAAAGCACGCGCGCCTACGGTTATAAAAATTGTTCATATGACCGTGTAATTACATTGTGCCTACTTTTAGGCTTTTTAATTATCGAATAAAGTTTTTAAGTGCTTGCGCTGTATTTTAACGTTTAAATATTACATTATAATTGCTGGCCATTTAATTAGAATTAATGTTTATTAAGCATAAATAAAATTAAACAAAAACAACAACAAAAAAAATAAGAGAAAAAATAAGCTTAACATTTAATTTATAGCTTTTAGTCAGTCTGCGTTGTATTTCTTTGGGATTTTTTTTTGGCTGCAGTGTTAATTTAAACAGAATCCCCGGCTTAAGGCTAATTTCAGTTTTTTATTTTTTTTTTGTGATGGAAGCGACAATTTTTTTTTTTTTATAATTTTGTGTAGACATTGTTTAATAAAATCATTACGTTTTCCTTTTTTTGTGTTTTTATTAGTAAGGTATGCAATAAGCAAAGCTGCTGGTCCTTGAACATAAATTCTAAAAACAGAAAAAAATGTTTTTTTTTTATTTTCATTTTAATGAAACCTTTTTAAGCGGATTAGTGATTAAGTGGTTTGAGACAAAATGAAGAAAAAATCGTATAACTGTAATTAAGATTTAAATATGGTTTGCAGTTGAGGACTACTAACGGTGGAAAAAAAAGGAAATGACTTTAAAACAGATTTTTTTAATCCAATGTCAGCTTATTTTGAAATGGAATTTTAAATCACTTATTCTTTTATTATTTGAAATATTTTTTCAACTTAGCATCTAACTTAATAACAACTTTTTAATATTATTCGATTAATTTCTGTTTATTTGATCAGCCAAGCTTTAACAACATTTTCTATAGTAATTAAAAAATGTTGCATACCTTACGGTGCTAATTTTTTCAGTATTTCAGTATTTCATTTGAGATATTAAATATATTTTCTGTTAAAGTTTGTTTTAATTAACTTTTTGTAGTCCTGTGTAATAATCTTATTTAATTCGTTGGAAAGCTTCTTTGCCTCATTGCTAATATTATAAATTTTCAGCTTTAAAAAACTGTTAAAATATTTTTTCAATTAAAAGAAAAACGTTGCCTACTTTTGGGTGTTTTTATTTGAAATTTTTTTTCATGTCTATTTTCAAATATTTTAATTGGCCAATATTTCTGCTTTCAGATTTCAAAGTATGTTACAATATTACAGCATGCTTTTAGGCACCATTTTTATATTTTTCTGGATTAAAGAAGTTATTTTTATATTTCATTTGAAGTTTTAATCAAATTTTCTATTAAAATTTAGATGCTCTTTACATTTGTTTTTTTTTTTTTGTTTTTTTTTTGTTTTGTTTTTGTGGTCCATGATAAGGCAAAATAAAGCATTTCTTGACTGTGAAAGTTACAAAAAAAAAAAAAAAAAAAAACTCCACAAATTGTAAAAGCGTTGACAGGTCATAAATTTTTTAAAGACACAAAATAAAAAGACAAACAACAACTGATGTAAAAAATAAATAAAAAACATTCTTAAAATGAAATAAAAATTCGTTAAAAAGTTTTTTTTTAAACTCCTACAGGTTACTTGTTATCAAGTCATCAAAACCATGGAGGTGGAGGGGAGGGTAATGAAACCATTAACGCAGATGATCCCGGTTATAAACTTAATATAGAGAGATATAACGAGAGCAAGAGAGAGAGAGATTGAAATACTTTAAAATTCAATTAAGAAATAAAATGAAAATAACAAACAAAAAAAACTCGCTTTTAAAGCTTATTTTGCTCGTCAAATTTTTTATGACAATCATTAAAAATCGTTTTTTATGTTCTCTTACAGAATCTACTTGTGGCGTAGAACAATTCCGTTGCAGTAATGGCAAATGTATACCTAATAGATGGCGCTGCGATCAGGAGAAAGACTGTTCCGATGGCTCTGATGAATTGCCCTCATTGTGCAGTAAGTTATTCAGTTTTTATTCACAAAAATTTTCTTTTTTTTACATACATACACTTTCCTTATTTACACTTCTTACATTGATGCACTCACTCGTTATAAAAATGTAATCAATTTCCAAACTTATAGTCAGTTTCTGCAAAACCTATGAGATTAAATGCAAAAACGGCGAACAGTGCATACCACATAGTTGGTGGTGTGACGGCAGTCCCGATTGTCGTGATAAATCCGATGAACTGAATTGTTGTAAGCATTACAATTTGAAATTTCATTAAAAATAATTACAATAACTACTACTGCCTACTTTACGGCTGCTTGAAAAGTATATATGTGTGTGCGTGTGGTCCGTCCCTTACTAATGAATTAAAAGAATTTCAAAAGAAAAATTTATTTACGTTTTTGGGAATATTTCTGTAAAAGCTTTCTGAATTGCATGTTAAAAATTTTTGGGGAAATTCTTTTTTTTAAGAATTTTGGAATTTTTGAATTCAAATAAAGGGTGTTTTTTATAGAGGTATAGAACTTTAAGTTGGCATTACTTTTCTAGATGGCGACCGTTTTAACAGCTGTCAAGTGATTTATTCTCAGTTTGGTATGGCAATTCATAATGAATAGACTCACGCCTGAACAACGCTTGCAAATAGTGCAATTTTATTTCGAAAATAATGGTTCTGTGCGGAAAACGTATCGCGCACTACGTTTATATTATCGTCGACAAAATCGTCCATCAGAACAGTTAATTCGATTAACCATGGAACGTTTTCGCATCCCCAGAGACGCTGTACGGTGCGTACAGAAGAAGCTATTGCTGCTGTAGAGCGTAGCATTGAGGAAGACCCGAATGAGTCCATCCGCCATCGAGCACAGGAATTGGATCTGTGTCCGTCCACTTTATGGAAGATTTTGCGGAAGGCTCTTGGTTTGC
Organism: Sarcophaga variegata; assembly: GCA_932273835.1. Taxonomy (NCBI): domain Eukaryota; kingdom Metazoa; phylum Arthropoda; class Insecta; order Diptera; family Sarcophagidae; genus Sarcophaga; species Sarcophaga variegata. Next base: position 17,133,034 of record OW026359.1, on the reverse strand, counting down.
GTGCTTACAAAATCCAACTCGTGCAAGATTTGAAGCCAAACGATCATCAAGTAAGGCGTAGATTCGTCGAATGGGCCCAAAACGAGATTACCGTTGTTCCCGATTTTCATAAGCGAATTTTGTTTAGCGATGAAGCGCACTTCTGGTTGAATGGCTACGTCAACAAACAAAACTGCCGCATTTGAAGTGAAGGTAATCCTCAAGTGTATGTGGAAACACCGTTACATCCAGAAAAACTGACTGTTTGGTGCGCTTTACGGGCTGGTGGAATCATTGTTCCGTACTTTTTCAAAAACGATGGTGGCCAGAACGTTACAGTCAATGGTGATCGGTATAGAGCCATGATTACAAACTTTTTCATTCCTGAAATGAATAACCATGATGGTGCAACATGTCACACAGCTCGTGCCACAATAGATTTATTGAAAGACACGTTTGGTGACCGCCTAATTTCACGTTTTGGACCTGTGAATTGGCCTCCAAGATCTTGTGATTTAACACCGCTAGACTACTTTCTGTTGGGGCTATGTAAAGTCATTGGTCTATGCGGTAAAGCCACAAACGCTTGACCATTTGGAAGACAACATTCGCCGTATTATTGACGATATACGGCCACAAATGTTGGAAAAAGTCATCGAAAATTGGACGTCCAGATTGGACTATATCCGCGCCAGCCGTGGCGGTCATATGCCAGAAATCATATTTAAAATGTAATGCCACAAGATTATCTTTCGGATAAATAAAATTCATGTCAATCGAATAATCCATCGTTGTTTTATTGCAACTTAAAGTTCTATACCTCTATAAAAAAACACCCTTTATAAAAAAAATATTTTTTTTTTAATTTTAATTCTTTTTTTTTTACAAAATTTACATTGCATGCCTTTTTTTGTTGTACTAAAAATATAAATTTTTTACTCATAATGGATGGCCTTTCCTTCATTAATTCTAAAAAAAAAAAAAAATATTCTTCATACGCCTTCGTTGACACGCTTTACCATAAGTTCTGAAAATTAAAAAAAATGCCTTTTAAAATCCTGACATTAAAGTCCTATTTGACATTTAAATGCTGTTACTAAAAGCAAATCTAAAGCCAAATAAAGTAAATTTTTTATTATTAACTGCAGGTCTATTTAAATGTAAGCAGAGCATACGAAAAAATTTGTTCACACACTTTTTCCTCACAGAAACTATACAAAATGTATGCCTATTTAATGGACAACATTTTACCATATTTTTTTAATTATGGCCGTATTCCTTCGATGTAGAACTGTTTGGCTTTCTAAAGAAAACACTGAAACAATTGCATTTTGCAGGCCTCAACGGAATATAAATTCACAGCATAAATGAGTATCTAAAGCTGCAATTTGCATGGTATGGGTTGGTGGATGCATTAAAACGTTTCCCATCTAAACTCTCTTAGTATCGTACTTACTTACTTACTTAACTTGGCCAGGATTACAACCTCACTGCTCATCTGCATCTGCCTTATATTAACATACGTTCGTCCTCTGGTGCTGTCATTATTATGAAATACAATAGCTTTTCGGTTGCCGAATACTGGATGTTTTAATTGAATTGCTCGGTTGAACTGGTTGACTGAAGACATCATTATCAGTCATTTTATCAGGACATAGCAGCTTATTGCGAATAATTTCCTTCTAAAATCATACATACAAAATTCAATTCATTTCTGGGTGTCAAACGTGTACAGTTGCCAACATTTGAGAAGATTGAATTTGCTTCGTCCATGATCTCTTTAGCACATTATTGTCGATCATAAACCGTTTTCCATCACTAATAAACAATCATATTTAAAATAAATCCATTTCCTTTCGCTTTAGTAGTGAAATGGAATTCTATAAATCATGTGGGTAGCCTGCTAGGCGAATGCCTAGATCCCTAGCAACCAACTGTCTGCTTATAATGGGTGATTTTTTTTAACAGCTATAGGAAAATTTTTCAAAAAAAAACACACAAACAAATTCAGAAAAATGCATGAAATATTTATTTGAATCGATAGTACGGTCCATATATGTAATTTAATGTTTAAAGATTATTTCATGCAAATGTTGACCGCGACTGCGCCTCAAATGGTCCATCCGCTTTGTCCAATTTTGGCATACTCTTTCCAACATTTCGGCCGGTATCTCACGAATAAATGCTTCAATATTGTCTTCCAATGCGTCAATTGAAGCGAGCTTGTCTGTATAGACATGAGCTTTAACATAGCCGCACAAAAAATAGTCTAAAGGCGTTAAATCGCACGATCTAGGCGGCCAATACGTGAAATAAAATGTTCACCGAACTCGCCTCTCAATAAGTCCATTGTTACGCTTGCTGTGTGGCATGTGGCACCGTCTTGTTGAAACCACATGTCATGCAAGTCAGGCTCTTGCATTTTGGGCAAAAAAAGTTGGATATCATCTCACGGTAGCGCTCACCATTCACAGTTGCGTTACGATTCGCAGCATCTTTAAAGAAGTACGGTCCAATGATGCCACCAGCCCATAAACCGCACTAAACTGTGACTTTTTCTGGATGCATTGGTAGCTTTTGCAATGCTTCTGGCTGATCTTCACTCCAAAATCGACAATTCTGCTTCTTTACGTATCCATTGAGCCAAAAGTGAGCTTCGTCGCATTGCGGTAGGTCGTTCGGCTTCAATTCGTGCATCAGCTGTATTTTGAAAGGCTTCACACCTAAATTCTTCCGCAAAATTTTCCACGTTGTTGAGTAACAGAGGCTCAATTGCTGCGAACGGCGACGAATCGATAATTGATGGCCACCATTAACACTGGCCGATACAGCTGCGATATTTTCTTCAGTTCGCACTCTACGTAAACGTGTTGGTGGTTTAATGTCCAACAATGTAAATTTGGTACGAAATTTACTCACAATAGCCCGAATAGCCGCTTCAGTGGGTCGATTAAACTGACCATAAAATGGAAGAAGCGCGCGATGAACTTTCTTAACAGAGCACGCATTTTGATAATAAAATTCAATGATTTGCAAGCGTTGTTCGGTATGTAAGACGATTCATGGTTAAATTATAGACCAAACTGAAGATGTTTGACAGTGAAACAAAACACGAAACGTGCGTGAGCTGTTTAAACCAGTATTGCCAAAAAGATAGATAGCCAAAAAAAATCACCCGTTATACGTATGTGCCGGTATTTCTCATTTTTGGCCCATAGTTTTTCTAATTTTTCTAGTAATTGATTGAACACAGCAGAGCTAAATAATCAAATCGAAAACGAGCAAATTATTTCGCTGCTGTTTTTCGAGTTACATACACGTCTACATAAACTTTCAAAAAAAAAAAATGTTTATAGTCTGTTCTTTTTTAAAAAAGAAAAAATATGAAGACAATGTTCGCAATTTCTACTGACTTTTAAACGCAATTAGCTTTAAAACAGAATAGTGAGATGTTAATATTGTCTTCGAATAAAGTAAATCCTAAAATGACACTTTTTAGACAAGTAGTAGTGTAGTGTTGCCAGATGCAATTAATTTTACCAGAGATATTCTATTACATTTTAGAGCCATCAACCACCAGCAATTTATAACCGAACTAAAATTTTGAAAGTGCTTTCGGTTCTTCTCTTCTTTCCTTTTTGTTGTTTTACTTCTGTTATTAAAAGTATGCACTCAACAAACCTGTCACTCTAGATATTCGCACATCACAATCTAAAACTTTTATTTTTTTTCATAATTTTTCATTAAAATTTGTATTCAATTGCAGCCGTACGTACGTACAATGTATTTTTGACAATGTCATGTTATTTGATATGAAAATGAAAATTTATTATGCCTTCATCTACATCTTCTTCATCATTTTTCTTTGTTGGCTTCTATTTATCTTCTTCTTCGTCATATTTTTATTATAAATTATGCGTAGCCAAGTATTTCTTTTCTGTTCTGTTCGGTTGTTGTTGTTGTTGTTGTTATCTTTGCATATTATTATGTAATGCTTAAGCAGAAAATTTATAATAAAGTCTCATAAACATATTAATAAAGATGTTTATGACAAAAAAAAAAAAACATAAAATTGTACACCATTTCCTTGGTTTTAAGTTTTAAATTTAAAAAAAACAAAAATTCTTTAAGGAAATGGTGTAGAGTTACTGGTATTACTTTAAATTCATGGCGTCTATATGCCATTGAAATGGCTTTTGTAGCCATTTCCAGTGTAATTATATGAGCAGGAAGAGGAAAAGAAAACGTATTTTTTGTTGTTGTTGTCGTTTTTTCTTTTTTATACTGTTTTGTGTGTCTTATATTTTAATTAGTCAAATAAATGAAGTCTTAAGGATAAAGTTCTACTTAAACAAACTATTTTTTTTTAAACTTCTGCTCTTTCGCACTCGTACTCTCACTCTCTTTATTACTCTCTACTCGTAATATTTCATAACATCTCCGAGAGTTGTGTTATAAACGACATCACATCACATCCCCAACCATTGAGATGTGTATACTACGGCCATGACAGGAATAAATTAAATACACAAACTAAACAAAGAAGATGAATAAAAATAGAAAATAAAATAGAAGAAGATATCGTTCATAATTAATATGCACTCAAAGGCACGCACACATACATACAAATACACAGACATTGTTGCCCCGTTAACATAATAAGATAAACGATGATGTTTCAATGTTTTTAGCAAAAACAAAAAAAAAACGAAATACACCGAACAAGAGTACACAAGGCATTCGTACAATAACGTACAGCAACAAATGTAAACAACAAAACTCACAGGTATAAAGAGAGAGAGAGAGAGAGGAAACATGTCTCAGACTATAAACAATAGTAAGAGAAATAAATGTTACTTTAATTGCCAATAGAAATGCTACTTTGGCGTGCAATTAATCAAATTTTTTAACTGTACAGACAGTGAATCATAAAATAGGCCTGTAAAGGCAAAAAGAAAAGAGAGAAACTTGAGTTTTGTTTATCAAAAGAGATGCTCATTCCAATGGCATGCATAGGTATTAAATTGTAATATTTCTGGCAATATTAATTGCAATTGTAAGCTTCGTTTTCTTAAAAGAAACACCCACTATTGTGTAAAAAGTTATCTGCGTTTAAAAATCAGTAAATATTTGGAAAATTACGCCACTGACTATTGAAAAAAAAATGTAAAGTTTACGAGACGAGGAAAAACAGAAGCGAAATGATTTCATTGATTTGATTTAGAATAAAAAACGAGAAGCACCGGCACATACATAGGAGTCAGAACATTGCTAGGATTTTAGCAAAGAATATGGACATAAAGAATACGCATCATGTAGAAGTAAAATTTCTTATGGCATTACGACCCGCTCTCACCAAAATCTTTTTAAAAATCATTTCTTGATGAGGGGGGAGGAAGACAGAAGGAAAATTAACACAAACAAAGAGCGTAACAATGTGTTGCTCTCATCGTACGTATGTACATGTGTATGTATTCTTGTGTTCTTTGATTTAGTTGTCGATCAGACTGCGACAAGAATACATGTGCTGCGGATGCTTTATCATTTTATTTCAGAATAACACTCGAAGAATATTTTGTGTTAAAAATGTTCTATGTCATTAGCTGGGCGTATTTTATTTTTTATTTTGTCTCATAGTATAATTTATTTTAAATGCTTTGGAATGCTCTTTTTTTTATTCTTTTAATAAAAAATGGTTTTTTATTCTTTTTATTTATCTAAAAAACATGGCCTAATTCTTAAGCCAAAGATGGATAGCTTTATTTTCTTTTAATAATAAAATCGATTTTTTATTTTATTTTTATTTATCCAAAATTATTAAGCCAAAGATAGACAGCTTTACATATGTATGTTGATGAAATGAAAATAAAAATGGCGTATATTACTAACACTTTTATACGGCTGTAAATAAATAAATTCTCTCAATTTATTTTCTCTCCCTCACTCACTAATCCATAACCATAGGCATGTGTTAACCTAGAGGAAAATTGTTAGTAATAATGTCAAGTCTACTTATTAACCCAATGATATGTATATGTGATCGGAAAATATAGAAAAATTGTACTGCACTAAATCCCTAAAGACACCGTATTTAATTCGGCAAGTATTCTTCCAAAAATCGAAATCATTTCTCATTGAATATTAGTGAATTCTACTGTGATATTTCTTTGAGTGTATAATTGAAGTCTGAAAAAAAAAGCGACATGAACCTTCTTCTTTAGAAGCTGACAAGCAACTGAATGCATTTTTACGCTCTTTTTAACGAACATTCTTGATGTTCGTGTCCTATGTGTGTAAAAAGCCGAAGATGTTCTTCCCCTGAGGGACATTGGTGCCGACGTCTGTTTTTAACACCAGCGAGTTCAGAAAAATAAATTAAAAAAGTGGTCAAACAACAAAAACGCACGATGAGAACAACGCATTGGTACGCTCTTTGGTTTCTGTAACCTTCCCTTCTATCTTTCCCCCCGCGTCCTGAATTATTTTTGAAAAATATTCCAAAATATGTTAAAATGCACATTCTTTATACTTTATTTTCTTTGATTTTAGTTATTCATCACCAAACAGTTATTAATTATTTGAAGAAATCTGGCTACCAAAGGGTGCCTGATGTTTAGGTGCCCACATAAATTAACAGTACTGCGTTTCACTACTAAAACTAAAGCAAATTGAATCATTTCTTAAGCGATTATTTTCTAGCGATTAAAAACGTATTATGTACGACAATAATGTGCTAAAAAGATTTTGGGCGAAGCAAATTTAAGCTTCTCAGATATTGGCAGATCCACGTTTAACACCCAGAAATGTATTGAATTGTGTCTGTTGGTTTTGGAAGAAATTTATTCCTTAAAAGGCTTCTATAATCTGTTCAAATGACGGAAGACGATGTCAATTATCCACAATTGACAAGATTGAAACAAGAAATTCAATTAAAACATCCAGAATTGTCCGACGCAAGGTTGTTATACCAACAACAAATGTCTTTAAAGGACCCGGCATACACTCAGCCACAAAAGTATACATACGGTTAACAAATTTCAGAAATTTTTAAACCAATCCGTTTTCGTTGAAAATCTTTATAATTATCTGACAGCTTTCCTCGATTTTAAGACGGTCTTTTGCATTGGTTCAGAAATTTGTGAAATTTGTTAATCGGATGCATACCTTTGTGGTCCTGCATAGGCCCACAAAAGTCAACAAATTTCAGAAATTTTGTAAACAATACAAAAGACCGTCTTAAAATAGAGGAAAGTTGTCAGATAATTATAAAGATTTTCAACGAAAGCGGATTGGTTAGAAAATTTCTGAATTTTGTTAACCGTATGTATACTTTTGTGGCCCTGTGTATACTAAGAGAGCTTAATGCATCCACACCACAGCATAAACTTTGCCGTTTCAGATTATTTATTTATTTCGATTTCTGCGAAACTCTCATAATGCTGTAAATTTAAATTCCGTTGAGTCCTGCAAACCTTAATTGAATCACTTTTTAGCTCAGTAAAGCTTTCAGTTCTATTGTGACAGCATAATAGCTTTATGCCAAAAGAAAAACATCTAGTTCGCGCTGTAAACTTCGTATACGTTGTTCAATACAGTTTGGTTCAAATATTTTGAAAATACAATTGCAATTTTGTTATCAAAATCCTTCGATAACTGTGCTCCGTATGTAAAATTAGAAGTTATGATACTACAAAATTCAATTTTAGATATTAATTTCAATGTTGCAATAAGGCTGCCTTCCAAAATGTATCAATACATAGTTTGTATGCAGTTCTACTACTATACATAAACTATGTAGATATACAAAGTAACCAAACAATGCATCAACTATAAATACAATGCCTGATGGCTGACTGCATTAAAAATACACATTGGCAACGTTTTGAAATAGAATACTTTGTATATATTTTGTACAGCGACATTATGGAACACGATACTTTGTTCAAACACAAAGCAACTAACATTTTGGAAGGCAGCCTAACTGAAAAGACACTTTTAAGTTTTATTTACATTGAAAAAAATATTTCTTTTTTATACACCTTCTTTTTATTCAAATCTAATATTTCTTTATCATATGATACGCAGATTTGCTTTGTTGTCATATTTTATATTAAAAATGTAACGGAACTCACATTACATTTTGCTTACAATAGCAAAATATGCTACAAAAACACCTACACAACAGCAATGCACACAAACACATTTATAGGTATATGTAAAGCACATACACACACGTTTACATAAATTAACAAAATTTGTTTTGGGTTTTTTCTTTTCTCTAAGCCATGCAAAGAGAAAGAAAAGTCCCGCAAGGTATTAGGCGTAGACAGTGATACTTAACCTATAATTTACACTAGAACGCTATGTAGTCAATATATGTATGTTCATGCTTAAATGCTTATGTTTTGACAGCAAATTCATCAGATTTATTGTTGTTCAGTTGTTTAAAGCAGTGGTGCTCAAACACATACTATCACAGTTTTGGTTGTGTTGGTAAAGCAGCGGAGAACAAAATTCAACTTAATTTTTGAGAATCGTACACTGGGAAAATAAAAAAAATAAAAAAATTTGTTTATTGTGTTGCATGTTATTACATAATGAACTTATGTAAGCATGTATGTATGTATGTATTGATGAATATATCAATGTATGTATGTGTGTATGTATGTATGTATTGATGAATATATTGATGTATGTATGTATGTATTGATGAATATATTGATGTATGCATGTATGATGAATATATTGATGTATGTATGTATGTATTGATTAATATATTGATGTATGTATGTATGATGAATATATTGATGTATGTATGTATTGATGCATATATTGATGTATGTATATATGTATTGATGAATATATTGATGTATGTACGTATTGATGAATATATTGATGTATGTATGTATGTATTGATTAATATATTGATGTATGTATGTATTGATGCATATATTGATGTATGTATATATGTATTGATGAATATATTGATGTATGTACGTATTGATGCATATATTGATGTATGTATGTATGCATTGATTAATATATTGATGTATGTATGTATGATGAATATATTGATGTATGTATGTATTGATGCATATATTGATGTATGTATATATGTATTGATGAATATATTGATGTATGTACGTATTGATGCATATATTGATGTATGTATGTATGTATTGATGAATATATTGATGTATGTATGTATTGATGCATATATTGATGTATATATGTATGTATTGATGAATATATTGATGAATGTATGTATGTATTGATGAATATAATGAGGTGTGTATGTATGTATTGATTGTAAATTATTGTAATTTGGTACGTCCGTTTCGTCAACCATGAATTTCTAAAAAAAATTCTGCTTTTAATTGCAATAATTGGAATAATAGGACTCCCTTTAATGTTGTCGAAAAATCCATGGCTAGCCTCGTAATGTCTTTTTATAAAAAAAAATTCGACATAAAGAGCGATAACACACAATACATTGTGCATTACCATCCATAGTCTCTATAAAAAAGAAATCATATTCCCAATTTTCATCAAATATTTTGCTGCGTGTAAAAATCATTCAAAAAAGTTGCGTAGCGAGATCCTGCTTCATCAAGTGCTAAACATCAACTGAGTTGATTTTGTTCTCTGAGCTCAACACAAAACAACAAACAAAGCAACAAACACACGATCATTATAAGAAACCACACAAGTAAGCTTATAGTGTACGTGTATCAACGCAGCGTCAGCAGAATTTTCTTTGCCTATCACATGTGATAGGAAATTTAGATTATGAGCATCACTGGTTTAAGGGGTTAAAAAATAATTTTTTTATAATTCTTCACAATTAAAATATTCGATTATTCATAAGTTTTAGAAGTTTAAGAAACTCTGTTAACTTTAGTTTTAAGCCACCCGTATATGTGTAAAAGCATTGCCGCTTTGCTGTTGTGTGTTACAACAGTTATTTTTCTTTTATTCTATTAAAATTCATTTCAATACCCACAAAAAAGGGTCTCCTCTTTATTAAATTTCGCAAGTACACAGGGGCTTACATACATACATACGTATAGTAAATTAATAAGAGGCGTGAGTTGTTAACAATACTTGTAATAACAACTAGTTTATGTTGTTGTTTGGCTTACAACATTAATAACGCACACCAAACGAACAAAAAGAGACGAAATAGAAAACAAGTTGGAGAGCATAGGAAAACACTCGGCTGTGACCTATAAAATAAATAATCATTTCACGAGCTCACTAACACACTTACATACTACATACTTATCTATTTTACTTAAACTAATTGTTGTTTTTTTTAAAGCAACAATAAGATATCTTTGGTTGTTGCTTTTTTTCCCACGAAGTTGCAAACACTCGTGTTGTATAACTAACACACAACCGCTCATTTATAATGTATGAGGCCCTACCATCTTACCTTTAGGAGAATATCGTTGCTTTTGTGCTCTTATGTGCTCTTCTTCTTCTAGTGTTTGTTTACTTTGTGTTTTTCCTGTGTAATTTTATACTTAAAGGTTTTGTTTTGCTTTGTAACACGAGCTTGTTTATTATTTACATTGTTAGCTCACTCTCTCTCGTTCGGCGTCTAATGTATTTTGTTTTTTTTTTTCCTCTATCACTTTGCAAAGTAAAGGGTTTTGTTGGCACTAGAAATGGGTCGTTTTTTACTTGGATATTTAATAAAAAAATAAAAAATAGAAACGTAAAGTTTTTAATAAAAAACTAAAGTGTTTGTAGGCTGTCAAAAAAATTTTTTTTAGTATTTTTCTGGAGTTTACGAATAATTCATATAAGAATTCATAAAAAAATAAAGAAAAACAAAAAATTGTAGTGAAAACTAAAAAAAAAAATAACGAAAAATCAAACCTATCAAGAAGACAACATGTGTTAGAGACGGAGAGGGTTATTCATTCCAGCATTGGATAATAAATGTTGTATTACAACAACATAAAGCCGCTTATTTTCTTTTTAATGAAGGCGTCATTAGTTTTAAAAATTGTTGCCTACTTTTTCCTATTTAAACTGCCAATTGAGTCTGCTATTTCTATTGTCTGTCACTAGCATGAACTTATTAATTAATCTTATTAATATTGTTTGTGTATATGTATGTATGTATGTGTAAACATGTGTAAACGCGTTTGTGTGTGTATGTGCGCTAATAAATCTTAATTTCTTCATCGCCTACACACAGACATTTGATGTTTCCTATGCTACGCTCGTAACTTTTTTTCGTTCTTTTTTCTTTTCTTTCCATCCGTGTTTATTTATTTATTTTGTACGTGTTGCTTTACCAACTTTTCTGTTTATATTTTCTTATTTATGTTTGTTATTTCTGTTATTGTTATTGTTGTTGTTCTTATTGGATTAATGCTATTAAAGAAAAAAATTTTCCACAATATTTCTAAGAAAAAAAAAAAAAAAACCCAAGTCAAAGAAAAACTTTTAGGTGTGATGGGAAAAAAAGGAAATAAATACAGCAGTTATTTTGCAAGATCCCTTTAAAATGTTATTTAAACATATTTATAGTACGTTTTTAAACATCCATGGTTTGAATTAAGCCAAATTAATAGTTAGTATTTGAAAAGGAAAATTATTTAGAAAAACTAAACCCTTCATATATGCTTAAATGTCCAAAATTACCCCTTAAGTATGCTTTATTTTTTGAAGTTAAAATTTAAATTGTTACTCTGAAGCTGTTTAGCAAGTGCTAGGAATGATTTTGTTTTGCAGCAATATTGTTCAATCCCTTAAAATATGTTTCAATTTCTCTATTAAGCATTGCTTAAACATATTTTGCTTCAAAAAAGCTTGTTTTAAGTCTTTAAAATTCTGTGGCTAATTGCAGAAAATAAATCAAGTAAAAGCCTTTCAATGTTAAAAAAAAATTCATGATTTAATGAAAATCATGTTCTTTTTACGTTAAAAAAATAATTATCCCCTAAAGTAGGCTTAATTTATTACAAAACTTTGCTTTTATAGCATTTTTACGAAAGTTTTTTTGTATAAAAAATTCCAAATCTGCTTAAAAGGAGGCAAATATTTCCGAGAATTTACAGTGAGCGCCATAAGTGAGTCAACACCCATTATAATTTTACATTTTCTATTATGTTCTTAAGTATAAAAAAAGTTCCTTTGTCATGAATTGTTGTTTTTGTTTTAACATTTTATAAGTAATAAATAAACGTTTTTATTATTGGAAATTTATTCGACTATTCTCATTTACTTTTCTCGCTATCCTAAGAAAGTGAATTATTTCTGTGGTGTTTACTCACTTTTGCCGCTCACTGTATATCGGAGCCGAAAAAAGGATATTTAAAATTTTTTCATCTTTGAAAAATTAAAGCCATTTTCCGAAAATCTAATGAAATCCCTTATAAATATATTTGCTGCATATAAAAATAAAAATTAAACAAAACAAAGCAATAATAATTTTTGCCGAAATTATTTTAATCTTCAGCTTGTTTTCATATAAAATCTTGAAAATATGCCGGCTTTACTTAGTAACAGCTTAGGGAAGGTTTTTTTTTATTATTTTGCTAACAACCTACGCTCAAATTATGATTAATATAACGGTATATTACAAGACAACTCAATTATTTGTAAAATGTACATTTTTCTCTCATTCTCACTCTGTCTCTCTCACTCTCTCTCGCTCTCTTTTTAGCTTTTTTAAATATGTGCGGCTAAGCCAATAAATTCCCTTGAAATATGCTAATATTTCTTCTTATTTGTCTGCCTTGTTTCATATTTTTTATTCTTTAACCCCGTCATGTTGCTGTTGTTGTTGTTGTTGTTGTTGCTACAACATAATGTCATAAATTTAACTGAGACTGCCATTAATTTTTTGTATCTCTCTCTCTCTCTCTCTCGCTCTCTCTCTCTGTGTGTGTGTGTGTGTCTCTTTTGCTCTTAAGTTTGAAGCAATTGTTGCTTTTGGCCGTTAAGCAAACAAATGTCTAGACATGGAAATTTTATAACATCCTGCCATAAGGATAATTGATAAATCCTTAACAGTTGTTGACTGAAGAGTGATGGTCATGAGTGCTTAAAGCAAAAACAGAAAAAATTATAAAAAAAGAAATAAATCAACAATAATTTAAGGCTTATCTTCCAATTTTGATTTTTTGTTTGTTTGTGTGATAGAAATAAAGATACAGGGTTATCCGTTTAATGGTTTAAAATACGTCACATTGACAAGGCTGACGAGCCATTTAACAACCGAAGAGCGCTTTAAAATTGTTTAAATTGACGACATAAGTGGTGACTTTTTTTCTTTAAACTGTAGGTCCCATCACTCACGTTTATATATTAACGCACGCAACAGAAGTGGTGTGAGAAGCTTGGTCATAATCCTGACTGAAGGGTTGTAATGACCAATTATGTTATGTATTATGTATGTGGTGACTTTTTTGAACACTTTTGCAACATTGTGGGTGTTATGGTCGCCATAATTGACAAACTGTGAGACAATCTAGCCAGATTTATAAAGAAATTTGAAAAGACTGCTTGTATATTATATGTAAACAGGCCAGTACATCTCGGCCGTGCTCACACTGGCGTAAGTATTGTTTAAAAAAAAATAAAAAATGAGGTGGATATTCCCAACTTATCAATACCTTGGTGTTCTCAGCTATATGGCCTCTTTAAGGCTCTTTAGGACGTATTATTCATTTTAATTAACGGCCAAATCCATATTAAAGCCAAACCATGTATTAATTAAAGCCTTCTGAACATTCACAATGCCATGGCTATGCTTCTGGAGTGCTACAACAATAGGATTTCAATGCTAATTATTCCAACGCAATTTTCTTGAGCAATGAAGCTGCTCTCATTTGTCACTCAGTGGTTTACGCCATGATCATGAAATCATCATGAAATTTAACGCCGATTAGACATTTTCTAAGGGACTACGCAAAAGACCATATCTATCTGGATAATGTCCTAATGTTGGAGCTTATGAAAGCCAATATTCCTCAACTTCAAGCCGAAATGTTGTACGAAATTTGGGTGAAAGTGTTTGAAAACTAACTCTGTGGGATTGTCAAGCTGAAAGCAATTGAAGGGGGAGGTAATTTATTGCGTACGGAAGCATTATAATGAAATACAAGATCAATCGAAGTCATATATTTTTAAGGGTTTTAATAAACTTTACTGCTGAAACTGCTATGTGGGTAAGCCTTTACGAAAATTGTTGAGAATTTGTTTTCATTATGCCTAAGTCGTCTTCAATTTAAAACATAAACTGTTTGTTTATTTTATTTATTTACATTGAAAACAAAAGGAAAGCAATATTTATGAAATTTTCATTAATTTGAAATTGTTTTGTTTATATTTTTTATATGTTTTATTAAATTAAAGTAATTAAATTTAAAATAACATCACACAATAATTGTTGTTGTTTATTTAGGCAGAACTTCGGAGAAAACTGCTCTTGCATAATTAATATACACTGAGCGCCAAAAGTGAGTAAACACCACCGAAATAATTCATTTTCTTAGGATAGCGAGAAAAGTAAATGAGAATAGTCAAATAAATTTCCAAAAATAAAAAAGTTTATTTATTACTTATAAAATGTTAAAACAAGAACAACAATTCATGATAAAGGAACTTTTTTATATGTACTTAAGAACAAAAGTGTTGGCTCACTTATGGCGCTCACTGTACATACAAATGATTTTATTATTTATTTTGTAATAAAATGTATAGATTTTAAATAAATTAATAAATTCATACATAGTGAAGGACAAAGTGTAACCTATAAACAAAGAAAAATCTCTTATAAAATAATCAAAGTACTCTTTAATTGTTATTCTTTACATTTTTCTTCACTCTTTTTAAGTCAAAAAAACAAAAAAAAATTTTATTTTTATTTCTTAGAAAATGCTTTTATTTTATCCTTCACTGTTATTACTGTTTAATTTGATTGCAATGTAAACAAATATTCTTAAAAAGATAAACAATCAACTTCACTTATGCTTCTTTAATTTCAATTTCTCTTTAGAAATCCGGTTTTGTTTCTTCGCATTGCTATTGATTCTCTCACATTTAAATAGAAAAACAAACAAAAAAAAAAAAACAAAAAAAAAGCATGAACCGTAATACATAATTTCTAGGCAGTATAAACAATGTAGCAAACAAATACCCACACTCACTCTCTCTCTTTCGCTCGCTCTCTCTCTTTCGGTCTGCCTCGGTTTGTATAGAACAAACGGTTAATGTTACTAAACATAACACTCTATAAACATTGTACATTATCACTGTTTGCATGTGTGTGCGTGCATGGGTGTGTGTAAAATGCTTGACTAATTTGTATTTATTATGATGATGATTTAAGATTTCATATGTTTGTTTATGTGGCTGATTAAGTGTGTGTACATTATTGTGGGGGTTTTTACGGCTTCACTTCGTTTCTCTATTTGCTTTATTTTGAAAGTGGATTTTATTTTCTTCTTCTTCGTTTTATTTAAACGGTTGTTGTTTTTATTCTTTAAAAAGAGATATTATAACAGTTTTTTATTTGAGTGCATAAGTGTTGTTGTACTGTGTTTGGTTTGTTAAACCAAATTTTTTATTCGATACACTTACGCTGTAATGCATGCTTCATTTTTATCACACAAACTATATACGTTGTATTGTATTTGTTCTCTGCATTTAAAGGATTTTAAAGAAGTTTTTGCTACAATTTGCTTTACTTTGCCTTCTTTATTACTTTTTCCTTTTTATTTAAGCCTCATAGGAGAGGGTGTCACAAAGTCTGATCCCCTCTATTCTAAATTAATTGTTTGCTTTGTTCCGGTTTCATTAATTAAAATTTTCCAGTTTAGCAACAAGTATGATAAAGCTGCATAGGAACGGAAGAAGTGGTGGACTGTAGTGGTGGCTACAGTGTTAATAGGCCTGTTGCTACAGGAAGACGTATGATTAATATTTCATATGGCAGTTCAATTCATTAACACTCATACGCCTACAGTGTTGGTAACAATTCAAAGCTTTTCATTTAAAAATTTATTTGCGTGTGACCTTGAATCAAACTGATTGTATTTCGATTGTGTTTCTATAGAAATTTTATAAAAATGTTTTGCCTGTATAAGGAACCTTCAATCAAACACCGTTGCTTTTGCAAAGAAAATTGCAAAAATAAAAAAGGAAAAAACAATATTTTCCCTAAACAATTGAAAGAACTACGTTAGCATGGAAGAGAAATTCTGAAAGTTTTCAGACCCTCTATTATATTCTGCACCTTGAATTGATACCTTGTTTTTCGGCCTCCCTGAACAATATTTTTCAATACGATTCTTTAAAAAGCAACCCGAAACTTTTACCCGAAAAGACTTTATTCATAGATGGATGACTACCCTGTCATTCCAACACTTGCTGCAGTAGATTTTTAATTACGTATTTCTGGCAAAAACTCTGAGAGTAAATAAAATTACCATGAAAAGTTTCTCAAAAATCTGTCGTTCGGAGTCGACTTTAAACTGTAGGTCCCACCACTCATGTATAAAAAATTAACACACACAACATAAGTGGTGTGAGAAACTAGGTCGTAATCCTGACTCAAGGGTTGTAATGACCAATTATGTATGTATTTATTCTTCTTGTTCAATTCTATCGAGATATTCTTGCTACTTCAACTACCCTTTAGTCAGGATTACAACCTAGCTTCTCATACTGCCCCTGTTTTGTGTGTAATAAATTTTATCCATGAGTGGCAGGACCTACAGTTTAACGTCAACTACAAACTACAGATTTTTGAGCAACTTTTCGTGATCATTTTTTTTTTTACTCACATAGGTTTTGCCAGAATACTGCTGAGAAGTAGTAGCTTACAGAAATATTTTTCTCTTATTTTGTTCGTATCGTTAGCGAAGTCTGAGCTGCAGCTGCTAAACCTCGGACGCTCATCTAATAAGCCGTTACGTTACCTACTTGACTATGGCAACTTCGAGACGTTCCATTTCATTTATTCATTCTCTTGTCCTCTTATTCTTTTTCTATATGTATGTATTGCGCAATATTGTAAATAATCTGTTTAATTAGTTTTCCTTTCAAATGCCAATTAGTATGAATAAGTTTTGAAATGTCAAATATTTTAAAATATGATTTAAAAATATTTATTCGCATTGGAATTTAACATGAACAATGCCAATCGAGTGATGATTGTATTGTTTTATAATTTATATATTGCTTCAGATATTGTTCTCTTCAAAACCCAAGTTACACTTTCAATCTCTTTCATTCTCTTCTTTATTTCAATGAAAATGTTTATTTATTATCAATTTCTCTGACGGATATACTCATACTGCATATATGTAGTCACTTGCTATTGTTTGGGTTTCAAAAAAAAAAAAAAAAAAAAAAAGGAAGTCCCGTTGGAATTATACAAAACTATGCAAATCTAAAATGGAAATCTATTGTATTCTCCTTTCTTCTTCTTCTTTTTATGGTGTAACATACACAAATCAACACACACAATACTCACAATTGTTATTCTATTCAGTTTGGTTTTAAATCGAAACTGTTCTGATTTGAATGGGGAAATAAAAGTTGAACAAATAATTGCAAATAAATTATGACTCTTGTGAGAAGGGAAACATCAACAGAAAGAGAGGTTGCAGGGGCAATGAATTTTTCTTTTCTTTTAAATATTTTTGTTTATTTTTTCATTGGAATTGGTTGCAGCATTTGATCATTTTGATGTAGTTTTCGATCGTCTTGCGCATTCAAAAACTCCCATGTAAGTGGCTAATTCATGTAGACATCGCCTTTAATGTCGACCCATTTAAAAGAAGTCTACCGAAGCCCCAATACCAAGACGTTTTCCAAACATATATTCCTCTTTTTGTATGTATATTTCTCAAATTAAGAAAGAAAAAATTCCATTTCACGCCTTAAGACATGCAACAAAATCTAAACCAAACACTTTGCTCCTTAAAGTATGCTCTAAAAAATTACTTTTAATCTTGCGTATGTGTGTGTGCATGGTGTTGCTTGCTCATTTCATTAAGAAACTTTTTGTTTTTCTTAAATTTAAACTTTTTATTTGCAAAAAAAAAAACAAAACAATTCCGTTAGAAAAAAAAAAACAAAGCAAAACAAAAGTAAAGTAAAGAAAATTATCGCAACATGTTTATACAAGCCAGTAAAAAAAAACCAAAGAAGAAAAGTTTCTATTTTTTAATTACAAATTAAACTGCAAATGAAAAATTTAAATACAAAAATAAAACAACAAACACACACGTTCACATTCAAATATAAGGAGGCGCGAGCCATGTTGAATTTCTTTAAAACCCTCAGTTTTAAAGGGAAACATGCAAAGAGCAAAAGAAATACAACGAGTGTGAGTAGTATCTTTGTGTGTGTGTGTGTTTCAAAAGAATAAAACCTGCTGTGTGAAACTTTACACACACACACACACATATGTATGCTAAGACATATTAAAAGGCAGAAAGAAAAGAACGTAACTAAACTGACACGTGGTAAGAGGTAAGAGGAGAGCATAAGAATTAAATTAAATGTGTCTTCTCTTCACTGTGTGTGTGTTCTCTTTGTAAATACCACCAGCATATGTTTGTTGTTGTTGTTGTTTAACAAACAGTATCATTTGAGCATTAAATTCTTGCAAAAACGAAACGAAACGAAAAGAAAGACGAAAATTTTAAATTGAATTCGTCGCCTACCAAATGGTCGGTAATAGCTGTTTACAAATTTCTCTTTTCTCTCCTCCTCTCTTTGAGAGGAAAGAAAAGAGCGGCTTAATTTTATTGTATTTAAATTGCATATTCTTGTAGGTCTTTTAGTAAACTGCAGAGAGAATACCAGGAAATAAATTAAAAAACCACAAAAGACAACAATAAAGCGTTACAAAAAAAAAAAAGGAAGGCAAAACAGCAAAATATTTTCTTTTTGAAAAGGAAAATTAAACCACAAGCAAATTTTATAAAAGAAAATTTGTTGGCGAGAAAAGAACCAGGCGTTGTATTATTTATTACGTGGAATTCAATAAAAGGAAACAAAAACAGAAATTCAAGAGACGACAACAGAATTTTGTAGAATTTTTTCTGGACAAAAAAAATTTTTTTTTTTTAATCCTTCAAGAACAACCTTCTAGAACCTACTACTTGCATCAAAACGTATCAATTTTGTTTGGCCAATGCTGTTATCGTGTAATTGTTGGCTTGGTTTTAGTAACCCAACCATGTTTTTCTTTTCCAAGCTGGAATTTCATCGTGCAGCTACTATTCTAAACGTGAGTTCTCTTTTAAATGTTCTAAAATCCAATTATAAGCCCATTTCTCTTTGGAAAAGGAGAGCCTTCCATCTTTTGATGACCCTAATAATACTTTAGCATTACAGCATCTTCTTTCCATTTAAAACCAAGCAATTGACAGCTCTTTTACGTAACCATCTAATGTGATTTCAGCAGCTTGTAATAAATTAATCCATTAATCCATCAAATACAGACAATTGGGTTTGAAGCCATGGATAATCGCCTTTGTCGTTGATAAAACCGGTTAAATGGGTTTTATTGTGCTTTACAGTGTCATAATGAAACTAGTTTTCATTGTAAGCAAAAATCTCCTCAGTTTGTGACATTCGAGAAGCATTTCGAACATGCAAAGTCGTCTTACAATTTAACTCGCTTATAGTCGCGGCCCTATGCTCCCTAGAGGAGTAAGAGGAACATATATAGTCGCCTTAAAAGCAAAGCATTTAGTTTTGAATTTATTTATTTATTTCGCAGGGTTTCCTGCACTTTGAGTTGCCACAGTGAATCTATTTTGCATTGACCAATATGATTGCAAAAATATCAATTTTCTATACAATATCTATGGCGTTCAAGTAATATCTTCAGTCACTCTAATCTCTAACTAGTTTGTGACTCAATTTCCTTTCTTTGGAATTGAACATACATACATAATTGGTCATTACAACCCTTCAGTCAGGATTACGACCTAGTTCCTCACACCACTTATGTCGAGTGTGTTAATTTTATATATGAGTGGCGGGACCTACAGTTTAAAGTCGACTCCGAACGACAGATTTTTGGGAAACTTTTTCATGGCATTTTTATTTTTGCACTCAGAGTTTTTGCCAGAAATCTGCTGACAGGAAGTCGCCGAAGAAATAATTTTTGTATTTTGTTTTGATGTCTGGCCTGAAGCTCGAACCCTGGCTTTACGTCTAATAAGCCAACACACTACCTACTAGACTACGGCAAATTGAACATATTGCTTTGGAATGTTTTAAAATTTCTGCTTGAGTGACTTGCACTCAGTTTCCAAGTTCTTTTTGAATTTGAGAACAATCTTTTTGGATTTTATTTCATTAACAATTTCCCATTTTTCTTTCTCAATTGGTCGACTTTAGTTTTACATGACAAAATCAAAACTTTTGAAACCATCTCTCGCACGTTGAATTTGATGAAACCTCTATTGTAACAGCTTTGCAGAACAATTTACATCTTTGGCAAAAAAAAAAAAAAAAAACTGAGAATAAATGACAGATATTTACCCTCCAAAGACACAAACCGTACATAAAACTGCTCGGTATGTAATGATTCTCTCATTGTAAAATTATAAATCCTTCAAATTAAATTCAAAAGCCTCTTCAAAATTTTTCGAATTATTAATGAAATGTTTTTCATGTTGCAAAAAACAAAAAAATAATTATAATTTTTAACATTACAATAGTTTTGTTTTTTATTTTTCTTTTTTTTTTTCTTTTGTAGGACTTTATAGTTTTTATTTAATTTAAATGCACATAATTATGCATAATTAAGTACTTAACAAAAAACAATTTGTTGTGATAAATTGTTCTCCCTTTTTTTTCTTGGTACTTGAAATGCTTGAAGTGCTTGTCCAAAAGATAATTTGCATACAAATTAAACATGCAAATTAATGAAACGAATTTTACGAGTGTATTTTCCTCTCGCTCTCTCTCTCTCTCTCTTGCCGTTGATTAACAAGAAAAAAATTAAGAGAAAAAATGTTTGAAAAATATTATACAACACAACATAAACAATATGTATGTATGTACATATGCATGCACACGTTTACTCTTTAAACAACTGTAAACAGAAAAAAAATTTCTTCAACTTTATGCCTGTATGCTTACACTGAGATCTACTTATGCACACACACAAAAAAAAAACCCTACGTAATGTGCTCTTATTTCACCACAAAAGTAACGGTGTGTGTGTGTATGGTAAGTAAGTGCATCAAATAAATAAACAACAGCTTTATTATTGTCTTCTGCTGGCTGCATATGAAGACAGAGAGAGAGAGAGAGAGACACTGTATACTATATTACTGTATAGGCTAATTGTCATTGTTTATATGTACATATGCATTCATTTGTTTTCATTTCAGAGATAGAAAGAGACCCTGACCCTTCATTATATTTATAACAGTCACCTAAAACTGGTTCACTACACTTTTCGCAATCTAGTTACATATGTGTCTCCCTACTCAGAATGTTTAAGATGTGGTTACCTTAAACCCTTAAAATGTGTTTTTATTTTACTATTAAAGAGTTTAATGTTTTTGTTGTTGTTGCTATTGCCCCTTTTTTATTTTATTTATACGCTCTCACTTTCTCTCTTGCTCTCTCTCTCTCTGCCTACCAGTTATACCCTTTGCAAGAACGCCTGTTTGTTTTTTATTTATTGTTAAGAGACCAAACTTATGCCTTGGTTACCCAAGCGTTAGAAACGTAAAATCGTAACGTACGTAGCCTTAAAAACGTTTGTGTAGTTATAGAAACGTTTAAAACGGGACATATGTCAACGAAGAATGTAAATAAAAACGAAACAGAACACAAAGCAACACACAAACAAACACAACACAAAGCAACACACAAACAAACACAACACAATGCAAAGAAATTGGTATACAGGCTCATCATCAGTGTTGCCGTTTTTTGTTTAATGTGTAGATTATTCCGGATTTGGTTATTTTATTTTCTAAAAATAGCTTTTGTTTTGTTTGTTAAAATTAATTAATTAGTAAGACTACAATTTTATTTTGTTAATTTTTGTTTTTTTTTTTCAATTATAATATAAATTTGAAAAAAATAAAATAAAAAACTGCGAATTTAATTTTGGTCATATTTTTCCTTATTTGGTGATTTTTTCACAAATGTTGGTGGCAACACTGCACTCTCTCTCATTTTCTCTCTCTTATGTTCAAATGTCACGTAAAAACGTGGGAGAATTCTGTTTTATACAGATCGTTCCGTTTTGCTAACGAGAGAGAACGTTTCGGTAAGCGTTTACATTGGTCTCCATATGCTAAAAAGAGAACGTTTTCTACAGTACGATACGTTACGTGTGGGTAACTCCAGCATTACACAGTAAAACTGTTCAATATTTATACATACATACACCGTGTGTATGCAGGAGGAGAAAAAGAGAGCAAATACTATTCAGATTATATATGAGAATATTGTTGTTGTAGAGAGCACATAATATTAAATACTCATCTTGTACTTAAAAAGTATAAAGAAGAGTACCTTTCTTAACTGCATTTGTAATCATAACTACAAAATAAACATAAAGGGTCCACCAATTAACTTTTTTTTTTTTTTGAAAATGCTTTAAAAAAAAAACTACTGATTATTTTCTCAAATTTCTTTTTTTTTATTTGAAAGTATAATCCATCCGGTTAATAATGGAAAATAATTTCATTCAAATGGCTGCCTCGACTGGCCATACAGTAGCCTACACCAGAAGATGACGATTTTGAAAAATTTTTGATCTTGGCGGGTATGTAAACAAGCAAAATTTCGCATTTGGGGCACAGAAAACCCGCACGCATACATTGAAAAGCCGACGCACCCAAAACGAGTTACTGTTTGGTGCGGATTTTGGTCCAGAGGCATAATTGGGCAATTTTTCTTAGAAAATGAGCAAGGAGTGGCCGTTACAGTCAATGGCGATCGTTATCGGGCCATGTTGAACAAATTTTTGTGCACAAAAGTTGAAGAGGAGGATATTGGCAACATTTGGTTACAACTGGACGGCACTATGTGCCACACAGCCGAAGCTACACTCGATGTTTTGCGCCCTGTTTTTGAAGATCGCATTATTAGCCGCAGAGCTGATGTCGTTTGGCCACCTCGTAGCTGCGATTTGACACCGTTGAACTATTATTTGTGGAGTGCCGTCAAAGATAAGTGTTACGCCGACAAGCCAGAGACAATTGACGCTTTAAAGGAAAATATTCGTGAAGCCATTGGTGAAATACAGCTGCACACAATCGATAATGTGCCAAAAAAAATTGAACCGATCGTGTGGGCTACTGCATGGCCAGCCGAGGCAGCCATTTGAATGAAATTATTTTCCATTATTAACCGGAAGGATTGTACTTTCAACTAAAAAAAAAGATATTTGAGAAAATATTCAGTAGTTTTTTTTTAAAGCATTTTCAAAAAAAAAAAAGTTATTTTGCAGACCCTTTATAAAATACACATTAATACACTTACATATGCATGTTGTGCCCTCATACAGTCTACATATGTATGTATGGTAATGTTTTTTAAGAGTGTATCCTCATGGATATGCTTTCATTTCATATTTACTGGGTAATATTAAGAGTTAATGGATGAAAGCAAATGTATAATAAAAAAAATTGTAAATTTAAGGGGGGGGGGATGGTATGCCATATATAAGTAATTAAGTATTGTATAGCAAAGCCACTACGATAAGATATTATTTTGTTATAAAAACACTATCTAGCTTATTGTCATAACTTTTATACAACGTGAGACAACATACAGTGGTGGCCTTATAATTAGAAACGCCTTAGCAACATGTATGTTTGTTAATTTGTTTTACAGTTTTCACTGTGTACCTGGTATCAAAGGCTTTATTTGGAGGACGTCTTATATACGTTTTTCCATTAGATTGGGACAAATTAAGCTTAGATTCGTCACTCCTCTGTTCCAGAAACACCGTTTCTAATTATAACGCCACCACTGTAATTGTATGTCTTGTATTAAAAAAAAATAGCGAATCTGTTACGGATTTTCTTTAAAAATTTTACTCGAAACTCTTTAAAAAGGTTTTTTTCCAAAGCATTCCGAAAATAGTTTTCCTTAGTTTTTCAATGAATGCACTTAGAAAAACCAGTTTTTAAGTTTTCAAAACAATTGCCAGAGATTTGATTGGGTTAACCTTCCCTTAATAGCCTTTATGTGTGTGTTCTTATCTGCACCTAAAGTGTCACAATAAACAAAACTAACACCATTACAGCATCTATACACAGTGACTACACAACACAAAAGAGGCACAAATTTATAGAAGGGCTGAGAGAAAGAGAGAGATGGAAATTACAAGAAATAAAAAGAGTATGCGGAGAGAGAGAGAGAGAGAGAGACAAAGCCTTCGTTGTTTTAGTAGTGCAATCAAGAGTAAAACACTTTTGCTGCTTAAATTACAGCACATAACACTTGTGTTTATAAGTTTATAAATGAAAGTGTTTCGTAACGTGTATATATGTGTGTGTGAATAAGATCTCCCATATGAAAATGATTATAATTGTAGACATTTCTACTGATAACGGAATTTATATTTTTCTTGTAAAACTTTTGTTTCGTTTTTTATGACACACGCGCTACACATACATACATACACAAGCATAATATATGTTCGTTTTAGTATTAAACCTGTTTATCTGCTTCTAAAGGGTGTTTTTTTTATAGAGGTATAGAACTTTAAGTTGCAATAAAACAACAATGGATTATTCGATTGACATGAATTTTATTTATTCCGAAAGATAATCTTGTGGCATTACATTCTAAATATGATTTCTGGGCATATGACCGCCACGGCTGGCGCGAATGTAGTCCAATCTGGACGTCCAATTTTCGATGACTTTTTCCAACATTTGTGGCCGTATATCGGCAATAATACGGCGAATGTTGTCTTCCAAATGGTCAAGCGTTTGTGGCTTTACCGCATAGACCAATGACTTTACATAGCCCCACAGAAAGTAGTCTAGCGGTGTTAAATCACAACATCTTGGAGGCCAATTCACATGCCCAAAACGTGAAATTAGGCGGTCACCAAACGTGTCTTTCAATAAATCTATTGTGGCACGAGCTGTGTGACATGTTGCGCCGTCTTGTTGAAACCACATCTCCTGGACATCATGGTTATTCAATTCAGGAATAAAAAAGTTAGTAATCCATGGCTCTATACCGATCACCATTGACTGTAACGTTCTGGCCACCATCGTTTTTGAAAAAGTAGGGACCAATGATTCCACCAGCCCATAAAGCGCACCAAACAGTCAGTTTTTCTGGATGTAACGGTGTTTCCACATACACTTGAGGATTATGCGGCAGTTTTGTTTGTTGACGTAGCCATTCAACCAGAAGTGCGCTTCATCGCTAAACAAAAATCGCTTATGAAAATCGGGAACAACGGTAATCTCGTTTTGGGCCCATTCGACGAATCTACGCCTTACTTGATGATCGTTTGGCCTCAAATCTTGCACGAGTTGGATTTTGTAAGCACGCAAACCAAGATCCTTCCGCAAAATCTTCCATAAAGTGGATGGACACAGATCCAATTCCTGTGCTCGATGGCGGATGGACTCATTCGGGTCTTCCTCAATGCTACGCTCTACAGCAGCAATAGCTTCTTCTGTACGCACCGTCGTACAGCGTCTCTGGGGATGCGAGTTATCAATAAGAGTAAACGTGGTGCGAAAACGTTCCATGGTTAAACGAATTAACTGCTCTGATGGACGATTTTGTCGACGATAAAATGGACGTAGTGCGCGATACGTTTTCCGCACAGAACCATTATTTTCGAAATAAAATTGCACTATTTGCAAGCGTTGTTCAGGCGTGAGTCTATTCATGACGAATTGCCAAACCAAACTGAGAATAAATCACTTGACAGCTGTTAAATCGGTCGCCATCTTGAAAAGTAATGCCAACTTAAAGTTCTATACCTCTGTAAAAAACACCCTTTATATGAAATATAAAATCTTTAAAAGCATACATAAGGCGTGGGCCCCTTAAGAGTGTCTGTTTACATGTTTATTCAGTTAAGAGAGACATTTATTTACTTCTGCCATTTATAATGCACTCTAGGGGGGGAGTGTAATTTAAAATATAATTTTTTAAAATGCAATTAAAATTGTTTAACGAACATAGAGAACGATAAGAAAAAGTTTTTTTTTTTATTGGCTTGCAGAAGTTAAGAATAAAGAAAAAAAGAATCCTTTTTTAATGGAAAAGCTTCGAAGCTTTCACTTTTCTAATTACAAACGAAGTACTGTGTTATAAACTCAAATTCTATATGAAACTCGATTATAATCTTCACTGTTAGTCTAAGCTTTTGATTAAGGAATTTATGTGTCTTTTGTAAGAACATTGCAAACAAAAAAATTTCATTATGACTACAGAACTATAATAAATGACTCCGTTATTGTATGTGTTTTTTTTCGACTTCTTTGTGTTGTTGTTGTTGTTGTTGTTGTCTATTAAATAACTTTCTTAATGAGTTTATGTATATGAAGCTTAAGGAATTTTTATTGTCTTTTTACACATTTTCATTCAACTTTTACGTCTTAATTAGAACACAAAATATGGCTTACAACGAGAGCACATAATTAATGTCATGTACATGCATACGTACATACACACTCTTAACTTTCACTCTCTATCTCTCTGTCTCGCTTTCTGCACGCTTGTAAATTTTACTAAAGAATGTCTTAAAATTTTATTATAAAAACTAAAGGAAATATTTTGTAAATTAATGCAGCATCATGCCTGGTCGAATGTACCTCTTTTTTTCTTGTTCTTTTTAAGGGAAATTTATTACATTTCGTTCAATCTCTACTGGAAGATCTAAAGCTGACTAATAATAAATTCTTTCTGGCAAATTCTCCCCGCTTGCAGCAACAAACGTCATGTTGTTCACAATTTAGGACTTCTTTTCATGATTTCACACAATATTCACGTAATATTGTCTTTCAAGGTTTAAATTACTTTTGATTTGTTTAAATAAATTTTATCTGTGAGATTTTCTTATAGAGAATGGACCATAAGTGCTAAACCTAGCCATCTAGGAAAAATGTCAGTTTTTCTGGATGTAACGGTGTTTCCACATACACTTGAGGATTACCTTCACTCCAAATGCGGCAGTTTTGTTTGTTGGCGTAGCCATTCAACCAGAAGTGCGCGCTTCATCGCTAAACAAAATTCGCTTATGAAAATCGGGAACAACGGAAACCCCTTTTTGGGTCCATTCGACGAATCTACGCCTTACTTGATGATCGTTTGGCTTCAAATCTTGCACGAGTTGGATTTTGTAAGCACGCAAACCAAGATCCTTCCGCAAAATCTACCATAAAGTGCATGGACACAGATTCAATTCCTGTGCTCGATGGCGGATGGACTTATTCGGGTCTTCCTCAATGCTATGCTCTACAGCAGCAATAGCTTCTTCTGTACGCACCGTACAGCGTCTCTGGGGATGCGAGTTATCAATAAGAGTAAACGTGGTGCGAAAACGTTCCATGGTTAATCGAATTAACTGCTCTGATGGACGATTTTGTCGACGATAAAATGGACGTAGTGCGCGATACGTTTTCCGCACAGAACCATTATTTTCGAAATAAAATTGCACTATTTGCAAGCGTTGTTCAGGCGTGAGTCCATTCATGATGAATTGCCAAACCAAACTGAGAATAAATCACTTGACAGCTGTTAAATCGGTCGCCATCTTGAAAAGTAATGCCAACTTAAAGTTCTATACCCCTATAAAAAACACCCTTTACATAGTTGCTCTGTTGTTACATATCATACTGCCGCCATTTTCTTTTCTTAGTGTCCTCGCAATTAGAACACAGCACCCGTACGATGGATTTCTATTTCGCCTTCTCTATACCATCCATCTATTTACTTTCGACATATCAAGCATTGTGTTTTACTTAGTTTTCAACCTGATTTGTTAGGGTTTGAGGGCGAGCACGAGTCCTGTTTTAATTTTTTTTCGAGCTCTGTGTCATGTTACATCTTTCACATGACATCAAAGTATGCCAATTTGCTGCATCATTTTAACCTCATTTTCCCCTCCTTACAGTTTTGATATATTTTTTTAACTGATACCGACACTCAGGAAATGACTCCTATTCATGCAGTACACTTGGTGGGTATGATAACCCCTGTTGTACCTTCCCATAGAGTACTCTCTGGAAATCTAATCCTTAAACTGCATATCCACAGTAGGTTTCTGTATCAATTGAACTGCAGAAGGCTTAGAAAACACTTCCTGGTATTTTAATACATACATACATACATAATTGGTCATTACAACCCTTCAGTTTCTCACACCACTTATGTTGTGTGTGTTAATTTTATACATGAGTGGCGAGGCCTACAGTTTAAAGTCGACTCCGAACGACAGATTTTTGAGAAACTTTTCATGGCAATTTTATTTCACTCTCAGAGTTTTTGCCAGAAAGCTGCTGAGAGGAAGTCACCAGAGAAATACTTTTTGTATTTTATTTTGATGTCTGGCCTGGGGTTTGAAACCTGGCTTTTCGTCTAATAAGCCAACACACTACCTACTAGACCACGGCGACTTCCAATTTCCATTTTAATGCATAACACCGATTAATCTTCTTATATTAGACTCAGTTTGGTGATCTTAAAAACCAAAAGTTTCGAAAATTTCCACAGCACGCGTAACAATGGACTTATTGAGAGGCGAGTTCGGTGAACATTTTTATTCATGCGATTTAACGTCTTTAGACTATTTTTTTGTGGGGCTATGTTAAAGCTCATGTCTATACAGACAAGCCCGCTTCAATTGACGCATTGGAAGACAACGTTGAAGCATTTATTCGTGAGATACCGGCCGAAATGTTGAAAAAAGTATGCCAAAATTGGACTAAGCGGATTGACTATTTGAAGCGCAGTCGCGGTCAACATCTGCATGAAATAATCTTCAAACATTAAATTACATATATGGACCGTACTATCGATTCAAATAAAGATTTCATGCATTTTTCTGAATTTTATTTGTTTTTTTGTTTGAAAAATTTTCCTATAGCTCTTAGAAAAATTACCCATTATTTATTCCCTTTCACGTATCAAATAGAAATCAGCTATGCAAGTTCTACTCTATTTTGCCCCACCCTGTAGAATTAGTAACAATCATACGCCAAGTATTACTCTTCACGACATTCCCCTTCCAAATACATTCTGTCCAACCGCAAACCATCGTTTATAACCTTAAATTGTTTTTACAAAAAAAAAAAAACGAAATAATTTTCAAACTTATTTTCAATAAAACAAATTTGTTTAACAAAAGTATTGTTTTCTTTTGTTTTTGTTTTTGTTTATAAAAATTAAAACGTTTTTTCAACATGAAAATTTCAAATGTAAGCAAAACATTAAAAAACTCTCAGGAAATTTAATTCAAAAAAAAAAGAAACAAAGAAACTGAAATTTATCATAATTTTACTCACGGTTTATTTTATACTTTTTCCGCTTTTGTTTGATTTCTTTTTTCTCTCTCTCTCTCTTGCTTTCTATATACTTAGCTTAACAACACCAAAGAAAATACGAGAGAAAAACGAACAAAAATATCAAAAATAAAAACAATAAACGTTACTTTCGCCAAAAAAAAAGAAACACAAATAATAATAACAACAAAAGTGTGCATATTTTTGTATTTCTACTCATACATACAGTTATTTTTGCTCTCTCCCTCTCATTCACATGTAATATGAATTTTTTTATTTTGTTTTGAGGCTATTTAAGGTCTTTACAACATACACCGTGAACGACATGTAGCACATCTCTTTTGTATGCATGTTATATGCATGTATGTGTTATGTGTGTATGGGTTTGTGCATGTGTCATGTGTTATTTGTTTCAGCATAACGGATTTTAACTTTGTAACTGCGTTCAAGTAAACATCCTCATTTCCTTTTACGTTCTCTTGTTATCGTTTTTTTTGTTTGGTTTTTTTTTATTTAATTCGACAACAACAACAACAACAGGAATAAAAATTATTAAAGATTAAAAATTTCCGCAGTCATTCATTAATTGCAAATACGTTTCTTAGTTATTATTTGTAAAATTTAAAATTGTTATCGATAACTGTCTTAGTAATATTCTGTATTTATTCGACTTATTCAACCTTTAGAACACAAGTTGATTCAATTTTTTTTCTATTTTTTTTTTTTTTTTTGGCGTGTGAGGTAGTGTTTAAAATGCCTTCGCACTGACAGTGACCGTCATCAGCTGCGTCGAGTGGGGCTTCCACTAAAACAATCCCTCCTCCTCTTCTGGAGATACTCCCTTCCCGGGACGGCTATCTGCATTACGTCGGGAAGGGTCCATAACGACGTCCTGTTAAGGACCGTTGTCTACTCTCCCACGTCTGGGTACGCCATATTTGAAGCCAGCCTCATGCTATTGGCTCATCTTCTCATGTATCATTCTGCCGTACTGTATCAAGGTCGACCTTCTTCCTGCGGAGTACACATTCTTCGTATCTTCTCATAGCGTTCCACTTCGTCTCGCTTTCGAGCATTGCGTCAACAATGTTGTCGGGTGTGAATTCGCCAATCTGTTCCATCAACACATCTCGTCTTGCCATTTGATGCAGCGTCGTCACTCATTTCCTCGCAATAAATACAGCCGGGATCATTCACCTTGCCCATGCGGTGTAGATATTCTCGGAAATAACCATGACCCGAAAGAAACTGGGTCAGGAAGTAGTTAGTTTCCCCGAAATTTCTCTTTGTCCATGCTTCCTATATATGGAATAAGTCTAGCAGTCCATCTTCCAATTGTTTCATCACTCCATCTACTTTGCCATCGCCGTATAGTTTGAGATCTGACATCTGCGGTACTAATGGCGAGGTTTTCCCTCTTCGCTTTCCATAATCTTCTTCGATCGACAATGCCAGCAAGTCGATAGGTGTCTCACCGCTGATCAAGAGGACTGCGGCGGCCGAGACCGTGCGATAGGCCGAAGCGACCCTTAGTGCCGCTGTTCGTTGCACTGCTGCCACTATTTTCCGCTTGGATTTAAACTCCAACGCATCTCCCCATATCTCGCTGCCATAAAGTAGTATCGCGTTAGTCGTCGCCATAATCAATTTGCATTTGGACTGCGTTGGTCTGCCGATATTTGCCATCAATCTGCTCAACATGCCCGTTAGTTTTGCTGCCTTGGTAGCCACATGCTGTATTTGGGCCCAGTAGTTAAGTCTAAAGAATATTTTACATTAAGGAGAATTATTTTGTTAGTGAACGTAGTTTGTTATCGTCTATTTCGTTTTTTTTTTCACTAATACATTTACTAATATTCCGTAATCGATAACTTTTTGTAAATGATAACTTTTCTATATGGATTTTGATTACCACTACCGAATTTATTATTTATTTTCCTTAATACTATTGTGCATTGCTGTAGTTGCTGTAATCGATAGCTTACGTATAAATTTCTATAATTAATAATTCTCTGTTATCGATAACAAATGCTGAAATTATTTTCATAACTTTATAACATCGAAAATTATGTTGCTTAATATCTTTAATTACCAATGCTTTTACCATGAATCACAAATGAAATTATTCTTTTTGTTATCGATAACTGGAATGGAATTATCGATAACACAAAATATTTTGTAATATTAAAAAAAATTATGAAAAATCATAAATTTGTATCGATATTTACAAAAAAAAAAAAATTATTTATCGATTATATAATTTATGTATCGTACTTCATCGATAACTTCAAGTTTTTTAATTTTTGAAAAAAATTTTAGATACTTAAAAATTTTTCTTATCGATTTTATGGTTTCTATGGTTATGATCTCCATGGTTATCGATAACTTAAACATTTTTTAAGAATTATTTATTACTTTTAATGTTGCATTTACTTCGCCTAACTCAAACTTTTCAACATATTTTTTTTTTATAATAATGAATCCTTTGTCCTTTAATCCACTCGAAATTATTAAAAATCCCTAAGAGGAGCCACTCCATTACTTGAATAGCTACAGTTTTGGAGTGGCTTGAAATGATGATGATGAATAGAGAAATGCAAAATCCTTAACAACTCCTTTCCCTCGTTTAAGCAGCTGCTTGCTGCACACACACAGCAAGTCAATTGAAATATTCTTTAAAAAAAAATGAGCGCAAAAGAAAAACGAGAAAAAGAGAGATGAGCGGAAACTACTGTAATAATATTGAGAGCATAATCCATAAATAAAACACAACTTCAAATAGCAACAATTGAGACTTTTTTCGTTATAGAAAGTTACAACAATAATAATAACAACAACAACAACTTATGCTACAAACAATAGAATTTGAGCGAGCAAGAGAGCGGGAGCGAAAAGCAAATCAAAATAAAAATTCAATTGAAATTTGATTTTTGCATCCTTTTCTTTAGAATTTTTTTTTTTTTTTTTTTGTTCATCGCTTTTTTTTCAAAAGTCTTCCTGTACAAATATAAACAACATAAGGAATGAGCATTCAAAACCCTGCCAATACTAATACACTGCCATACACACACATACACTGATAAATATGCTGAATGGCTGCGCGATATTTATTATACCGTTTTTTCTCTCTCTCTCTCTCTCTCTCTGTTTCTCTGGTTTTTCTTATTTGTTGGCGAGGGTACTTACAATGCATGTTTGTGTACGTTTTAAAGACTTTTTTTCAAATCTCTTTCAGTGTTTCGATTTTTAGAATTTTTTCGATTTATTTTTGTCTGTGTATGTGGGTGTGTGTATGCGTGTTTTTTTTTTGATACACTCAACTTGAATGTATCAATTGTTACATTCGAATGAATAACCCCTTCTTTCAATTTCAATTTCAATATATTTTTTTTTGTATTGTTGTTTTTGTTATTGGCTTCCTCTCTCTCTTCCTCTTTCTCTTTCTTTCTTTCTAAATATGCAAGCAGGACTTCAACTAACTTAGCGTAACATTTGTTAAGACAGCTAGTCTGTCAGTCATGTCAGTTAGTCATTCACGTTCTAACGCTCTGTGGCTCCACAGCTAGATTAATACACTCACACACTGTGTGCTGCTGAATGTGTGTAGTGTGTGTGTGTGTATGTGTCTGTTATTGGTTGTTGGCAAAATTAAAACTGACAGTCTGTTGATAAATTTCAATTACAAAACATTCAATTCTCTCCCATCTTCCCCATTTCGAGCATTTCGTATGTAACATTTTAGCTCCAGGAAATTTGTTCGTTTTTGTGTTGTCCTCTGCTGCAAATGGTGTCCTTTGCTGCAAATAGTTCTTATAATTTGGGAGAAATATTTGATTGGTTGGTTGGTTGGAAAAACAAAATGACAGCAAAAAAGAATTAACATTTCCAAAAGTATGTTTATTCGTCTGACGAGCAAGGAAACAACATAACAATATTATAAAGTTAATAAATTTACAGTTACGGTTTTATATTCTTTAAAAAAAATTTTATTCGATTAAAAAGAAAATCGTTTACTCGATACAACTTTTAAGCAATAACATAGCCCTGCATGGGTTTTGCAAATAAGATTGCTCCAGGTGTTTCCGAAGGCATTTTGTGCGCTGAACACGAATCTGGTTTCAAAAACTTTCCATCACGTCAGGTTTTCGAGAAAAAGGGGGGTTGAAACCCCTAAAAATAGCGTTTTTGGCCATTTTTGGAACATTGTAGAGCTAAACACTGACG
This sequence comes from Sarcophaga variegata, assembly GCA_932273835.1. Lineage (NCBI taxonomy): Eukaryota > Metazoa > Arthropoda > Insecta > Diptera > Sarcophagidae > Sarcophaga > Sarcophaga variegata. Next base: position 17,099,327 of record OW026359.1, on the reverse strand, counting down.
TGCTAGAACCATCGCTATTGTCAGAAATTGACAATTGAACTTTGCTCTTTAAAATGAGCCCAAAGACAAATTGTTTGCATGTACCCTTAGAGTAGGGTGTGGGTTTATGTCAAGGGTGTGCAAAAGAAAAAGAAACACATTACGGAGGTCCTTAAAAATTAATCAGATTTACTTGAAAATTGTTACTCAGGGGTTTTTGGGGTTGCTGATTACAGATCTTCATTCAGATTTAAAAAATTCAAAATGGCGGATCCAATATGGCGGTCAAGTAAATCTGATTAATTTTTATAAACCTCGACCGCCATATACGGCGTGATTTTGTATTTGTTTAAAATTTTTTTAATCGATTAAATTATTCAAGTAATTTTTGGAAAAAAAAAAAATCCATGATAACATTTTTATTCGTATAAAAAACCCGGTTATTCGAGTAATGATTTGACAAATATACATAATAAAATAAATATATGTATTTATATTATATTAAAAGTAATATGAAGAAATTAGTAGTTATAGTTTAAGTTTTTTATTCGTTCAAAATTTTTTTATTCGATTAAAGAGCCGAATACCCTAATAAACATTTGGGCAATTACTAAAATATTTTAAATTGCATTTAATTCTTGTATGCGATTATTCAATTAAATTTTTCCACTTAATCGTTTAGTTTAAGTTTTTTATTCGTACAAAATTTTTTTATTCGAATAAAGAGCCGAATACCCTAATAAACATTTGGGCAATTACTAAAATAATTTAAATTGCATTTAATTTTTTATTCGATTATTCGATTAAATTTTTTTCCAATTAATCGTTAAAAATATCGGTTAATTGAACGAAACCGGTTACTTTGATACTTTCATTCAAAAAGTTTTTAATGATTTCAGCTCCATATTCACATGTATGGTTGCTTTTATTAAATTAATTATTAAAATCTATTTTTTAAAAAAATTTAACCTTATAATCGAATAAAAAAACGATTAATCGAATAAAAACCCGATTAATCGAATTTATGATAATTTAAAAAAATTTTTGTAATCGGTTGTTAAAATCAAAATTTAAGTTCAAAAAGTAATATGTAATACCCTAACTATCGTGTTTTAATGACGTAATAAATAAATCCCCTTTAAAAGTCAATCATTTTTTTTTTATTTCGATTTCCTTTCAAGAATATGTCTGTCATGATGTTAAAAAGTTCAATTTTCTTCTGTTAATGATTATTCGTTGTATAATTTTCCGCCTGTATAAACTTCTGACCTTACGAAGCGTTAAAAGCTTTTCTTTCTTTTCTGATTCACTTTGGCCATTGAAACCTGCTTAACAATGATAATTTCCGATAAAAGTTATCGAAGAAAAATAAAGTAACAGACCATTTAAGTACTAAAGAAAAAGTAGGAGAGGTAGAGAGACAAGAGAAAACTTTTTAATTATGCATTTATCGTAAAAACGATAATCAGATATTATTGAAATCTTTCGATAACTACTTATGAACGCAGCAAGCAAAAGCACAAGTAAGCACCATCTGCACAAGTCTCTCTGTAGGTTTGTGAGTGTGTATGAATGTGTGTGTTTGTATATGTGTGAGTTGGCGTCAATATATTATTGTCATATTATCAGATAAACACACAAGACTCTCGCTTTCCTCCGCTCGCAGGCTCACCAACACAAACAAACTCTTTAGCTTTAGCAAACATTTTAAGCCATAAAAATAAAGAATTGTAACGAACAGTTGGTGTTTATTTTCGGTTTTGTAATAAAAACGAACACAGTGAGAGAGAGAGAGACAAAGAGATATAGCGAGAGAGGAAGAGAGCTGAAGGAAGGCTGGGAGAAAGATTGAAAGAGGATAAAAGTATGAATAAAAAAAGAAAAAAACATCATAAATGGTTTTTATGTACACACTTAGGCACTCATACATGCACACAATCACTCACACACAGGCTTGCTAACACATTAAGAGCTGAGCAAAGTTTATGGTCTTTAAAAAAAAAATTGAAGAAAAAGAAGAGAAAAAATAAACAAAATTAAAGAAAAAGAAGAGAACGATTGTAAAATTCAAATAAAAAACTTTCCGTTTTCCGATTATTGTTATGGCCGTTTGAATAGAATAGAAATAGGAAAAGTTTTCTTTTTTATTTTTATTCGGAAATTTTTTTATTCGTTTTTTTTTATTCGAAAATTATTGTCTTTTTTATTTTTTTTTTTTTTTTTTTTTGTTAAACATATAGAAACAATGGAGAAAATGTTTAAAGAGCAATAAATAAATGTTTAAACAGAAAAGATTGATGATACATACTTACCAAAAGTGTTATTAATAAAAATTTTCGAACCGGTTCCTACTGCAAACATGAATATCTTTCTCAAATAAAAATCGATTAAAAACCGATTAATTATCGAAAAAATTCGTTTACTTATGTATTTAATTTAATAAATTTGTAAAAAGCTATTTGTAAATAATTTGTTTTACCCAACAAAAACCAATTAATCGAATAAAAAACCAGTTAAACGAGTAAAAAGCAAGAAATTGCCAATTATTTGTTTAATTATTTTATGGACAAAGCTTTTTCAATGTACAAATTATTGTTTTCCAATTACATATTCTTTATGTACATATTATTCGGTTTTTTAATCGATTAAAAATATATAATTACTTAGCTAACTATGGTGCAAAGAAGTGAAATTTGTGAAATAAAAGTTATAAGCAATTAGTTTTATCAAACCAAAGTTAGTTAATGGAATAAAAATTGGTTAATCGATTAAAACCCGGTTAAACGAATAAAAGAACCGATTACTTTGTTAATAATTTAGTATTGCATAAAAAGATTTTAATGATTAAAATGGGTGATTTTTTAAGAGCTATAGAAAAATTTTCCAAAAAAAAACACATAAAATTCAGAAAAATGCATGAAATCTTTATTTGAATCGATAGTACGGTCCATATAATTTAATGTTTGAAGATTTTTTCATGCAAATGTTGACCGCGACTGCGCCTCAAATGGTCCATCCGCTTAGTCCAATTTTGGCATACTCTTTCCAACATTTCGGCCGGTATCTCACGAAAAAATGCTTCAATGTTGTCTTCCAATGCGTCAATTGAAGCGGGCTTGTCTGTATAGACATGAGCTTTAACATAGCCCCCACAAAAAATAGTCTAAAGGCGTTAAATCGCACGATCTAGGCGGCCAATTGACCGGGGTCCGAATGTGAAATAAAATGTTCACCGAACTCGCCTCTCAATAAGTTGGATATCATTTCACGGTAGCGCTCACAGTTGCGTTACGATTTGCAGCATCTTTGAAGAAGTACGGTCCAATGACGCCACCAGCCCATAAACCGCACTAAACTGTGTGTGTTTTCTGGATGCATTGGTAGCTTTTGCAATGCTTCTGACTGATCTTCACTCCAAAATCGACAATTCTGCTTATTTACGTATCCATTGAGCTAAAAATGAGCTTCGTCGCTGAACACAATTTTTCGATAAAGAAGTGGATCTTCGGCCAACTTTCCAAGAGCCCATTCACCAAAAATTCTGCATTGCGGTAGGTCGTTCGGCTTCAATTCTTGCACCAGCTGTATTTTGAAAGGCTTCACACCCAAATCCTTCCGCAAAATTTTCCACGTTGTTGAGTAACAGAGGCCCAATTGCTGCGAACGGCAACGAATCGATAATTGATGGTCATCATTAACACTCGCCGATACAGCTGCGATATTTTCTTCAGTTCGCACTCTACGTAAGCGTGTTGGTGGTTTAATGTCCAACAATGTAAATTTGGTGCGAAATTTAGTCACAATAGCCCGAATAGCCGCTTCAGGGGGTCGATTAAGCTGACCATAAAGAGCACGCAACGCATTTTGATAATAAAATTCAATGACTTTGCAAGCGTTGTTCGTTTGTAAGACGATTCATGGTTAAATTATAGACCAAACTGAAGATGTTTGACAGTGAAACAAAACACGAAACGTGCGTGAGCTGTTTAAACCAGTGTTGCCAAAAAGATAGATAGCTAAAAAATCAAGCATTATATATAAATGACAACTTTTTAAGTTTAATAAAGCAAAAAAAATTTTAATCGATTAAAAGTTTACGATCATTCAGTTAACCAAACGAAAACCGTAAACAAATATAAAACTAATAAATCGAATAAAAAACACAAAAAATCATTTAAAGTTTGTTAATTGTTCCAAAAGATAACCGGTTTTTTTATTCGAAAAAAAAACCGGTTTTCATTCGAATAAGAAACCAGTTTATACAAAAAATAAAACCATATTTCATTTGAATTTTTGTTTCTTACTTTGCCTTTTAAGCATTTGAGCCAATTCTACTTTATTTCCTGCATTTTACTTGGCTGTCAAAAGAGTTTGGGGCCCAATTTTGTTTCGGAATTAATGAATGCTGGATGGCTGTTGCCCTTGGAATCAATTACAATTTAATTTAATATCTTAAGCCACATTTGGACACTTGAAATCCTTTTTTAAATGATATTTTAAGATAAGAATATTTATTTCCTGTTCCTTTCCTCCTCATAAACTATACACATTAATGTGCCTTGCCTTTACCACAAGAAACTACTGTGCATGCATACAGACATACATACATACATAAATATTTCATGGTTTCTTTGCTCAGTTTAGTAATCCTTTTAACAGAAATAAATTAAAATTTAAAATATTTACCAAAAAAAAAGGGGGCTGTTTTAAGGGCTTTTTAACAACAAATTAAACAATTTATGCTTAAATGCAGAGACACAGGCAATGACAATGACTAAATAAATGCGTGTTTTAGGACTACGGAGAAATGATTGTGGCTGAGCAGGCATTATTTTACTCTTCTAGCGTGAGAGACAGACAGACAGAGAGAGAGAGAGGCAGTAAGTGAGGCAAAAAAACCCTCTAACCAAAACACCAAAAACCTATAAATTTTTATTGGCATTTACAGAAACCCTTTTAGTACAATTTTTTCTGATTAAACAGTGTGTCATGAATATTTAAACATTACGATAACCCAGCAAACATTTTGCTGGACATATTTTAATAAAAATTTTAATTTTGTTTACCCCTCTAAAACATATTTCAACTTGGAAACTTACACTACGTAAATGATTTGAAGCTAACATGAACACTTTACAGTTGTTTGTTAAAAACTAACCGGTTTGAATGTGAAACCGGTTACCAATATTACAAATTTCTTTATTTTCTTGAAATATTTTGGGAAAATTAATAATTTTTATTCGGTCATTATATTAAATTCTAATTATTTAAATTTTAATAAAGTAGCTAGTTTTTTAATCGAATAAAAACTCGGCTTCTTGGTGTAAAAATAATTTAAAATCGCAGGTTTTCATTATTTTCCGGCCTAAATAAGCTTCTAGCTTGTTTTTATGATTAATTATGCAACAATTTAATGGTTGTTAGCGATAATTTTAAGGTTGAAACAGACATTAATAAGTGAACCGGATTTTTTATTCGAATAAAAACTTGGTTTTTAATTCAAAATTTTGTTTATGTTATCTTTTAATGAATTTAAGCATTAATTTTAACGTTCGGATTAATATGTAAATTGAACCGGTTTTTTATTCGTTTAAAAAACAGAACCGGTTGCTTTCACTAGTTAGAATTGTTTTAAAGAAACTGTTGGTTAGATTTGAGCCAAATACTAAAATTTAGCTCTTATTGAGTCTTACTAGTTGATACTGAGAAGTGAATCGGTTTTTTATTCGATTAAAAAACCGGGTTTTATACGAAAAACCCTGTTACCTTAGTCTCGCGTCTCTAAAAGCATACTATTCATTAGTTTGAGTGAAACTTGTTAATTTGCAGGTGTTTTTAAGAAAGTAATCGATTAATTTTATTCGAATAAAAAGCTTTACTCGATTAAATAAAAAGTCGGTATGTGGAAAATATTTTTATTTATACAATTATGAAGCAATAAACTAAACTCTCTCATTTGTGATATTAGGTTAACCGGGTTTTTGTTCGAATAAAAAACCGATTAAAAACCGGTTACTTAAATTTTTATTTTATTTAATGAACATTTTTAAACAAAGATTTTCAATTAATATTTTATTCGAATAAGTTTTGCTTTTTAAGAGAATACATTGTAACAAGAACGATGGTTGTACGTACCCTTACAAGCTTAAGGTTGCTGGGGTTGTATAATTTTCATGCTGCTGCTGCTGCCTGGTTAAGCCTTCTATTTGTATTTTAATTTTAAACATTCAACTTGCATTACTTGGTGTAATGACTTGGAAAATATTTTGAAAGCATTCCATCCATTCTTCTCATAGCGAGAACTTTTAATAACTCTCTTCTTCAAAATGAGAAAATAACCAGGCGATGGCAATAATACCCACAAAAAAAAGGAGAAAAAAAACCCCTGATGTACTGACAAGCCAACCAACCACGTTATCGTAAAATAAAATTTTATCGATAACTAAAAAGCATTTAAAAGTCATGTTGTTGGTGGTAGTCGACTGGTAATTACAATTATGGTTGCTACAACAACTTCAATAAATTTAACCAAGTAATCTATGGCAGCGACAGTAAGCGAAAGAGTCAGTAACTGGTGGTAATGGTAGGAGAAGGGAAGGGTAAGAGCACGCAGGCAGTCTAGTGAAGCTGAATCAAAAATTAATTAGTCATTTAGGTGTAGTATTAATTTGCTTGTAAAATATTTACTTTTTAAAATGTTTTTAAATTTCATTTACCCCCCCCCTTTTTATGGTGAAAGCCAGCCTTGCTGCTTTTTACAGGGAGTGGCTAACAAAATATGAATCTAATTTCTTATTATTTGTGATTGGATATTTAGAAATCTGAATGTTTTTCTAACGCTTACAACACTTAAAGCAAAAATATGAAATTAAAACAGAATGTCCTTATTTTTGTGGTGCATCCCTTTAATTTGTGTTCATCAAAATCATTGTGTTGAAAATGTTATCATTTTTTTTTCGTTTTTAATTTGATTTGTAGACCCTTATTAAAGTTGATATACATAGACTTGCACATTATTTACTTTGATTTAAAATCGTTTCTTTTTCATATTCATTGCCTTCTTGTCGGTGGCGTGGCGTGGCATAGTGGTGGTTTCGCTGGTATTTTATTTTAAGAGGATCTTTAAAATTCATTCAAGTGCGAATAATTGATTTTAATTTTTAAAAACTTAATTGCTTGTAAAGAATAACACGCAACGTAAGAGGTTTCCAAATTCCACAGCTTTAGAGACTCTTGTTTTTATTGTGCTATCTAGATAGTCGCCGTGGTCTAGTAGGTAATGTGTTGGCTTGTTAGACGAAAAGTCAGGGTTCGAGCCCCAGGCCAGACATCAAAATAAGATACGAAAAATATTTCTTCGGCGACTTCCTCTCATCAGATTTTTGGCCAAAAACTCTGGAGAGTAAATAAAAACTTGCCATGAAAAGTTTCTGTAAAATCTGTCGTTCGGAGTCGACTTTAAACTGTAGGTCCCCGCCATTCATGTATAAAATTAACACACACAACATAAGTGGTGTGAGAAACTAGGTCGTAATCCTGACTGAAGGGTTGTAATGACAAATTATGTATGTATGTATGTGTGTATCTATATAGATAGATAACAGGGGGTTCACTAAGTTTTGATGTGTTTCCGTAAGGGGAAAAGGGGATTTCCTTAAGATTCAAAAAATATAAAAAACGATTTATGCTCGGTTATGGTGCCTACGCAGTGCAATAAGCTGTAGTAAGGCTTAATGAAGTCGCCGTAGTCTAGTAGGTAGCGTGTTGCCTTATTACACAAGAGACTGTGGTTCAACCTCTGGCTTAGTCATCTTAAACAAAACGAATTATGAAAAAATAGTTCTTTCGGCAACTTCCTCTCAGCAGTCTTCTGGAAAAAAGTCTGAGAGTAAACTTAATTTGCCATGAAAAATTTCTTAAAAATCTGTCTTTCGGAGTCGACATTAAACAGTCGGCTCATGGATTCAATTTACACTCACAACATGAATGATATGAGAAGCTAGGTTGTATTCCCGACTAAAGGGTTGCAATGACCAATTTTGTAAGTGAATAAGACGTAAAGCAGCCACGTTCCCTGAATATAGAAGGGCATTACTATGACCCTACGATGCCAGTGAGCTGTGTATTGAATATAAATGTAGGATATATATGTGCAAGGGAATGTAACATCTCCTAATCAACATCATTTCAAACCCGCAATGTTACCTTCATCATAATTTCATTAAGGATCCCATAGCTGATGGCATTCTATAAAATAATGCTTTGATCCCGAGTTTTATTTTTATATGTATGTGAGCCATATCTCTCATACCACCCTATCTAAATGAAAATCTAGAATGCAATGATCAAATTTCCTCAATACATACATACATAATTGGTCATTACAACTCTTCACTCAGGATTACGACCTAGTTTCTCACACCACTTATGTTGTGTGTGTTAATTTTATACATGAATGGCGGGGACCTACTACTCCGAACGACAAATTTTTGAGAAACTTTTAATGGCAATTTTATTTATTCTCAGAGTTTTTGCCAGCAATCTGCTGAGAGGAAGTCGCCGAAGAAATCTTTTTGTATTTTATTTTGATGTCTGGCCTGGGGCTCGAACCCTGGCTTTTCGTCTAATAAGACAACACACTACCTACTAGTTTCCTCAATTCTAAACCAAAGTAGTAATGCCAAGTAATGATAGATTGCAACCCTATCATTCTAGAACCGACCAAATACCTGCTGAGCTCGAAAACAGTGAAAAAGACAATAACAAGACTACCGGTTAATAGTCTTCAGGTGCTTTAAGGAGGGAAAGAAAACCAACCTAGCCTACTCCAATGCTATGAGAACTTAACGAAACCAAAATGGAAATGAAGTTCAATTTCGTTTGAAGATTTTTCAATTAACGACAATTATTTGCATGTTGTTTCTAATACGGAAAGAAAGACGTATTTTTACAGGGAGTTTCACAAATAACAACTTGATAAATAAAATCTACGGCATGATATTGAAAAAATAACAAGAATTCTTGTTTTTATTTCTTTGCTATTTTGTCTTTATTTTTTGTGTTTTTTTTTTTTAATTTTCTGATAAATTCTCTGTTTTTCTTTAAAAACTGTAGCAGTTCTTGTACATAAAGTGTCCGCCAAATAACTTTTTTTTTTGAAAATGCTTTAAAAAAAACCCACTGAAAATTTTCTCAAATTTCTTTTTTTTTTATTTGAAAGTACAATCCTTCCGGTTAATATGGAAAATAATTTCATTCAAACGGCTGCCTCGGCTTGCCATGCAATAGCCTACACCGGAAGGTGCCGATTTTGGCAAAAAAAAAATCATCTTTTCAGATAAGGCTCATTTTGATCTTGGCGGGTATGTAAACAAGCAAAATTGTCGCATTTGGGGCACAGAAAACCCGCACGCATACATTGAAAAGCCGACGCACCCAAAACGAGTCACTGTTTGGTGCGGATTTTGGTCCAGAGGCATAATTGGGCCATTTTTCTTCGAAAATGAGCAAGGAGTGGCCGTTACTGTCAATGGCGATCGTTAACGGGCCATGTTAAACGAATTTTTGTTCACAAAAATTGAAGAGGATGATATTGGCAACATTTGGTTTCAACAGGAAGGCGCTATGTGCCGCACAGCCGAAGCTACATTCGATGTTTTGCGCTCTGTTTTTGAAGATCGGATTATCAGTCGCAGAGCTGATGTCGTTTGGCCACCTCGGAGCTGCGATTTGACACCGTTGGACTATTATTTGTGGGGTGCCGTCAAAGATAAGTGTTACGCCGACAAGCCAGAGACAATTGAGGCTTTAAAGGACAATATATGAAATACAGCTGCACACAATCGATAATGTGCCAAAAAAAATTGAACCGATCGTGTAGGCTACTGCATGACCAACCGAGGCAGCCATTTGAATGAAATTATTTTCCATTATTAACCGGAAGGATTGTACTTTCAAATAAAAAAAGAAATTTGAGAAAATATTCAGTAGTTTTTATTTTTAAAGCATTTTCAAAAAAAAAAAAAAAGTTATTTGGTGGACCCTTTATGTCTGCATTGGATGTCTTTAAATAAATTTCATTACATTCCTTTATCGAGTATGTATAAACAAAAAAAAAAAAAAAAAAAAACGATTTCAATTGGAAATACAATGTTTCGCTAAAAATTAATCATTGAGAAGGAAAAATATTTTTTTTTTTTACAATAAATCCCGTATTTCTTTAATTTGGAAGGAATTTTAAATTTCCCTCTTATTTATTTATTTATTTTGAAAATAAAGACTATTCTTCTGCTGCTATTCAAAGACTTTCTGAAGTGTCGTACAATATTAATTTTCGATTGTTTTTATTTTTTGTCAGCATTTGTTCGTTTTTATTAATTTGTCACTTTGTATTAGGAGACATAACATTGAATAAGAGAAAGAGAGAGAGAGAGAGAGAAAAATCCTTTGAATTTTTGTCTAAATATGTATATGCTACAACAATATACCCACTTTTGCTTGCATTGTAAAAAAAAAAAAACAAACACTGACAAAAAAATGAACCCACTTCATTTAAAACCATCAACTAATGTTGATGTTACAGCAACAACAACAATATGATTATAACGGTACTTTTAGCACAACATAATACAACACAATACAGCACACAGTACAGCACAATAACAATTGACACACAAATCAACACTACTTTAGTTTTTTTTTTTTACTTTTCAAGTTCTCTACACGCTCTAACTATCTCTCATGCTCGTTCTCTCTGTGTTTTGCTTTGCCTACACACAGCAAGAGGCTGTGTGCTGTGTGCTGTGTGCTGGGTGTGCTGTGTATAAATGTTTAAGTTGTTATTTGCTTTTAACTGAGGTTAAATATAAAATCGAGGACGAGAAGGAGACAGAGACAGAGAGAGAGAGTAAGTGAGAATGTTGAAGAATTTCCATACTACCGGAATTCCTTAAGTGTTTCGTCATCAGAATAATTGACTACTTGGGTTTCTTTGTCGATGTATGTATGTGTATAAGTGCTACACATATTTCAGTGATAGAGACGTTACAAAAAAACCAAAGAGAGAGAGAGTGTGTATGTGTTTGTTTGTGTAAATTTATAAGTGTAGTGATGACATACATACATATATAAATTGTTTTTAAATTCTACATGTAGAACTCTATTTAGCATAGACACACACCCATACATATACGTACATTATCAAGCGTTTTAACTCCTCTATACACACTGTCGTACACACGCGCTCATACATATGTACATATATATACATAAACATTACTAATGCCAGCATTTATAACAACAAAACAACAATTTTTAAATCATTTCTTATTAAGAACTTGACGTTTGTATTGATAGTTGCAGAAGAGTAGCTTTTGCCGTTTTCAATATTTTTTTTCTTTCTTTTGCTCGGGGTGTAATTGGTTGTTAGTTGAGAGAACGAGTGCACAAGAGAAAAATTGATAGAGAGCTGTTAATAGAAGACACCAAAAGGCAGAAAATAGAGTGTAGTAAAGTAAAGTGTTTTAAGTGAGTGGAATGCTGTGCTGTTGTGTGCTATTTTTGTGCTAAATTTCTGCAGGTAACCAAGAGAATAGCAGGAGGCAGCAGCAGAAATCAAATTTTTAAGGAATTGCCTGAAATTCTCTTTCATTATTTTTCACTTCTTGCCAATTGAAATACGAGAAAAGAGAGAGAGAGAGAACGAGTGCATGTTGAGCAATAACTACCTAAAAGACATTGCGTTTACAGTTTAGGGAAGGGAGGGGGTTTCATGACAATAGAGAAAAAACATCATCAATAATGGAAATACAATTTCGAAATGAAGAACAATCAGTGAACGAATCATTTATGCAAATGACAGTCAAGGCTAATGCTGCCGCCAATAGTTGGAGTGATGTTGATTAACAAAAAAAAAACTTTTTTTATAAAAAAAAATAAAGGCTGCACACGAAAAAAATTTAACACACAATTGAAAACGATAGATACGCTCAGGTAAAGCTGCTAACCGTTCAGCCATTAAATGTAAAGACCTTTTAAGAAAAAAAGTATGGAAATGTAGGGAAAAAATGTTTACAGATCCAAGTTCGATCGCCTATGAATACAATACAATATTTTTGATCACTTTTTTGCAGATTTTGAACAGTATCTCGGTAATAACTTGAGGCCTTTTGGATTTCAAATGATCCAAACATAAGAAAATTATCCGCTTAGGCCCGGTCTATGATCAGGCCCTACAAAAAAGTCTAACAGCGTCCAATCGTACTCTCTTGGTGAACCAAGTGGATAAAGATTCAAATCCAAATGCAAACTATGCGATTAAAATTCATAAGAAGGGCTCAATTATATGGAATGCTCGATAAATTCACTAACAGTTGCGATATTTAGGATCGCACATATACTACGATGATGTACAAAGCTTCCAATCTCATTTAATTCCTCTATAATCTTGGCATTTGCTGGCGCAGTAAAACTTGTGCTAGCTCGGTCACGTTTGGACCACCCTGAACCATACTCATAAATGCCAAACATTTCAAATGAAAGATATTTAACAACTGACAACCCCCAGTAGCTTTTGTAAATTGCCTGCTTTAAATGTTTATCTTTAAATACTAAATACTTTTGCTGTACGTATGTACAGCTGTGTTCAAAATAATAGGAGTGCACCCATGTAATATTTTCAAAGTTAAAATTTTTTATTCTACCAATTTGCAAAACATGATATATTTTAATGGTACTTACAACGAGATATGTAAGAAATAAAATACAAAAAAAGATTCTCGTAATAACTTTAATATTTACAATGAAATTGATTCATTTCTGTGTGTGCCTCTGAATTCAGTTGATCAAAAAAATAGAAGTGTGAGTGTTCTTTTAAAAATAAAAATATAACAGCATATAATTTAAAGAAAAAATTGAAAAATAAGTACGGAAAAATGTAGTTAAAACTTTTTCTACAGTGATTCACATAAATTTTTGTAATAGTGGGACGAGGAAAGCACTGTACTGAAGAAAAGAGAAAACTAATTAAAAATCTTCGAAAAAAAGGCAAAACTTCTAAAGAAATTGAGGAAATCTTAAGTTACTCCGATCAAATGATCACAAATACATTAAAATATAAAAAAAGCTCGAAACGCGTGGGCACAAGCGCAAAACATCAACTGTCGATGACCGCAGAATTGTGCGATACAGCAAAATAAATCCTTCAGCGTCTTCAAATAAAATTCAAAAGGATCTGAATCATGCCGTATGTGGCCCTACTATTCGTAGACATCTGATGGGCAACAATTTATTCGCAAGAAGTCCAAGAAAGGTGCCATTACTAACAAAAAAAAAACAGGCAGCAGCAAGTTGCCAAGAACATATCAAATATCCGTAAGAAAAATGGAGAAACCTATGTGGACTGACGAAAGCAAAATTGTTTTATTTGGTGGCACTGGGTCCAGACAGTATGTTAGACGTCCGCCTAACACCAAATATAAAGCTCAGTATACACGAAAGACAGTTAAACATGGTGGTGCAAAACTAATGATATGGGGAAGGTTTTCATATAATGGTGTAGGCCGAATACATCCAATTAGAGATATTAATGGATAGGAACGTCTATGTCAGCATTTTGAGAAAAGTGATGTTACCAGATTCCACACCTCTAAAATGGATATTCCTACAAGATAATGACCCGAAACACACCAGTAAATTGGCAAATGAGTAGTTTCGGGTTAATGGGGTAAAGGTTATGGCGTGGCCAGAACAGTCTCCTGACCTTATTCCCATAGAACATCTATGGGGAGATGTTAAAAAATATGTTGCCGTGCGAAAACCGTCAAATGCAGCTGAGTTGTGGTCTGCAGTACAAGATGGGTGGAATAAAATTCCACTAAAACAATGTCAGGATTTAGTTGACTCCATGCCTCGTAGATGTGCTGCTCTAATAAAAAGTAAAGGCTATTCTACCAAATACTAATCGTATTCAAAGTTTCTGATTATAGTCATAAGCATTTTTAACTTTTTTTAATAGTAAATTTTTATGAAAACTGAAATGCTCCTATTATTTTGAACAGCACTTTTTAAGATATTTTTTTTAAACTTCCTGTTACTTACTTGTTGAAAGCTTTATTTAATTAATGAATAACTTAAATAATTTAGTATTGAATCAACATTACATTACACCAAAAAATTGAATTAAACCATGTTTTTTTTTGTTTGTTAAAAATTAAGCTTTTGTTTTTTCAATGGGCTCACTCCTATTTTTATGAACACAACTGTACGTGTGCATGAATCTATTTCCATTACATTTAACTAATTTTCCAATCTAAATTGTTTATTTAATCATCCATTTTAAATATAAATTAAATAATTAAATGTTTTTGTTAAGTTTTTTTTCATTGTGTTTCAAGTTGAAGCCTACTTTCAGGCCTTCACAATTCTACGAAAATGTTAATGTATTTAAAAAAATATTATTCTTATTATTATTGTGTGGGTGTGTCCGTTTCTGAATGAATATTTAATTAAAATGTGAATTTTTAATTAAAGTTGCAAATTAAAAATTTTCCTTGAAAAAGAAAAAAAAAAGCAGAATAAAATATTCTGTAATTAAATGCATACGTTTAGGGGCAAATTTAGAAAAAGAGTTTTAAAAAATTCAAACACGATGATCTTATGTATTTAAGGTTGATTATTATTCGTTTTATAATTATTATTACGTTAAAGGAGGTATAATTAAGGGATTTCGTAGTAGCGTAGATTCCTGCTACTTTACACTTTTTAGAAAACAACACTACATGACACCTTATTTTTAATGTTATTCTGTCAACGTATCGTTTATTCAAAAATTTAAATTTCTTAATTTTTATTTTCCAATTTGTTTTGTTTTTTAATTGCAGAAAGTAAAACTTGTACACCCGATGAATTCACGTGTAAATCGGGCGAGGGTGAATGTATACCCTTGGCCTGGATGTGTGATCAAAGTAAAGATTGTTCGGATGGTTCCGATGAGGCTTCATGCAGTAAGATTCTAAATTATAATCCCCTTAGTCCAACACATATAGTAGAAATTGTTTATGCACCTACACTTACACACACACACCGTATTGATAATGTTGTGCACACCCTGTATTATTAATGGCTTATGTAGTTTTAGTATTAAAATGTTGCTATTTTTGTTTATCGTAGAATTTACTTGATTTTGGTATTTTGTTATACTTTCTGTAATTATTCTGGTTTTTGTTTTTTTTTTTTATTATTTACCTAGTTTTGGTGATGGTTTTTATATACTAGAGTGTGATTAATATTTTAATTTTTATGTTCTTTTGATATCCCCCGATCAGGTATAGTAAGCTTTTCAAATTAATAAACTTCTTAACACAAGTCCAGTTATCCTACGCCAAACATCTCTACCTCCAGCAATGTCACTTAAGCTGGAAATGTTTTCTATTCCTTAAGCGTTGTGGGTTCATTTCCACTGCAGACCATCCTTAACGATGTCTGATTCTATATTCATGTACATCCTTCATGTTTGAACAGCTGAAATTGATTGATTCGCACTCAAAATTTCCAATTGGGGCTTGAGAACTTTCCTTTCCTTGCTCAATATCCATACATAACTCGTCACAAACTCAAGACTTGAACTAAACCTGCAGCCCAGAAGGATGCGACAAAAGCGTATCCACTAAGAAAATTGGATCATAACTGCGTTACTATCAGTAAAACCAGAAGCACGTAGAATTGGAAAATTTTGCTGATATTTCTGGATACCGCGTACCCTTAATTACGCGACTTTCTTCATAATTACTTTCTAAAGTCTTATGTAAATCTGATGTGGATTACAGGGACATACCGATTAATTGTGTGGCCCATGAACAAATCCTGGATTAAGGAAAAATCTTGATTTCTTGCCGGGCCCACGCAACTTAAATTTGATACAAATCAGGCCAACCAGTTACTTTAGCTCCATCGTAGAAACATATCTGCTACTGTATCTATTCTCATGAGTCATTGTGTAATGTTTTGGCATGCGGGGAGTCTTTGCTTATCGACAAGTGACTTCTACAGAAGTTTTAGATCAGTAGCTCTAGGAAAAATTCCATCTTTACACTTACGCTTACCCGTTAGTCTAACTTTGAGGCCCACGTAGGCCTAATGCTGATTATTAAAACGGGTTCATCAATACTTCTTGTCAGTTAGATCTGGGGCATCGCTTCAGATAGTACCTCAATGGGCCGATATGTCTGCTCTAGTGAGCTTGGATTTAACAAAACTATCACTTCCTTCTATCCTATCTTAATGTGGGTAAAGTGCTGACCTGTTGCTGTGCTTAAGTCTTTCTGTCTTGCTTTCTAACGTCATTGAAACCTGGAACCTTTAGTTGATAACTTTCTGCATCTTTGCTTACTTGTGCTAGGCGCTATGATTCGACAACTTTTCTATCGCTTGAAGTTGCGATTCCGGTCCCTGTTTATTTCGCTTCAGGTCCAAAATGAGTTTCAACTTTTAACGTATAATTGATGACATTTTCGATTTTTAAGGATAAATTTAATAACTAAGGCCTAAGAAAAATGAAACATTTTTAGCACTTCCTAGCAACTCATTTCGACAAATCTTAAAACGAATGACACTCATCAAAATGTTGCCTATTTTTAGGGTTATTAATACTTTCATTCCCTCTTTGTTTGCAAACTATATAACCTAACGCCAAGTGCTCATTTTTAGAATATCATTTCTTTCTGCTTTCGCAATAAAATATTCATAAATTTTGTTGTTCATTTTTAATAATTCCGTAAGCTTTAACACCTTAAAATATGCTTTGAAGATGTAAACAAATTTAATTTTAATTGCTGCATATTTTCAGAAGCTTAATGTCTGTTCTTAAGGATTTTAAATACATTATTGTAGCTTTTTTAAAGAAAAGAAAAAAATTAAATACAACATATTTTTAGGCGCTAATATATCACAAAGTTCAATTTTTAATTTTCATTTAAATTTTTAATTTGTGTCTTTAAATGTATAAAATATAATGGTTTTGCTTTGGTTTGTTTGTGTAATTTTTGTAGTATTTCTAATACGTTTTTTAACTAACCTTGGCATTAAGAACTAACTGTGCTTTTCTTTGTATATAAAAATGTAAATTTAAAAACCAAATTTATAAATATTTTTAATTAATATTGTTTGTTGCTTTTTTCTATTCTTGTTTAAATAAATAAATAAAAAAAAAATAAGACGAAACCTGCCGCTCCGATGAATTCACTTGCGGCAATGGCCGTTGCATACAAAAACGTTGGATGTGCGATCATGATGATGATTGCGGCGATGGTTCTGATGAAAAGAACTGCGCTAAAGTGCCCTGTGATGCTCATGAGTTCACCTGCTCAAATGGCGCCTGCATACATAGAAAATGGAAATGTGATGGCGATCCAGATTGTTATGATGGATCCGATGAGTTGGTAAGTAAACTAAGAAAGATTTTGTGTTTTTTTTTCTAACCTTGTTATTACAAAACTTATTACAAAACCTGGCCATTTACTTGTAATTAATTATTGAAATGAGAATCTCAAAGTCTGAAAGCCATTTCAAATGTTTCAATTAAAAGTCAGCCACTCATTGAAAATGACAGCGTACATGAAAAGTTTATTTCTCTTGAGGATAAAAAAGAAGAGAATTCTTATCGAATATAATCTGTTTACAATTTTTGAAGGTTATTTTTCGAAAGTTCATATACATTTTAAATACATATTTTGCATACCAAACAAATCATTTCCTTACATTTTGGCCATTCATTCATTCATTCATTCATTCCGTACATTCATTCAGTAAATGCACAGGCCCTTTAATGCTCTCGCTCTCAATACTATGGCTGTAGCAGATATGTACATAGAAAGCTCATACTTGCTGCATATTGTAAGGACGGCAAATACAAATAAAACAAAAATTATTTTATCTTTTCTTCGGGTGTCTCCTCCCTCTCTCTCTTTCCCTCTTTCTCTGTATATTTACTATGTAAATGTGTATATGGCAGGCAGAGACAGAGAGCGAGTAATCCAAATAAAGTATGACCGCAAAACCATGAAATTTAGCTTTGAATACAATATTCTGACTATAATAATCCGACTGAATTTGACTCTGGTTCAGGCTTTTAGCCAAATGACTAAGAGGAATGGTGTAAGGCCGGCTGACTGTTTGGTTTGTAAAGCAACAAATAAAAACTGTAACTGTAGCAGCACTAGTTGTTATAAGAGACAAGAAAATTCCTTTAAAATAAATTTTATATGAGCATATGGGTCGTTTGAATTAATAGGAATCATAAATAATTTTGAAAATTTCATTTCCTTATAAAACTTTTCGAAAAGATTTACGAAATTCCAAAATTTTTCACAAAAATTTTAGTTTTACTAAAAAAGATTTTTAAAAATTTCAATATTCAGAAAGGCAATGACTAGCAAATTAAACTAGAGATAACTGCCAACAATTATAAATAAAAACTATTTAAATTTATCCTTATTTAGTAGGCATTTTGAAATCGTCAAAAGGATGTCTTTCATTTTGAAAATACAAATACCTGATAAACTTTTCGAGAAAATTTAGTGTTCTTTAAAGGAAAAATATAAAAGTGTTAATTCTTTAAAAAGCCACTTAAATAAGCTTTCAAATGATATATAATATAAGGAAAACATTGGAAGCGTTAAGTTTACAAGAAGGAACAAAAATGAAATATTTGCAAAATTACGTTAAAATTTTGAAAAATTTGTATTTTCTTTTCATATTTCAGTTATTTAACAATTTTTTTGTGTTTATGTTAACGAAATTTAATTGAGAGAAACATAAATCTTCACCTTTAATATACATTTTGAAAATCTATGAAGTTTTTAAAATCTTTAGGTTTTTTTTAAGAAAAATTACTCATAAACTATAAAATACTTATACTCTTATGCATTTTTTATAATAATACTAACACAGTAGCATTTCTGTACTACTACTAGTGCAACAACTATTACTACTTTGGTAGTACTTCCGCCACTTGTGGCCATTACTAGTTCTTGTACAAATTTTACTACAATTTTCATTTCCATTCATGAGAGGAAGCATTTAGACTAGGAGGTCGGTCACTAAAACGCATAATATTATACAGTAATTTACTCATATTAACTCTCATTGCAGTAAATATTAGTTCTTAAGGTTAAAAATAATTTTTTATTTTAAAAATGAAACACTATTCGGAAGTAATTTATGTGTACATGGCAACCACTGAATTAAATACTCTGGCAAATACAACGAATTTCTATTAGCAAAATATTTTGCTAGTTTACCATATTTATTTAAACTCCGTATATCTTTGGCTTAAAATTACTCTCAAAAACATATTCTCTAATATGGTTGTGGTTTTAAAGTTTTATTTTTGTTTTTTTCTTGAAACCGATGGTGGCAGAGTTTCTGGAGAAAAGTTTTTTTTTTAACGTGGTAAAGTGAATAGAAAATTAGTTGCGGGTTTTAAAATTTAGAATTTAAAATTCAGAAATAAGAAAAAAAAGAGAAATTGTAAACTCTTTTGTTTTACTTGGTTCTGCTTCAAATCCAAAAATCTTTACACTGAATACCAAAAAATGGTTTAAAACAGTACTTAAAGACACCAGGTATTCAGGCAGACTCAAAGCTGTTTGTAGGTACACTTCATCTACTGTTTCTTCAAACACAGTATTAGGAAACTATTCCTTGTGTTTGGATGCACGGTACAATTGTGAAACTGTTTAAAAACGATTCCCAACAGACTGTAAGAATAGGCGTGATAATGCTATTCTATGCGTAGTAGCGAAAGTTTTTATTTATGGACTGTGAGAAAGCTTTCGATTTTATTTATAAGGGCTGCAGTGAGAAATATAGATGTGTTACTGAAAACAATTCAAATAAGGACGGTATTACGCGGAGTCAAAATATTTGAATCTTTCGGCACTCATTTCTGGCGTTTGCTATTGTCGTTGCTGTCTCTATTGATGCAGTTTCCCATTGAACGTTTGGTATTTATGTGGAACTAGCAGATTGTACCCGGCTTTGCGCGGGTTATGTACATTCATTGTACATTGGCCATGGGACAGCCTATTGTATAAATTTTTCTTTAAATTTAAAAAAAATTATTATTCGGTCATTTTTGCATTAAAAATAACAATAAATAAAAAACCGGTTTATTGGTTTCGAAATTGGTTTTGAAACCGGTTTCTTAAAAAATGCAAAATTTCAAATTATTCGGAAACTGGTTTAACAAACAACCCAGTTTTTTGAATACTCTAAGTCCTAAATAGAAACGCACTCAATTTGCCCCTTTCCCCCTTTTTGGACCCCTTTTGGTCCAACTTTATAAATGGAACACCTCCAATAGCTATTTAAGAAACTTAACCAAGCTAAATCGTAAAAAAATACCTTTAAAACAGATAAAATACGGCATTTATGCATAAAGTACTAATTTTTGCCCATTTTTCCCTTTTGGGTCAAAATTTTGAAAAGATTTGTAGCCTATAACCTGCACCGACAAAAGATCGATTAATATCCCAAATTTTAACAAAATCGGTCCAGGCGTTCAGGCGTGATTGGCTATGCACTCAATTTGCCCGTTTTTGGCCCCTTTCCACCTTTTTGGCGTGATTGGCTAACAAACAAAAGAAAAAACAGACTTATAGAAAGATTTATAATATATATTTGGATTGTGTGGAATAAGGCATAGGTTAGTGTTGCTTGATGTGGCCCTCTAGTGTCGAATAAAATTGGCATCAGGATGAATGTAACTAAAGCTAAAGGGATAACTAAGGCTAAAGGAATGATAAAGGGATCGAATGAACCGCTAAACATATTCTGTACACATTGTCTAAAATAATTTTATATTAGAAAACTCCTACTAATTTAAGAAAATTAGTCTTTAATCCACAATTGGTCCAATGCAAATATGCCTCCAGCAAAAATTTTAATTCCAAAAAAAATTTTTTTTTCCCCAAAAATGTTTCTTAAAAATTTTAGATTTTGTTAATAAATTTTAAGCAAAGTTAATAATATTCAAATACTTTAAACACTATTCAAAATTAGATGTAACTGCCGGTATTTTAAAACTAAAATATTTAAAAACAAATTACACTTTCCCACAAAAATTTCATTGTCAAAAATGGTCTGTAAATTTTGAAAATCTAAGGTACATTAATTTTTTGAATTTTTTTCCATTAAACTTATATAAAAGAGTTTATTCGCTAAACTTTATTAAGAAATCGACAAAATAAGCTTTCCAATGCTATATATAAAGTCCATAAAAAACAAAATGGATGTGCCTTAATTATTAACCAAAATTGAAATTTTGATGAAATTGCTTAAAAAATCGCAAAAAAATAAGTCTGTTAACATAAACAATGAAAATTTTTACTTTTATTTTATTTATTTTACTTTTTTTATATTCAAATATGTATGTGTGTTCGTTCAAAAAAATGATTTTCAACAGCCACTCATTTAATTTTTCCAAAATTTTCATTCATATTTTATGATTTTTTTTTTGCCCTAAGTTTACTTTCTCTCAAAATTTCCAGGAATTTAAGTTCTTCACTTAACAAAATTACTTAAAACAAACTTGTTGGCAATAATTAAAAACTATAAGTCATATCGTTGTTACAGTTTGCACTTCAATAAAAATTACTGAAATTTATAGCATATTTCCTTACAGTAGTTATGAAATAAATTTTGTTGCATACTTTCAGGTTGTTCATAAAAGCATTTAAAGTGTTTCGTTTGAAAATTAAAAGTAAAATTCGAAGTTTTTTCTTCTTTTTTTGTTTCTTTTTCTTGTGTAATAATAATTTTAAGAAAAGAATCCATAGAAGAAGATTCCTTTAAGTATTGGTGTCATCTTATATTCGCTTTTCTTTTTCTTTTTCGTTTTGGTTTATTTTCTTTTAAATACAGTTTCTGCTCTAAAAAACTGGCTCTAATCAAAAGAGCGTAAGACAAGTGGCTGAAAAGATAGCCACAGAGTATAAGAAAAAAACTAATTTAATTTATGCGGTAATTAATACAATACTTTCGGCCAGAATTTAAACACTCAACGCTCAAACGTTTCCATTTTAAACCAATAGCCCGACCAGCTATAGTGCTGCTGAGCGGCATGAATTCTTGGCTGGCCAACAATATAAGTCTGTACATACAATATCAATAATCTTAGAGAGAAATATGGTAGAGAGAGACGACGACGGCAGCAACGACACCGACAATATTCTTTAGAAAATGCTGATTGCTTAGATAACTTGCGGACTTTTGTGACCAGCGATGCATTGAAAGTTAGTTCTCCTACTATTGCTGTTTTTGTTGTTGTTCTAGCCAATGTTGCTATTGGATAACTGGGTTGTATGGTTAGCTTTTTTGTGTTTTGGACAATGGACAATGGAATCAACAAAAGATATAAAACATAAGGGTTGTGTGATAAGTTTTACTTTAAATCCCTTTCGAAGCAAAGATATTTATAAACTAAGTTGGCTATGTTCGTTTTATTCGCTGCTGTTAATCTGTACACTTTACGCTCTCTTTGCCAAAAAGAAAAGTCATATTATTACTGAAGATTAAACATTTTTTTTAACAAAATTTTAGTTCTTTGCCTGAAACGTTTAAATAATGTTCAAAACCAACGAAACTTTTTATAAAATTGAAAACTAGACATAACTGCCGATATATTAAAATTATAATAACAAAGAAAATACGATTTTCTTTTAAAAGTTGTTCATTCTGAAAACAGGTCTTTAAATTTTGAATTACATGGCTCGCAATATATTTTTGCTTCGCATTACTAAACTTGATAAATACATTTAAATTTCTTACCTTTCGTTTAAAGTACACAGAATCAGCTTTCTAAGGATATCCATAAGTCACGGGAGATGTAATTTGAAACTGCCTTAACAGCTTAGTGAAGTTAAAATTTCTTTAAAAGTTGGTTTAAAACCATAATATATGATGATTATTCGCTGTGAAAAAGTAAAAGAAAACAGTTCGTTTAGGTTTGATAGTTAAGAATTCATTGTAATTTATAATTCATTTAATATATAAACATATGATTTGATTTCTATTTAAAAAAAAATTTTTTTAATTATTTTTTTGTCACAAAAATCACATTTTTCAACAGAATTTTAGAATTTTTAATAAAAATTTAAAATAATTTTGAAATTCCTTTAGAATGCATATATTATTTAAAACTAGACACAACTGCCAATTAATTAAAAACACAAATCCAAAGAAAATATAATTTTACGTAAACAATTTTTCAATCTACAAAAGAGTCTATAAATTTTGAAAGTCTTGGAATTATTAACACATACAATATTTTTTCAAATATATTTATATAATCAAATCAGTTTCTTAACTTTATTCACTAGTACACAAAACAAGCTTTCCAATGGTATATAAAAATCATGAATAATAAGCTCAAATGGACTTAAAGGCCAAGGAGAACAAAAATTTTAATGGAATTGTAATGAAAATCATTAAAAAAAACACAATTTTTTGGTTTTATTCAATATATTTTAATTTTCTACGTAAAGTGACCGAAACCTTTCAAGCCACCCTCGTTATTATATACATGGCTCTTTGTGATGCTGATATTTTATTCTATTGTGCTTGTTCTTTTTCAAAATGTTTGTTTTTCTGGGAATTCTCATCAAAAAAAATGAAAGCAAAAAAAAGTCCAAAACGAATAAAGGAAGTATAAAAGAAAAAACTCTCAGGATATTTGTAGCAACCAAAAGTTGAGTCAATGTTGGTGCATTTCCTATTCCTGTGTACCAAAAAAAAAATTAAAAAAATACAGGCAACATACAAGTTCCTTTGGGCATTTGAGCTTGAACTTTCCTCTTCTAGTTCTTGTTTCATGTTTATAAGGAAAAAAAACAACAACAGGAGAGTTTATAAAACAATCATGAAAATTGCACAATATATGTATGTATGTATATGTGTATACAGGCCATGGTATCTGCTCTCTCAGAACCAAAGAAATTTATTTGATGAAACTCTTTGAAACAAAAAAAAAAAAAAACAAGATACTTTAAGCAAAAATAATAACAATAATAAAAACTAAAAGAAATGAGTTGGATTTTGCTATCATGCTTAAAAGTATGCAATGAATTGTTTAGAATTCAACCATCCTTGTTATATGCTTTAGAAACAAGAATTGCAAATATATTACCGGGGAAGGCGGAAGGCAGTATATAAGGCAGTCTAGCTATGCCATAATAAAATTGCTATTTTAGAAGATTGCTTAACAACAAAAACTGCATTTTTATGGCATATTTTAAGGCATTTTTTCCATTTTCTAGAGATCTAAATAACGTTTTTATCGTTTTTAAATGGCTACTAAAAGGCTGGTATAGTTTATTTAATAAATTTCAAATTTATGGCAATTTTCTAGGGGCATAAATTTTAGGCTTCTTTCTCTATATAAAATACAAATTTATTTATTTATTTATTTTTTTTTTTTGATTTTTAAACTCTTTTTAATTAAGTTTATTAAAACATATATATAATTCAAAACTTTTTTGAATTTTTACATAGAATTTGAAACTTAATTCTATTGTTTTCAAAATTTCCATTTGACCTTTCACTTAATATGGCTTTAATCAGAGAAACCAAAGCATACAATTAGGGGTTTTTATTGAAAATACATGGTTTTGCATTCTAAAACCATACATATCTGACCGGATATGCTATGTAATGCCAAATGCCCATAATGCTTTTGTTTATTATTCGTTGAATTTTTAATTGTAATAAAAGCCAACTCTGTATGAAATTATGCTTCCAACAATGGTTATTTATAAACGCATTTAAAATACAAAATGTAATAAAAGTTGCATACTTTTGGGCTTTATGAACAGCAAAACAGCACAACAATAAAGCCAACCATTATTATTGTCGGTTTATTACAAAACAAAATACATGCAGAGTTCAGTTGCAAACACAAATGGTTTTATTAAAAGGCATTAAAAAGCCTTTTCTACTCTTTCAACAACATTAAATATACATGAGTGCTATTATTATGAAAAACAATAAATTTTTCAAATGTTAACAGACAAAATAAGCAGCAAAAACGAAAAATGTTTTTTTAAACGATTTGACTTTCACGCATAAAAATTTTCAAAAGAATTTTAGTTTTTGTATAAAATTGTTGAATAAAATTTAAAATATTTTTAACAAATTTATGTCAACTAAAACTAGACATAAGCGCCAATATTTGTGAAATTTTATATTTAAAAAAAAATTAATTTTTAAAGCAAATATGGCCTTGAGGAAAAACCATTATAAAATATTGAAATATTGTGTTTATAACAATTTTTTAAATTCTTGCATTTTAAGTATAGAAACAAATTAAATATTTTAATTTTAATCGAAAGGCAATAAAATAAGCTTTCTAATGATCTATGATATGACCCTAACGGATAAGTATTACTATTTAAAGTTGTACTCACAAAGTGGAAATTATTGAACATTTGGCTAAAAATTAACAAAATTTCTTGTCTATGCATATCAAATTCTTTTTAAAACTTTTGTTTTATTTTCTAGAACTGCAAAAATGCTACCGATTCTCATACCCCTTGCTTGGTTAATGAATACCAATGTAAGGATCGCATTACCTGTCTACATCGCAGTTGGTTGTGTGATGGTGAATGCGATTGTCCCAGCTGTGATGATGAAGTTGATCAGAATTGCAAAAATAATACCTGTCGTCCAGATCAATTTCAATGTGCCGATCGTTCTTGCATAGCTGGTCATCTTATATGCAATAATGCCTTCGATTGTGCCGATAAAAGTGATGAGATAAATTGTGGTAAGTAACGAGAGAAAGAAAATTGTGATTAAAAAGAAACTACGGACAATATTTTTTGAGGGGTTTCCTCTTTTTTTGATTTCTTTTTTGTGTTTGCCAGGCATTCATAAGGAAACAATATGCAATGCTACAACACATTTCGATTGCGGCGGTGGCCAGTGTATACCACTTGCCAAAGTATGTGACAAACAAAAAGACTGCCCGGATGGTGAAGACGAACCAGCCAATAAATGTGATATTAATGAGTGTGCCATCAACAATGGAGGCTGCATGCATAAATGCATTGATCAACCCATCGGCTTTAAATGTGAATGTGAAAACGGGTAAGCGAATAACAAAGAAAATTAAATACAACTTAAGGTTATAACTTCTGCGAAAATTGAATTTTTAAGAAAATTTTAGTTTTTACTTGAAATTTTTATTACAATTTAAAAATATTGTGAAAACTAATTATTGAGCGTTAAGTAGAGATAACTGCCAACAATAATAAGGAATTTTTTTTATTAATTTCTAAATTTTAATAAAATTTTGGAATTATCCAAAAAGCCTCCTTTAATTTTGAGAAATTGTGGTACTTTTAAAAATTTTAAATTTCTTATGAATTTTCTAAAATATATTAAAACAATTTATATTGCTGTCGAATCTGCACAACATAAGCTTTCCAATGATGTATAAAAATATAAAATCGGTTCACGTTTTTCTACGGAATAGAACTTCCAAATTTAAATTTTTGCAAAAAAGTTATAAAATACAATAAAATTTCAATTTTGTGTACATTAATTAACTTGAACTGCCTTTATTGACGTCATTAATTATATACATTAACATATTTCCCCATTTTCAATGTGTATTTGTGTTTATTTTTGTTACAGGTATAAATTAATTAATAATAAATCCTGTGTGGATATAAATGAATGCGAAGAGGATACAGGAGCATGTTCACAATCTTGTATTAATGAAATTGGTGGCTATAAATGTGAATGTATGGATGGCTATATGCGTGATCCACGCAATCATACACGCTGCAAAGCAACGGAAGGCCACGCATCACTACTGCTGGCACGTCGTCATGACATACGTAAAATTGCTTTGGATCACATGGAAATGACATCAATTGTGAATAATACAAAATCAGCGACAGCCTTAGATTTTGTATTTCGTACCGGCATGATATTTTGGAGTGATGTGACCACACAAAGCATTTATAAGTGAGTAGCAATAGTAGTCATACGTGTACATACATATATTAACAATTTATAAGTGACAGTAATGTTAGAATGGAAAAGCCAAGCCGTACTATAGTGTGGGTGGTTAATTTCGTTAGAAGCCTTTTACAGGGTGGGGAAAAATTCCATGAATATATAAATAGCTTTACAGGAGGGTACATTTGTTAAGGTATTGAAGGGTTTGATGTTATTATTATGTTGAGCGGACAAAACATAATGCTTTACTGTATTGGAAAAAGGCTTCCTTGTCTGTATTAAATGCGTATTTGTGTTTGAGCACAGACAGCAAGGATGGTCTATTGTTCGTTTACTGGTTTATTTTCATTTGGTTTCATATTTCATATGGTTTTTAAAGGCAATACAGTACACAATAATTTTGTATCTTTTGAAAACTTTATAATGGAAAATGAATACGAAAAACAAAAACAAAAACAAAAAAAAAAACAAAAATATAATCACAACAGCAGGAGGTCATTTTCTAATTTCATTTCAAAGGTAACATTTTAATTGAAAATTTATGATGTTTGGCCATACATGCATGTATGCACACATCATCATACGCATAATAATTTTAGAATTTTACGGTAAGGATTTTAAATAAATTCCATTAGTAGAGGCATCCTTTAAATATGATAACAACTCCCGGCAGGCCTGATGTTTCAAAGCCATAGCCTTTGATTATTTAATTGTTTAATTAAATTTAATTGAAAAGTTAAAAACAATAATGAAATAAACAATGGGAAGCTTAAAATTTAATTTAATGAACTGTGTGGTGTGCAATTTTTAAAGAATTTCAATATATTTTTACAAAATTAAAATCATTTAATTGGTTAGGGGGCTACTTGCTTCATAACTTGCATTTTAATCAATCAATTACAAAGACAAAGCAAGTTATTATTGAAGAGTTTTGATCATTCTATACGTTCTCCGTCGAGGAAGTTATAGTCAAACTGCCAAAACAAAGAGAAATCTTTGGAAATGCTGGGCACTCATGGAACAGATCTTCGAAACGAGTGACAGCCTATTCGCATCATACAGGTCATGCCAATTCAACAGTTTACTTACTACTATTGGAACAGTCATCTTGTACTTGATCTACCAGGGCTTTCGCTGCCACCTATTATCAGAGATTATGGAACACATGGTGTTGTAATGGACTCTCAATTGAATTGATCGATCCCCTCTCAGAACTTTGTATCAAAACTCTACCAGCCGAGTACTGCATGAATGATTGTTAGGCAATCCAGTTGGTGCTAATACTAGAGAACGACATGGATTAAGTGAGGTAGCACAATACCTTCCGCCAAGGTTTACGTTAAGATATTGCATATCCCATTACTAAGGCAAATAAATTAAACCTCAGAACATAGATCCAACTTTCCACTTAAATTAGGAATCTAACATACTTTTAGGCCTTGGAATTATACTGTAAACGATATACCACTACTACTACGCTAACTGTTATTAAGAGTTGTTTCCGGAAAATACTGTAGTCGCCGTAGTCTAGTAGGTAGTGTGTTGGCTTATTAGGCGTAAAGCCAGTGTTCGAGCCTCAGGCCAGACATGAAAACAAAAATACTAAAAGTATTTCTTCGGCGACTTCCTGTCAGCAGATTTCTGGCAAAAACTCTGAGTGCAAAAATAAAAATGCCATGAAAAAGTTTCCCAAAAATCTGTCGTTCGGAGTCGAGTTTAAACTGTAGGTCCCACCACTCTTGTATAAAATTAACACACACAACATAAGTGGTGTGAGAAACTAGGTCGTAATCCTGACTGAAGGGTTGTAATGACCAATTATGTACGTATGTTCCCGAAAATACCACAAACATTGGACGAATATTATAATCCAGGAGAGAGCAGGCGTAACACCAATTTGCAATCAAGTTGTAAAAAAAAGGTGTTACAGGCATAGCTGCCAGATAAATGAGGCACCAAATCGTCAAATATTTGAGAAAAAATCGTCAAACTCGTCGAAGATGTTTATTAAAAGCATCAAAAAATCGTCAGGGAAAAATAAATAAATAAATTAAAAATTTTTAAAAACCAAAATTATTTCTATTGTAGTAAAACATATAAAGTCAATATATGTATATATGTATCAAAAAAATAAAACATTTAACAGAAAATTTATTGGAAATTAAAAGCTAGCGTCCTCATCTTCATTTAATATTTTTTTCCAAAAAAAATGGAGAAATTTTATATCATTTTCAGGAAAAAATTGTTTAAGATTTAAATAGCTGCAATAATATTACATCATCTGTAACTATGGGCGGCGTAGGTATTAGGGAATCAGAAGCTTTTTATGTTCTGAGCATGAGAAATTAGTGTAATATGCTGACACATTTTTCAGTTCTTTTCTTATCATCTAAATCGAATACAACTCTCATGTATGGGTTAGTGTCTCAACGTCTATTTTGCGTCTCGACCGTGTACAGGAGAGGCCATAGCATCTCGTTAATGACGGTAGTGTATCCAACTCCATTGAATCATTGGAACATCGTTGCATAAGGGGACTTTTCCCGAAACTCATATATTCCTACATAACGCTCGTCTTTTTTGGCCAGAAAATCCGAATGTGGTCAATTGGCCAGTGGATCGCACACTGCAATACAGTAAAAATAAAAATTTTTAGTCGGACTATCCGTATGTGGAACTCAATTCCTGCAGAGGTCTATGCTGTTACTTATGGTATAAAACTATACAAGCCTAGTGTCCATAATTTCTTATAATTTTATTAGGTTATTCAGAAGTTGTGATTTTTCAGCTTTTAAGAGATTAAAAAGGAATAAAATACAGAAAAATCATCACAGGTATTCGAAAGTAACTTAAAAATACAAAACTTTACTCCTTGCTTTTACTAACTAACATAAATTTCCAATAGTAACAATTGCAAAGTAAATACAAAGCTTAAAAGTGGCTTTTAATGTACTAAAGTAAAGAATATGATGTAAGTTTTTAATTTTTAAAATCGTCAAAATAAGGGCATAAATCTGGGAGCTATGATTGTAAGGCCAACGGCGGCAGCCATATAAATGAAATAAAAATCCATTTCCAACCGGAGCAGTTGTAGTTCACAGCGAAACAATAAATTTTTAATATGTATGTAAAATTCATAATGCAAAGAACATATGCGACGTATGAGTTATATTTAATTCCATTAGTTTCATACATGACAAAATCGGAGTTTTTTTATTGCATACTTTCCAGGGTAACTATTCCAGTACATGTAATATGATGCGTATGAGTAATATATTTCAAATACAATTAAAAAGAAAGTATACCCCATAAATTTGGAATTAAGCTGCATGATTTTTCGATTCTATGCAATTCTAGGCTATATTCTAAATTCCAGGGTGAACAAAGAAGGATTCAAATACCTGCTGAATGTGTTGATGGAAAATTTGATTAGCAACAATTGCAAAGTAAATTGCAAAGATTAAAGTGGCATTTAATGTACTAAAGTAAAGTATATGATGTAAATATTTAATTTTTAAAAATCGTCAAAATAAGGGCATAAATCGTCAAATCGTCAATATGATATTTTTGGTGCTCAAAATCGTCAAAATGACGATAAATTGTCAAATCTGGCAGCTATGATTACAGGATCCCATATGTTTAGAGGAGACCACAGACCGATATAACCAAGGGTGGGTAGCAGAAGAAGAGGTAGATATGTCAATACTTGGAAAAACTTGATGTAATCTGAGATTAACAAAAGCAAAACTACTTGATCCCAAGGAAGACTAATGACACGAGGGAGATCAAAATGGAAGAATTTTATCGTAACCCTTTGTTTTAATACAAAGAGTCATTCATTAAGCGCTTCTTGTCTTTAAATTTAGTAAAACAAAGTGTGTATGTGTGAGATACAGTGCATGACAAAACAATGGAAACTTTTTCAAAAATTTATTTATGTGTTACAATCGGACGAAAATTTAAAAATCTTTTTAAGAAATCGGCAAAGCATTAATGCCTTTTATTAATATGCACTGTTATTAACATTTCTGTATTTTAAAAAATATATAAAAAGACTATACAAAAGACAAAACATTGGAAACTTTGGAAACTTTTTTAATTTTTGAATTATATAATTCATTTTTATACATAATTTTAATATACAGAAACGTTAATAACAGTGCATATTAATAAACTCCACAAATGTTTTGCCGATTTCTTAAAAAACATGTTAAATTTTCGTCCGATTAAGTACATTTTTGAAAAAGTTTCCATTGTTTTGCCAAGCACTGTATATTCGTTTAAAAGACAATATCGTCTACATGTCCGCCATGGCTTCTCTAGTTAGAGCGCATTCAAAATGTTAAATCTTCCATGAATTTAATCGAAGGCATAGATTATATGGGCTTCGAGAACCACTGTCCTTTATGGCTTCTTCGCATTCGCAGATGGGACTTAAGAAAACCTTACTAGAAAATGCCTAACGGTGTCAAATCTCATAATCGCGTTGGCCAATTTGCATCATTTCCACGTTAGATGACAATGCATTGAGGTTGCATGTGCAGAATATCCAATGAGTCATGAGCTGTATGCCAAGTAAGGCTGTTCTGTTGAAATCACATGTCGTTGGGCTCTAGGGTCATCCAATTCAGGCCAAAAAAGCTCGTCGTTGACAGTGATGGTCTGACAAGCGTAGTCCTTAAAGAAATATATACCGACGATGCCGTCAGCCTAAAATTCACACCGAAAGTTTATGTTTTCTGGATGCACTAGATGCTCTTGGATCTTTGATTTGCAACCCCTTAATGGATAACCCCATATATGTATGTCAGGGTTGGAAATTTATATTTATAATAAGTTTCCTTTGGTTTATTTGTATTTTAAAATCAGTTAACCGGCTTTCTCTTCCTTTTTTTCGTTAAAAAAAATTAGAATTTATGATTAAGCATGGTTTATTATGCACCCACCCTAGTGTATGTAAAAAGAAAGTTAAAAATTAATTGACTTCATCATACTCACTTTTCATAATATCAGAGCTGGGATGGAGGTTCTTTATTTAAACGATATTTTTTTTTTTAATTTGAAAAGTTTTTCTTTTGTTTGAAAAACATTTTTGAAGGTTTTATATTAGCGGCTGCTCAGGGATGGAAATATGGTTTCCAAAAACTTTTTTTTTTTTTGCTTGTTGGTATTTCTTAACCCACTTTATTGTTTTCATTGTGTTCATTTGTTGTTTGTTTTTTCTGTTTTCCTTTCGCAGAGCACCCATTGATGAGGGCAACGATAAAACAATTGTACTAAAGGACCACACAGTAACCTCAGATGGTTTGGCTGTCGACTGGATCTACAATCATATATACTTCACGGATACCCATCGTTGTACCATTGAATTGACAAACTTTGATGGCAATATGGGTAAAGTGCTCATAGAAGATGAATTGGATATACCGCGTTCGATAGCATTGGATCCCATTGAAGGGTAAGTGAATATGAATGGAACGCTGAACTGTTGTTGTTGTTGTTGTTGTTGTTGTTGTTGTTGTTGTTGTTGTTGTTGTGTCCCAATAAAGAGAGTAACAAAAACCACAATAAACATATGACAACGACGAAGATACAAAAAAACAGCACTTGATATTGTTACACAACAAAAAAACAAAACAAAAGACGAGGTAAGGACAACAATGACATACAATTTGAATAAAAAAAAACAAAGCTCGAAACAAAAAACCAAATATCCTTTGATTGACACTTGACATGATGATGCTGCTGCTATTTGGTGATAAACCAACAGAGAATGTATACACAAACACACACACACACACATATATAACATGATCTCCTCCCTTAGACTAGGAATGTTGCCACAAAAAAAAAAAAAAAAAGAGAGAACAAGCACAGATAACCGTTACAACCAATACCAAAAAAAAAAACAATACAATTGACCAACCACTACCACTACTACTCGTTGCAGAACATTGTAATGTAAACCATTATGTGTGTGTGTATGCATTACACACTGTGTTGTGTGTGTTTCTCTAGACAACGAATGTAAAGCAAATGTGTCTGTCATGTTGCATATGCATAAGGGGTTTACAAATTGCAGCACCAATACAAATAAACACTTTTGACATTCCAGAAATGATTACTACTACTACTACTTCTACCACTACACTTGCACCACCACTACAAGTGGCATGCAACACCAACTTTATTTTTATATTTGCCCCCCTCTCTCCGCTCTGTATTTATATCCATCGTTGCGCTCTCTTAAGCAACAAAATGTAAAAAATTAAATTTCATTTCCATTTTACTCGTGATATTTAAGCGCTCTTTTCACTTTTCATTTATTTTCGTGTTTCGTGTTTTTATTTTCCTTACAGCTGGATGTATTGGTCCGATTGGGGTGCCTCGCCACGCATCGAACGTGCTGGCATGGATGGCTCACATCGTACCACCATCATCAACTATGATGTCAAATGGCCAAATGGCATTACCTTGGATTTGGTACGTAAACGTATCTATTGGGTTGATGGTAAACTGAATGTCATCTCGTCGGCAAATTATGATGGCTCGCAAAGAAAACAAATTTTATATTCAACGGAATATTTGCGTCATCCCTTCTCGATAACCACATTCGAGGATTACATCTACTGGACGGATTGGGATAAACAGACCGTATTCAAGGCAAATAAATTTAATGGACAAGGTGTTGAACCCATAACAGCGGTACATATGGTGAGTAATTCTTTGAATTTTTATTCATTTGCGTTTCAGTTCATTGAAAAAGCAATGAAAGAGGAAATACTACGACAGTTTATTAATAAAAAAAAAAAAAAAAAAAAAGATTTTTACAGGAAGCAAGGCAATCTAGCTTCTCACACCACACATATTGTGTACGTACAGTGGCGAGCAAAAATGGATGCATGTTTTTAATTTTTGCGTTTATTATCTTGTAAAATTTTAATAGTGCGGAATATGATTATTCTTGCTGAGGTTTTTTCTTCTAATGTTCATTAATTTAGTGTACTCAAAATAAAAATTCAAAAAATTTTACCAAAAAGAAATTAATTTAAATAAACGTGTTTGATGTCAATTCTTCCACTTTTGCACGTTATGCTAATATTTGCATAAAAGCAAAAAACAATACAAATTAGTGCAAAAAAAACGATACAAATTCTTTTATTTTCCATTCTTTGCATCATTTTAGTAATTAGAAGCTGTCAGTAGTGATTTGAACTCAATTATCGTCCCTATTAAGAATTGGTCTTATAATATTAATAAAATGAAAAAAATAAGTGTTGAAATTGAAAATAGAATTGTGTTTCTAATAGAAAAAGGTGGATCTGCAAGAAAAATACGAAAAGCACT
This sequence comes from Sarcophaga variegata, assembly GCA_932273835.1. NCBI lineage: Eukaryota > Metazoa > Arthropoda > Insecta > Diptera > Sarcophagidae > Sarcophaga > Sarcophaga variegata. The sequence goes on along the minus strand of OW026359.1, from coordinate 17,064,983 downwards.
ACAAATATCACACTATGTGGTTTTAAGTGTTCGAAAACGACGAAATGTGCAGCCAGTTTCTACAACTGGAGGTCGACCAAGATTGCTCACCGATGGCGATGCTCGACTTATGGTACGTCTTATGAAAAATAAGGACACAAAAACACCAAAGCTAACTGCCAAGGCCATAAATAAAAATGTCAACGAGTGGACAGCCTGCAGAGCACTTCGCAGAATCGGATTGGTATCCGCCATTAAGCTAAAAAAGCCTGCTGTACTGCATAAAAAGTCAAGACTCGTTTAGAATTTTGCAAAACTTATGGTAAATGGACAGTTGACGAATAGAAATGCGTGATCTGGTCGGATGAAACAAAAATTAAGCGATTTCAATCAGATGTAAAAGAGTATTATTGGCACCGCCCGCATGAAAAACTTCAAATGCATCAGGTGAAACAGAAAATCAAACATGGAGGTGGAAATTTGATGGTTTGTGGATGTTTTATTTGGTGGAGTGTTGGTCCGTTAGTGAAAATAGAGGGTATAATGCGATAGGATAATTATCTCAGTATCCTTCAAACAAAATCGCCAGAATTCATTGAAGAAAGTGTATGCCCTGAAGAAGAACTGTTTTTCCAGCAGGATGTCGAACCGAAACACACCGCCAAAATTGTTCAAAATTGGATGCCCCATCAGCATTTTCAATTGATTAAATGGCCAGCACAAAGCCCTGATTTAAATCCAATAGAAAATTATTGGGCGATTATTAAGAGAAGACTGGCAGCATATGAAAGAGCATCAACCAATTTCAACGAACTTTTGACTAGGATACAGGATGTATGGAAAAAATACCAAAAAAAAACCCATAGAAAATTTAGTGGAAAGTATACCCAAGCACATCAAAAGCGTAAAAAAATGAAGGACTATGGACAAAATATTAAAAATTAATAAATATTTAAAAATTTTGAATACGTGCAAAAGTGGAATAATCGAATTGTTTAAGTTCTTAGCAAATAAATGAAGTACATTTAATTTTTTTATATTTATTTTTATTTAATTTGCTTATTTCCTTAGGATTTTATAGCACTTTTATTAAGAATGTGGCAGGATGCAACCATTTTTGCTCGCCACTGTATCTTAATGTTGTGGCCATGAGTGGCCGGACAAGCAACTGAGTAGCAATATTACTTACTCTTTGAGTTTTTGTTAAAAGACTGCTGAGAGAGGAGGGAGTCATTAAAAGAAACATTTTTTTATGTTTCGTTTTGTTCGAAATGTCTCAGCCGAGGCATTGAACCATGGATACTCCTCTACCTACTAGACTAGGGCGTCTCATCATTGTAATTTTAATTCTCATACGTATTAATCCCGATACTTCATTGTAATACTTGCTTCCTGCTTAAGGCATTAATTTTTTTAGAAAAAGAAAAATATTTGACTTGCAACACCCACTAACTAACACAAGGTATTCTTTCTGGTGTTAAATCGTTCAATTGTCTTCCAAATGCAATCTCTCCACACGCCATATATATCTTACAGTCTCACAAAGATTTCCACATTTGATTTACCTGCTTAAATTAAGAAAGAAAGAAAAAGGACATCCATTATCCTGTTGAAATACTTGGCATTACAATAATAATCCTTTTTCATTTATTTGATAAGTGTGAACATTGTGGCCTCTTTTATAGTCTTTCTTGCGCAATTCTTTGCCTCCCTTTTATTTGCATCATCTTTTATTATGTGTTTCCTTATGGTCCCCGGATAAATTCCGTGTAACGAAAGTGCACCACGTTTCATACATACATACGTACGTTAACATTACATTACTCGTACTCGTACGTAAATCTTATAAATTATGAAAGATATTCTGTCACGATGCCTTTTTTTATGCACTGTAGTGGTTCTATGCTCATGCACGCACCCTAAGAAAAGAAAAAAAAAGAAAGAAAGAATTTTCTTTGGCCAAAAAGAAACTCTTTTTAGTGTGACTTACTCTCTCTTTCCCTTTTGTTCCGTTCTTTGTCTTGCTTGTTCTGTGTATATGGATGGATGGTCCATGGCCCCATGTATCATAAATAATGCAATGGAGAGCAAAACATTTGCCTTGCGTTACATGTAAATGGAAAGTTTATATCGACCGCATCTGTTTGCCTTTTGGTTTCATGTGCATCATATTGCTGCATGCCCCCCTTACATACATATGTATGTACATGCAGACATACACACAAATACCGCACAATATTTGTAATTTACAGCGTTAAGAAAGGCTGGCAATTTTCAAGGAAGTGCAACAATAAATTTGTCTGCGCTATGCAATGGAATCCCTGTGTGTGTAGCTGTGTACTCATCTTTTGAGAGTTTTTCGTGTAAAATATTCTGAAGAGTGATGTTAAGAGCCTACTCTACAACGTCAGTTTTTATTTTATTTTCTTTCCTTTTTTTTTGATATTCTTGTTCTACAATATATTGAAAATTGAAAAAGTTTTCCTTTTTTTTTAAGGAAAAACTGTGTGAAAATTAAATAAAACACACACATACATACCTTTTAAACTATTACACTATGAATGTGTTTGTGGTGAGCACACCCGGCACAGTTGGCTTAAATGGATTTTTTTTTAAATTAAATTGAATTTAATTTTGCCAGAATTTTGAGTTTTTTTCGTTTTTTTTTTTAAACCAAAGTTATGGCATCAAATTTTAACTGTTGGTCACCGTCACTCATGAATAAAATGAAGACACACAACATGGGTGGTGTAAGAAGCTAGGTTGTAATCCTGACTGAAGGGTTAAAAGGACCATTTAAATACGTAAGTTAAGTAATTCTACGCTTTACAGCATAAGATTTGAATGATTTTTCATAAGAACCCTCTTGAATACTCATGATAAAGCCATTGAGTCTCTGTGTCTGTCTCCAGCAGAGCTGTAAATACGGCAAGTCATTGAGACTTTATTCATTTTCTAACAATTTATTGAAAGTATGGAGAGTAATAGAAGAATACTTCTTTCATTCAATTGATTGTATTGGATTTCTAAGAGAACTTTTTATCCAAACAAATGGCGGCCAAAATTCAAAATGGCGGATCCAATATGGCGGTCGAGTTTTATAAAAATTAATCAAACTATATTGCATCCGCCATTTTGAATTTTTTAAATCTGAATGGAAATCTGTAATCAGCGACCCCAAAAACCCCTGAGTAACAATTTTCAAGTAAATCTGATTAATTTTTAAGGACCTCCGTAATGTGTTTCTTTTTCTCTTGCACCCCTTGACATAAACCCATCCCCATACTTTAAGGGTTCATGCAAACAATTTGGCTTTGGGCTCGTTTTAAAGATCAAAGATCAGTTGTCAATTTTTGACAATAGCGAGGGTTCTAGCACGTCAGTGTTTAGCTGTAAAATTTTTCAAAAATTGCCAAAAACGGTATTCTTTTTTTCTCGAAAACCTGACGTGATGAAAAGTTTTTGAACCCAGATTCGTGTTTAGCGCGCAAAATGCCTTCGGAAACACCTGGAGCCATCTTATTTGCACAAAAAAGTCCAAATTTGCAGAGCTGTGTAATTTATTTTTGAGTTTAAATTCTTTAATAAAATTTAAAGTCTATTGTTGATTGTTTAATTTTCTTTTCTTTCTTTTTTTTTTATTTTACAGTTACAACATCCCATGGTCATACATGTCTATCATCCTTACCGCCAGCCAGATGGTGTCAATCATTGTCAGGCTGTCAATGGCCATTGTTCACATTTATGTCTGCCAGCGCCGCGTATTAATGCACACAGTCCACGTATATCGTGTGCCTGTCCCACCGGTCTTAAATTAATGGACGATAGACTGATGTGTGTTGAAGATCGTAAGTAGATTGATTTCATTTATTTTCTTCTCTCTCTTTCTTACAACCGCTATAATAATGAAAACAAAAAAAGCTCTCTCAATTAATTGAATTGAGTCAGAAGAGCAAAAGAAAAAAATATTAATTTAAACCACCGTTATTTTAATTTCTTTTATTTTAATTTCTTTGATTTTTGATTTCTTTTTAAATTTATTTTAATTTTTTTTTTAATTTAAAATATTCAAAATTCTTCTTGTGGTAATTGTTGTTGTTTTATACACGACATCTGTTTGTTGTATTCATAATGTTGTGAATGCCAATTAATTACAAATAACAAAAGCTCTGCAAAAACAACGTTCAGGTGGATATTCACATACCACTAGCAAACCAAAGACGTATTCTAATTCAACTTCCTTCTCCTCATCATTGTTATCAAACTCATCAAGCCAACAACAACAGCATCAAACAGATTTAAACTCATCTGTTAATAGTAATCTACCTCAGGAACAACAAGAAGCACCAATTTTAAAAACTGGTGCCACAAGTCAAAGATATGCTCAAGAGCATTCAGAGGGTATGGATTTGTTAAAAATTGTTGTTTAAAATTTTTCATTTTTCGCTTTTTTTGTTTTACAAACACCATATTTTACTACTTACCACTACTACTAGCTACTACTGCCACTACTACTATCACACAACAATCAGTCACAATCACAGTTATTGTAAAGGGTGTTTTTTATAGAGGTATAGAACTTTAAGTTGCAATAAAACAACGATGGATTATTCGATTGACATGAATTTTATTTATCCGAAAGATAATCTTGTGGCATTACATTTTAAATATGATTTCTGGCATATGACCGCCACGGCTGGCGCGGATGTAGTCCAATCTGGACGTCAAATTTTCGATGACTTTTTCCAACATTTGTGGCCGTATTTAGGCAATAATACGGCGAATGTTGTCTTCCAAATGGTCAAGCGTTTGTGGCTTTACCGCATAGACCAATGACTTTACATAGCCCCAACAGAAAGTAGTCTAGCGTTGTTAAATCACAAGATCTTGGAGGCCAATTCACAGGTCCAAAACGTGAAATTAGGCGGTCACCAAACGTGTCTTTCAATAAATCTATTGTGGCACCAGCTATGTGACATGTTGCGCCGTCTTGTTGAAACCACATCTCCTGGACATCATGGTTATTCAATTCAGGAATGAAAAAGTTTGTAATCATGGCTCTATACCGATCACCATTGACTGTAACGTTCTGGCCACCATCGTTTTTGAAAAAGTACGGACCAATGATTCCACCAGCCCATAAAGCGCACCAAACAGTCAGTTTTTCTGGATGTAACGGTGTTTCCACATACACTTGAGGATTACCTTCACTCCAAATGCGGCAGTTTTGTTTGTTGACGTAGCCATTCAACCAGAAGTGCGCTTCATCGCTAAACAAAATTCGCTTATGAAAATCGGTAACAACGGTAATCTCGTTTTGGGCCCATTCGACGAATCTACGCCTTACTTGATGATCGTTTGGCTTCAACTCTTGCACGAGTTGGATTTTGTAAGCACGCAAACCAAGATCCTTCCGCAAAATCTTCCATAAAGTGGATGGACACAGATCCAATTCCTGTGCTCGATGGCGGATGGACTCATTCGGGTCTTCCTCAATGCTACGCTCTACAGCAGCAATAGCTTCTTCTGTACGCACCGTACAGCGTCTCTGAGGATGTGAGTTATCAATAAGAGTAAACGTGGTGCGAAAACGTTCCATGGTTAATCGAATTAACTGCTCTGATGGACGATTTTGTCGACGATAAAATGGACGTAGTGCACGATACGTTTTCCGCACAGAACCATTATTTTCGAAATAAAATTGCACTATTTGCAAGCGTTGCTCAGGCGTGAGTCTATTCATGATGAATTGCCAAACCAAACTGAGAATAAATCACTTGACAGCTGTTAAATCGGTCGCCATCTTGAAAAGTAATGCCTACTTAAAGTTCTATACCTCTATAAAAAAACACCCTTTATATAGTCTTACTGTTCTTAAAGAGAACAAAAACTAAATCATGTTTGCTTAACACTTTCTAAAATATTTTCTGTTTTTTTTTGTGCTTTTCGTACCTCATTTTCTTTTCCGCACAGCTTTTAATTTGCCAAAGTTTTATGATGTCTAAACTGTCTGTCTGTCTGTCCCATTCATGGTGTTGGTCATTTTTTATACATTCACACAGAAATCCATATTTTATACTCATCCACTCCACTCCTACTTTACAACACTAGCTACTACACTTTGTTTTCAACCACTTTTACCACAATTATACCCAAACTATTCACCCACAGTACAGTTATTCTCTTAAATTTTTAAAATTTTTGGTAAAAAAACCGCCAACAATCCTGTCCTTCAATGGCCTACTACTACTGCTACTGTGTTGAATAAAATCTGGTTTTATGCCCCAAAAAAATGTTGTTCCATTTCCTTTAAAAACCTTGAGTGTGTATATTTTAACATTTAAATGCTAAAAATAGAAAAAATAAGCTTTTAACAGCATCATCATAACATAACCTAAAAATAATAAAAGAAAAAGCCAGTAAAAAAAGAAAGGAAAATGCTTTAAGGAATTTCTATGTTTATTACTTAAAACAAAAACAAGAGAAATTTAATCTAAAACAGTTAGAATTGTGATTTACTCGTGAGAGAAAGAGAGACAGACAGAGGTGAACACGAGTATTAAACAGGAATTTTGTTTAAAAAAACTAAGCCTTGAATATGGAAAGCAATGAAATTGATGATTTAAAGTGTCAAAATGTACAAATTCTTAGTGATGGCGATTAAAACCAAGCATCCAAGCAATGCATTACAAAAAGGCATCGATGTTTTCTATCAACTTCTTACAAAATAGTACATACGTCGGTATTTTCAGAACCTCAATTGATTGATTGTAACAAAATCGTCGTAAGAAAAAAACAAAAAAATGTCATTATAGTGCAGAGATATTGGAGTACAGCGAACAGACAACCTATATATCTCTTGCACCCTTGTCGAGTTCCTCTTCGTTTTCAGTAAGAACAATGCCCTGCCTATTACTTGGTGTCTACTTGTGTGATGCATTTACATCACATCGCATGGATTCATTCCAAGTACTCTGAGCGCCAAAAGTAAGCATACACCACTGAATTAATTCATTTTCTTAGGATAGCGAGAAAAGTAAATGAGAATACTCGAATAAATTTCCAAATATAAAAACGTTTATTTATTACTTATAACATGTTAAAACAAAAACAACATTTCATGATAAAGGAACTTTTTTTTTATACATAAGAACAAAACTGTTGACTCACTTATGGCGCTCAGTGTATGTTCAGTGACATGTTCTTCTCATTACAACTGGGCTTGAACGCCAAACCCTTTTTCAAAAAAAAAAAATCCTCAGGCCACTTCTCAATTGCCTCTGACGTGTATAACTCAAATCACTTCTTATTGTAATTACCCAGCAAAAGTTAAGATTTTCGCAAATCCATTCGAGACTTAAGAAGGCTGTGCGCCTGTTTTCATAAATATTTCCTTTCGCTGAACATAACCTTACAAGACCCTTTTCGTAATTCACATAAAATTTCTGGCCTTATCAGCAGCTTGGAAGCTACTAAAGGGTCCGCCAAATAGCTTTTTTTTAAAAAATGCTTTAAAAAAAAAAAACTACCGAATATTTTCTCAAATTTCTTTTTTTTTTATTTGAAAGTACAATCCTTTCGGTTAATAAGGGAAAATAATTTCATTCAAATGGCTGCCTCGGCTGGCCATGCAGTAGCCTACACGATCGGTTCAATTTTTTTTTGGCACATTATCGATTGTGTGCAGCTGTATTTCACCAATGGCTTCACGAATATTGTCCTTTAAGGCGGCAATTGTCTCTGGCTTGTCGGCGTAACACTTACCTTTGACGGCACCCCACAAATAATATTCCAACGGTGTCAAATCGCAGCTCCGAGGTGGCCAAACGACATCAGCTCTGCGGCTGATAATGCGATCTTCAAAAACAGGGCGCAAAACATCGAGTGTAGCTTCGGCTGTGTGGCACGTAGCGCCGTCCTGTTGAAATCAAATGTTGCCCGTATCCTCCTCTTCAATTTTTGTAACGAAAAAATTCGTTTAACATGGCCCGATAACGATCGCCATTGACTGTAACGGCCACTCCTTGCTCATTTTCGAAGAAAAATGGCCCAATTATGCCTCTGGACCAAAATCCTCACCAAACAGTGACTCGTTTTGGGTGCGTCGGCTTTTCAATGTATGCGTGCGGGTTTTCTGTGCCCCAAATGCGACAATTTTGCTTGTTTACATACCCGCCAAGATCAAAATGAGCTTCATCTGAAAAGATGATTTTTTTTTGCCAAAATCGGCATCTTCTGGTGTAGGCTACTGCATGGCCAGCCGAGGCAGCCGGAAGGATTGTACTTTCAAATAAAAAAAAGTAATTTGAGAAAATATTCGGTAGTTTTTTTTAAAGCATTTTCAAAAAAAAAAATTATTTGGCGGACCCTTTATTTCCTTTCGCTGAACGTAACCTTACAAGCCCCTTTTCGTAATTCACATAAAATTTCTGGCCTTATCAGCAGCTTGGAAGCACCTACTATACCAGGTGGATCTAATTGTTCATTGCCCCGAATTAATACGTAACTAAGAATCTAATTTCCATTCAACCTGGTAGAAGCATGGAATGCATGGAAGGTGTTCTGACTGTCAAATCGGTATTGCTATATCCCCTGCTCTGTACTTCGTGTCCAAATTGAAATACCATTTGGATTATTATGCCAATCTCGTGCAGTCGATGCCTCGACGCTTGAAAGTAGTAATAAAAGTAAAAGGTTTTGGGTTCTTAGTGTTAAATCAGTGCCTTTTATTTGATTGTCTTTGATTATGCGCTTGACATGAAACTCGTTAAGTACTATACATACATTGTCTATAAATCCGCTTAAAAAAATTTTTTTTTTTAAATATTTCCATTGAAGTGGAAAAATCGACATTTTGAATAATCTCATACCTAGTGACCAATTATATGTACAGTGAGCGCCATAAGTGAGTCAACAGTTTTGTTCTTAAGTATAAAATAGTTTTGTTCTTAAGTATATAAAAAGTAATAAATAAACGTTTTTATATTTGAAAATGTATTCGACTATTCTCATTTACTTTTCTCGCTATCCTAAGAAAATGAATTATTTCAGTGGTGTTTACTCACTTTTGACGCTCACTGTATGTGTATTTGAGCCGCTGTACGCAAGAGATAACATCAAACAATTTAATTGTAATACAGAGAAATCGTCAATTTTTTTTGCTTTTAATTTATCGTTTAAAACACGTAGAATTTCTGTGGATTTTAAAAATTTTTTAAAAACAAATCGTTTGTGTTTGCACCACTGAATCCATATTTTGATGAGCTCTACCGCTGAAATATTTTTGATTTCTTTGAATCGTCGTTGCACATGCTAATTATCCGATAATTCTGTAGATTTTATGGAATTTTTTTGCTTCTTTTTTAAATAATTTTTGTTTTTTTTTTCATATCATTTACTTTCATAATAAATCATCACATAATTTATAATGCATTACACACACACCCATAAAAAAATATTTCCTTGCATTTATAACATCTACTACGCACCACGTATACAAACCGATTTATGTAATGAAAATGAAATGCAAAAAAAAAACAAAAATAAAAATAATCACCGGATTCTCGTGTAGATAACGGGAAAAAAGATTTTTTAAATCATCCATCATTATCTTTAAAAAGCAATAAAAACATTCAACAACAACTACAACGGCTGCATAAGCTACAACAGCCTGATATGAAATTCAATACAGAGACAACACGAACAGATGCAGATACAGATAGCAACAGCAGCAATAATAATGAAACAGAGGAACTACAAAAGATGCAGCAGTTGCAGCAACAGTACAAGCAACCTGAGAAGCAATCAATTACAACATTATTGCATGATACTTATGCTGCCCAATATCTCACTGCAGTGTGTCTACAATTACAGCAACAGCAGCTCAACAACAACAATGATGATGACCAGTCCTTCGCATACACAATGGCAACAGCATCGGCAATGCAGGATCATAGTGATGACGGTAAAGATGATGATACTAGTGATGGAAGATATAAAATTAATCTTCAATTCGAAAAGGAACAAACAAGAAAGAGACAAAGAAAACGTCATACACTAGCCAAGGAACATTTACAGGCAGGCAACAGCAGCAGCAACAGCAAACTGATGGAATACCGTCTGTACAATGGCAATAAAACTACACACACAACAACAATAGCTGAAGAGAAGAGACAGGCAGCAATGAATGTTGTTGATGCAGCGAATGGTACTGTTTTGAATGATGGCAACAATATTCAAATTTATAATAAATTGCTGGTGATTAAAGATAACAACAACAGCAACATTAGCAGTGATAATGAAACAAATGACAGAACTAAAGCTGCTACACAATTTAATGATGACACCACCACTCATGGCAATGATGATAAGAATGATGCTGATGATGATAGTGATAGTGATAGTGATACAATTACATTCGATGATAAATTATCGTCAATATTAATAAAACCCATAAATTATGCTGCTCATAATTTAAATTTAAAAGAAAATGTTGAAAAATCTAAATACGAAATAATAAATGCCACTGCAGCAGTGTTTGATAAGGAAACTATGAACACAAAAGAAATTCTTAATGAAACCCACCACTCTAAGGAAGCAACAATGGTTTATCATTTCAATGATGGCGAGGACTTTGATGAAATGCCAGCCATTGATTATGATGAAACGTTCTATGAAAGCGACTATTATGTTGAGGGTGGAGCATTGGACCGACAGCAATCGATAGATGAAACAGAAATCGTAATTGAATTATTAAATTCCTCTCCTACCACCACAACTGCCACCACTAGCAGCTCACGTACAATAGAAAATCAATTAAAAGCAAATGCATGGCTCATAAACAAAGCCAAATTAGAAATTCCCAAACAATACCATGAAGACGAAGCCACATCCTTAGAATCGGCATTGTCTCTACTCTCCTCATCCATATCATCTGCATCCGCATCCGCATCTGCATCTGCTTCACATCACTACTTTCATCATACACCACCACCACCATCACATGCAGCATTTGTTCATTCTAATTACGATGTGCCTTTGGGTTATTTACGTTGGCTGTGCAAACGCATCCATACAAAGCTGAATGCCACGCAAAATACTGCATCCAACGTTGATAAAACGAAAGACAAAACGACGTTACTTAAAGAAATTGAATTGAATGCCACATCCATCTCAGGTACAATCGCACTCGGACGAGTCATACATATCTCTCCTACATGTCATGTCAGTCATATCCTTTCAAATTCAATTCAATTTACAGCCTCTATACTGTGTGTGTTTACATTTATATTTGTCTTTGCCTGTGTGTAAAAGCTATCTGATCTGAGTGTTAGTCGTTTTAGCATAATGACGTCTTCTATTGAAGTTTTTAATTTCAAACGTTTAGTTGTACGTCTTGTCTTGAAGGCAGATTATCGTCTTCTTGTTGGTGTCGTGCAAGTTATCGATATTATTGTGTTGATTAATGTTATAGAAATTTATGAAATGAAGAACATAATTAAAGGTATTGTGGATGTTTATGTACTATGCAGCTGAATTCCAGCAATAATTATAAAATTATGAAATATTTCATTCAAACTGATAGCTGCTACCCATCGAAATTTTGTCATTAAAATCATATACAGTTATGTTAACGAATGTAATCATGAAAAATTATTTCAACTAAACGAGAAATATTTGGGAGGATCTTTACCTTACAGCCTTTATCCCAAGAGGATTTTGTCTCTGCTTTCAAAGCAGTGAGCAGCTTCCTTCTCTTCCTCGTCTCAATAGCTCCTGCAGAAGATGTTTTTATGCGGCCAAGGCCAATGTGTCTCACATGAGTGGGAGCAATGCCTAGTAATGACTCCAATTACCTGGATGTGCTCCGTATGCGTTTAAGCAAATTTTCCGTGCACCTTCCATATCACTCAGATTTTTTTCACTATCTTGCCCATATCTGGAGTTAACCCTGCGTGCGAAATTAATGGAACCGACTATTCTCTTGTGAATTATAAGTTCTCAGGTTCTCAAAGATGTTCCCAAAATAAAGAGCTTGTCAGAGAGTTTTGTGTTATGAAAGTGCCAGCATTCGCCACAATAGAATTCAGCAAACTGACAGCCTCCTGGCTTATATGTTTTTTGAAGATGTTTTCATGGGTAATAATCATTACCTCCGTCTCTATGGTCGATATTTCTGCTTGGAAAATGCAAAAGTAGTCCAATACAGCGCCTTGTTCCATCTAGTTGAAGAGTCGTTTCTATTTCCTTGCCTTGCTGTATGAGCAGGATATTACCATCCTAGGTCTTGCATAGATTCCTTTCAGAGACTATCTCCATGGTATGAGAAGCAAGGTTGTATTTCTCACAAAATATTTGTAATAACTAATTAAGTAATTAAAGTAATTAACCTCTGTGGTCTTCAACACGAAGAATGTGATTTACTGAAGCTTATCACCGCCGTGGGTATGAAGCAGATATCAGCAATGAATCGCTTTTTCGCTACTCATAAGTACTCATGTAATTTTGAGTATGAGTGAGTCAACAGTATTCAAATCCAACTACTCTGATTCACTGATTCATTCGTACTCAGTACTTATAAATCAATGTAGTGATTTATTGGTTTTATTTATTCAATGTAGTGATTTATAAGTACAAGTTGCAATGAGTATATGAGTACAACGTTGACATCAAACTCGTAACAAACTCGAACTATGTTTGATTCATACGCCTACTCATTCAGATTCATAAATTTAGAAAAATACTCTTATAATACTCTAATAAATGATTCGAGTGATTCCAATCATTCGTCAAAATTTACAGTCTTAGTTGTTGTTGCCTTTACAAAGAAAGAAGAAAGACGCATAAACAAAAAAGACAAAGACAGCAAGCAGCGCAAACACATAACCTTCTTGTGAGTATTGTAGTGTTCGTACGCGAATCATACTTATTTTGTGATTCGTGTATACGAAGAGTCATGGAGAGTCGAAGTCAATAACATCATGCGTATTGTTAAGTATGAGTACCATGAGTATTTCATATGCGTAGTATGAGTATGACATTAAAATAAGTATGAATGCGCATAAGTATCAGAAATTATAAGTATGATTCGAATCTACTCATCGTTGTGAATACTCATTGCTGACCTCTGGTATGAAGATTACTTGCAACTCTAGTCCATTCCGATAGTATATGATTGAATGGAAGACTGGCGAGCAATATCTCCCCAAAGCGTTCAACATATTTCCAGTCTAAGATAATGTATCTTTTAGTGAAAAAGTGTTTTCAGCATTCCTACTCTGTAACTTTCTTTAGAGCAAGTCGCATCCTCTCTCTAAAGAGATCTACAAATTTTCCCGAAATTATAAAAATCACATTTTTTTGCAAAGTAGACTGCTCCAACATATCCGACAACGTAATTAACAGTTTTTGCATCACAAGATTCCATAGAAGAGGGAGAGGGAGGGAGACTGTACTACACCTACCTAATGGAGTTCCCATTCCTCTTCTTCTGGTAATGGACGAGTAACCTTGCAATCACTAATGAATTGTTGAAAAGTAAATTATTTTGCTTAGCAATGATTACGATAACAGTTGATTAATATTTTTTAATGCCCTTTTTTACTTTGGCACATACACTCAGCCACAAAAGTATACATACTGTTAACAAATTTCATAAATTTTTTAACCAATCCGTTTGTGTTGAAAATCTTAATAATTTCCTCGATTTTAAGACGGTCTTTTGCATTGGTTAAACAATTTCTGAAATTGAACTGAACAGGCCCAGAAAAGTATACATCCGATTCACAAATTTCACAAATTTCTGAACCAATGCAAAAGGCCGTCTTAAAATCGAGGAAAGATGTCAGACAATTACAAAGATTTTCAACGAAAACGGATTGGTTAAAAAATTTATGATATTTGTTAACCGTATATATACTTTTGTGGCTGAGTATAAGTTACATTATTTTTCTATTGAAGCATTAATTTACTTTTAATTTATTACGCCGATATACAGAGATTTCGATTAAACTTTTGGTTATAAAATAAGTGTGTGTACCATAACATTATTAACATAACATTATAGTCTACTTCTAGGCGTCGATTTTTTATTGCCTCAAAGAGAATTTATTGCATATTTTTGTAACATTTGCCGAGAGGAAACATATATGAATGAAATTATGCTATTAAATCCCCTAAATGATCGTTTCATCTTTTCATTCTTATTTTTTCTATTCTTATTTTTAATAGACTTATCGAAATGGAAATGAATTGACATTAAAATTAATTTTTTTTTTATTTTTTTTAAAGATTTTCTCATTGAATTTTGTGTTCCAAATGCTGCTTGTTGCGTGTGTGTGTGTCAGTTACACACTTATTTTTAATGATTTCCTCTGTTGTGAGGTTTTTAACTACTTTTCAAACAATTTAACAAAAAAAAATGTGTTTTAAATCTTTTTTAAAAACGGTTATAAGATTTGTAAGCGTGTATGCGTGTTTGTGTGTATGTGTAGTTGTGTATGTACATATGCGTTGTTAGCTTGTATGCAAGTGATTGGTGTCACTTGTTGTTTAAGTTTCTTCATTCGTTTTTTGGTTTTGTTGATTCTTTTCTTCTTCTTAACATTTCATTGAGTTTGTTTCTCTGGTTTCTCTTCTCTTCGTGTGTATAAGTGTATAAGGGCGTGTAAGTGTGTATGTATTTGGTTTTTTTAAGCTTTACGACTTAAGAATATTTAAACTTGACGATCAATTTGAGGGAGCTCTGAGACGATTTGGAGTTTGTTTATCGTTCCTGTCACTGTTTCTGTTTCTGTTTTATTCTTAATTTTTGTTTTTCTCTATTCTCTTGAGAGTGTGTGTGTGAGTGTGTGTGTTTGCGTGTGTATGTATTAAGCCCTAATATGTATGCTTTACTCTCAGATGCTATACAATCTCGCTCCTTAATATATGCTGTTTTTGGCAATAAAATATACATTAATTTTACATTTGTTCACCATCAAAGTTTTTTACACAGTTTTTTTTTTTAAGTCACAAGAGGTTTTATATTTTGGGTTTGACACTTTTGCTGTTGGCGTTGTAAATTGCAAGAGTTGTAGAAAACGGAAGCCGCAAGTTTTCTAAGGACCAAGTTTTTTTATTTCAAGTTTTTTTCATTTTCAATTTCTATTTTTATGCCACTACCACCACCACCACCATCAACTTAAAAAGAGTTAAGTTCAGTTCTTTTGTTGTTGTTGTTGTTTTATATATATGTATGCTTCAAGTGTATTTATTTTATTTATACACCACATTGAAGAATTGAAATATTTTTTTTCTTTCTATTTATTTAAACAGTTTTTGTGTTTTTTTTTTTCTTTATTTGGTTGGCTCTGTAACCGGTTGCTTTTTGTTGGTGATTTTTTTTATTTTTTTATTCGTCGATTTACATTCATTTCTATGCAGAATCAAAGAAAGGAAGAGAAAAGGAAAACAACACACAACAGAACTTTTAACTCTTTTTTCCTTTATAACTATATTGCCACCACAAACAACATGTTTTTGTTCGTTTATTTATTTATTTAAAGTGTGTATACCCTCTTAGCCTTAAAGTATACTTTACATTTTGTTTTGTATATTTTATACGAAGTTTTTTTCTTATATTTTTTGTATTTTATTGAGTTGAGTTTGTGTGCTCTTTACATGCATTTTTATATAAAATCATATTCTTTGCATAGAGTAATCCATTTTGGGGTTTGAAAACAATTTGGTCTAGCAAAACTGTCATTTAAAGTACCATTTATTTAGTAAAAGATTTGCCATCTACGAATAAGTGTGCGATAAGGCTGGAAATTAAAAAAAAATCAATACTTGCCTAGCGCCTTTTGGTTAGAAGAGAGTTTTTGTTTTACCGATGGCTGAGCTGATCTCAAATCTTTACCCAGGGAGAACGAAACTTGATATTTATTATACTGTCTCTGTCCTCTCGGCATAGTGCCTAATAGGGAGGTATGCCCCTGGCCCTAAGTGAAAAATAACGAGTTTTTTTATGGATCGCATAATAATGAAAGAACGCATAAAAACAGTTTTGAAATGCCGTCACTTTTCGACCATGAAAGGATGATTATGGTTACCATAAACGACTTATGGTGAGATTATAAAGAAAATTTGAAAAGACAAGAGGCATTACATCTGTCTTTAAATGGAAACTATCGATTCTATTTCTGAAAGTTTAGCGAATTTGTCGATGCCATGGTTTTCTATGCAATTGGGGTTATTTTACGCCTCATTGTGGTGAATTTCGAATTTTTATTGACATCGCCCAATCCAATAAACTTCAATTCACGCAACAGCAACAATTAAAACCAGCTGACCCTTCACAAAATTGCAGATATGATGATTGGATGATTGAGGCACAGGCTTTTTCAATCAAGATTTGCCTCCAAGATGCAGGGTCTGAGGTTGTTGTTATTGTCGTAAAGAGAAGCCGTAGTACTACGGTCATGCGACCCATTATACTTCCCACCAACTTTATAGCGTATAGGATATCACTATGAAGCGTCCTTGAAGCCTAATGTTTTGACAAATTACAGGATGCTAAACGCGTGCACTTACGTCAACAAACCAAGTCTCATAGAATTCAGAAGTAATTGTGAAAAAGCCATTACATACATACATACATAATTGGTCATTACAACCCTTCAGTTAGGATTACGACCTAGTTTCTCACACCACTTATGTTGTGTGTGTTAATTTTATATATGAGTGGTGGGATCTACAGTTTAAAGTCGACTCTGAACGACAGATTTTTGAGAAACTTTTCACGGCAGTTTTATTTTCTCTCAGAGTTTTTGCCAGAAATCTGCTGAGAGGAAGTCGCCGAAAAAATCCTTTTTGTATTTTATTTTGATGTCTGGCCTGGAGCTCGAACCCTGGCTTTTCGTCTAATAGGCCAACACACTACCTACTAGACTACGGCGACCGAAAAAGCCATTGCATCAGGAAAAAAAATGATTGATTGGTGCGCATTATGTTCTGTAGGTATTATTGTGCCGTATTTTTTCGAAAATTACCCTGGACAAGAACCATTACCCTTAATCCAGAGCTGTGCCTACTACAGTTGAAAATTATGAACTGGACGATATGTGGTTCCAATAAAACAGTACCGCGGGCCTTATAACACAATCGATTTTGACTTTATGGGATGAGAAGTTCCCAGAAAGTTGAATTCCTGTTTAAGTGTTTCACTTGTACGCCTAGATTAGGCTTTCTTTATAGGGCCATGTCTGGACATTGTGTTTAAGCGAATTATTCTCCAATATTGAAGCATTTGAAAACTCATACTCATCAATTTTACGTCTAAATGTACGACACAGTAACCGAAGAGCATCTCAAAAGACGGCACTTTTATATAACATTGTATGGCGTAAACAAGGCAAACGGCTCCAAGTATTTTAATGAAATAAAAGTTTCAGGGGCCCGATGATTTTATTGGTTGCTTACTTTTGAAACCATTGCAATGGATAACCCTTTATCCCTTCTATTTATATTTTTTCTTTCTCTTTATTCATTTATTATACGATATATTTCATTTCATTTGAATTTTTTTCATTTCATTCCGATTTTGTTTTTGTTTTTTGTTTACATTTGTTGTTTTTTTGTTATTGTATTTTTATTATTAGTTATCGATATGAATGATTTCAAATGGTTTCTGTTATTCTTCATAACTTTTTTTCCATATTTTTTTTCTATTTATTATGAAAGGTTATTTATTATGACATTTTTGTGGTCGAATAAATATGTGATGGAAACGAAAAAGAGTTTTTTTCTCTATGGACTACCATTAATAATAATAAATTCATAAATAATTTTAATACATGAGCACGACAACAACAGCAACAACAGGATAAAAATAAAAAAATATAAAATTGAATTTTTATTTTGCTGAGGTTTATTATGCGTTCAGTTACAGAGAAAAAGTTCTCATTTTAATTTTTTTATTATTTTTTTTTTTTTGTTAATAACAGTAAAAATTGTTTAATATTATGACTTTTAATAAATTTTGTTTTGTTGATGAAAAACAACAATAAAATAAAAAATTATTGAAATTGCAAAAATTATCATAAAAATTTATGCTCGAAATTCATTTTCCACAGAAACAAAAAGTAAAAAAAAATAAAACATTTTAAATAAAATTTTAATAAAAAAAAGTTAAGGACATGTAGAATTTAAGAAATGCATAATTTACTATACATTACCAAAAAAAATGAAATTTTTGTTCCAAAATTCAAGAAATTCCTGAGTATTTCTTTTCATTACAATCCTTTGTGTTTATTTTTACTTAAATTGATCATTTCAAGCCCTTAGTCAGGATACAAATGTAAAGGGTCCGCCAAATAACTTTTTTTTTTGAAAATGCTTTAAAAAAAAACTACAGAATATTTTCGCAAATTTCTTTTTCTTTATTTGAAAGTACAATCCTTCCGGTTAATAATGGAATTATAATTTCATTCAAATGGCTGCCTCGGCTGGCCATGCAGTAGCCTACACGAGAAGATGCCGATTTTGGCAAAAAAAAATCACCATTTCAGATGAAGCTCATTTTGATCTTGGCGGGTTGTATGTAAACAAGCGAAATTGTCGCATTTGAGGTACAGAAAATCCACACGCATACATTGAAAAGCCGACGCACCCAAAACGAGTCACTGTTTGGTGCGAATTTTGGTCCAGAGGCATAATTAGGCCATTTTTCTTCGAAAATGAGCAAGGAGTGACCGTTACAGTCAATGGCGATCATTATCGGGCCATGTTGACCGAATTTTTGTTCACAAAAATTGAAGAGGAGGATATTGGCAACATTTGGTTTCAACAGGACGGCGCTACGTGCCACACAGCCGAAGCTACACTCGATGTTTTGCGCCCTGTTTTTGAAGATTGCATTATCAGCCGCAGAGCTAATGTCGTTTGGCCACCTCGGAGCTGCGATTTGACACCGTTTGACTATTATTTGTGGCGCGCCGTCAAAGATAAGTGTTACGCCGACAAGCCAGAGACAATTGCCGCCTTAAAGGACAATATTCGTGAAGCCATTGGAGAAATACAGCTGCACACAATCGATAATGTGCCAAAAAAAAATTGAACCGATCGTGTAGGCTACTGCATGGCCAGCCGAGGCAGCCATTTGAATGAAATTATTTTCCATTATTAACCGAAAGGATTGTACTTTCAAATAAAAGAAGAAATTTGAGAAAATATTCAGTAGTTTTTTTTTAAAGCATTTTCAAAAAAAAATGTTATTTGGCGGACCCTTTATTTAAAGCAGAATAATATTAAAATACAGTAAATTAAATTTAAAAAAGGTCTGCTGCTACTCCCCTTTTTTTAACAAAATTGAAAATGCCTCTTAAATGAAGATTGTAATGTTGTGATGTCATTTATTATTAAATAAAACATGATTTCAAGTTTAATTTAACTATTTCCTTCCGTTTAAAATTTACAACTGTTTGTGCTGTACATACAGACAAATACTGCTTCCTACTTTGGCAATACGAGTATGTACTCTGTTACGAATACATAAATACAATTTGGTTAAGAGAAAGACAGAGAGAGAGAGAGAGAGAAAGGGAAGTCATGTTGAAAAACAGTGTCAAATAAAATACAAGAGAAAACATTTATGACCTTGTGTTTGTTGCTTTTTTAAGTAATTTATTTTCCTTTTTAATATTTTTTAACCAACACTGTCGTCCTTGATGGTCTCCAGAGCTTGTTGGAAGAAGCAAAAAACAAAAACAAAAAAGGACATGAACAACAAATTTAATTTCAGCATAAAATGCATATTTTTTTTAACCAAAAAAAAAATAAATAAAAAGGAAAAAGAGTAGAAAGTATAATACAATTACATTAAAATGTGTAACATATGATGACCACAAAGTGTAATTGAGTTTTGCCATAAAAAAATATGGTAAGAAAAAAATAAACATGAACACAAACCTCCAGGATAAAAAAATTAAATTAAATTTTTGGTCAAAATATGCCAAAATAAAATAGCAAAATATGCTGAATAATTTCAAACAAAACAAAAAACAAAAAAAAATAAAAAAAATATTGTTAAATAAACAAATTTTTTATATTTTTTTAAAACCTACATTGGCGTCATAACAAAAAAAAAAGTATAAAAAAATTATTAAACATGCAATCAATTACCTGTTTTTTTTTTCAACCATAAAAAAGGGTCAGCAATCCCTATAAATTGTCCATTTTTTCTCAACCCTAAGCTGTTCCTGCAACTAGATAAACGTATGTAGTATATGGAGTTGTCATAGTTAATTGATGTTGCTCTCATAATATTTATCTGTTCATAGTGTTTTTAGTTTTTTTTCTATATATGCTTAGCATACTTTTAGGTGTAAAAACCCTGGTTGATAAAGTACCCTTTACGGGCAAAAACAAGAAGCAAAAAAAACTAACATCAACTTGAGTCAACAGTTTATTTAAGGGGTATAAATAAAAATCCATCATTTATTTTTAGTTTTTTCTCTCTGCATTTGCTTTCTGCAGGATATGAAAAATCCTTTTTTTTTTTGTTTGCCAGCACAGCTTTATAATGGCAGAAGTGTACTTCCTGTTGTATGATTTCATTTCATTTTTTCTTTACGTTTTTTATGAAATTATTTCTGCACAATTTAATAATGATGACAGTTTTCGCAAAAGGATCGAAGAGTGGCTTATTGTGCCATTATCTATCACAATCTAAAATAAAAAAAAAAACTCGTAATAAATATTACAAGCATAAAAGATAAAGTTCATGATTGATGGCTTTAGACAGTAAAAAGCCTACTTTCAGGGTTATACCATATATATGTATGTATATAGAGAATGCTTTTAAACAAATTAAATATAATTTTTTAAAAGGATATTTTTATTTACCCCAAGGTCTTTCTTTAAAAAAAAGTGTGATTTAATTACACAAAATACATTGCCTACTTTAAGGTGTGTGATGAAAACAATTTACACACACACAGACATACTATATTAACTTCACAAACCTTTTGTCCGGCAGTTTGCAAAACTAGTTTTTCACACTGCCCTATGAGAGAGATAATAAAATTTATGGCTTGAAATTAAAGTCTCAAGTTTTTGTTGCATACCTTTAGGTGTTATTAAAAAACAACAGGACTATTATTACAACCATTGAAATGGTATAAGAGCGGTTAAAAACTTTTAATGCGTGTAATTTTATTTCGAAATTACGCACACATAATTGTTGTTTTAAAATTTTTTTTTTGTTTTTTATTAAGACTCTTCTCCATTTATTTGCATTTTTAAATATTTCCAGTTAAAATGCGTTTTATTTTTGATATTTTAATGGAAATTATTTCGAATTACAAAAACATTTTGGTCGTAAAAAAAAACACCATCAACTTCAGTAATTAAAACTTTTCCATATGCATGCAGTATTCCTGTGTAACTGAAACGAATTTTTGCTGCAGCAATTTAACCCATTAATAGTGGAATACAACAAATGCTTACAAACTGTAACAAATATACGTATAAGATGGGGTAAACAGAAATCAATAAGGTTTTAATAAAAGGCATTAGTTTGGAGTCTTGCTCTAAAGAAGGGGACCTCTTTTTATTATTGTCAGAAGACGTGGACGAAGAAGGTCTCATAAAGATAAGCAGCTATTTGATACGTCGGCAAACTCAACACCAACATGGCTTTGATGCTCAGCAACCTACTATACCCTGGACTAGACAAATTGTACGATCAGAAATGTATTTCTGGTTGTTTGTTGGTCCTAACAGGGTGAATGTGTAATTCACAATAGGTCAACAGATCGCATACATGTCTTTAATAACTTTTATGGGGGAGGTAAACATCCATCACCATTATCAGCATGAGCTGTATGCGAAACGGGATTTGCTGCTTGTTTCGCAGTTAAGCCTATTACCAAAGAAAATAAAGTATAAAGAATGTGCATTTTAACATATTTTGGAATATTTTTCAAAAATATTTCATGACGCGGGGGGAAAGATAGAAGGGAATGATACAGAAACCATGAGCGTAACTATGCGTTGTTCTCATCGTGCGTTTTTGTTGTTTGACCACTTTTTTATTTATTTTTCTGGTGTTAAAAACAGACGTCGGCACCAATGTCCCTCAGGGGAAGAACATCTTCGGCTTTTTACACACATAGAACACGAACATCAAGAATGTTCGTTAAAAAGAGCGTAAAAATCTTGTCAGCTTTTAAAGAAGAAGGTTCATGTCACTTTTTTCAGCTTTCAATTATACACCCAAAGAAATATCACAGTATTATTCACTAATATTCAATGAGAAATAATTTCGATTTTTGGAAGAATACTTGATATGAATACGGTGTCTTTAGGAATTTAGTGCAGTACAATTTTTCTATATTTTCCGATCACATATACATATCATTGGGTTAATAAGTAGACTTGAAAATATTACTAACAATTTTCCTCTGGTTATGGGGATTAGTGAGTGAGAGAGAGAAAATAAGTTGAGAGAATTTATTTATTTACAGCCATATAAAAGTGTTAGTAATATACTCTATTTTTATTTTCATTTCATCAACATACATATGTAAAGCTGTCTATCTTTCGATTAATAATTTTGGATAAATAAAAATAAAATAAAAAATCCATTTTTTATTAAAAGAACATAAAGCTATTCATCTTTGGCTTAAAAATTAGGCCATGTTTTTTAGATAAATAAAAATAAAAAGAATAAAGAAACCATTTTTTATTAAAAGAAAAAAAACGAGCATTCCAAAGCATTTAAAAAAATATACCATGAGACAAAATAAGAAAATGAAATACGCCCAGCTAATTACATAGAACATTTATAACACAAAATATTCTTCGAGTGTTATTCTGAAATAAAATGATAAAGCATCCGCGAAACATGTGTTCTTGTCGCACTCTGATCGACAACTAAATCAAAAAACACAAGAATACATACACAATACATTGTTACGCTCTTTGTTTGTATTCATTTTCCTTCTGTCTTAAAAAAGCCCCTCTTTAGTTTACGTCCTTTAATTATATTAAATAGGGTGTGAGAGAAAGCTTTTGTGTCTATAATTAACAAATTAAAAAGTATGTTTTAAGGCGGTTTTAAGGGATTAAATTTCATGTAGCATATGCCTGTATAGTAAATAATGTAAATTACACACACACATACTTTCAAAAGATACGAAGAGAAACATAATACTCTGCTGCTATACAATACTATCTCTCAAACACACACACACACACACATACTTAAAGCATGCAACAGGGGAAAAAACCATTAAACAGCATAACATTGACTTATACACGCACACTGTTTTAGCCTTAACTTATGCACTGCTTTTTTTTAAAGAGAGTCAGAGAGAAAGAGCTCAACTGTTTTATGCTCTATTATTTATATTTAAAAAAAAATTCTCATCTTTTTTCCAAGCAATTATTGCACAAAAAAAACTTAAAATTTTAATAAAAAAAAATAAAAAAAAAATCGAACAAAAAACTGACATCAAATGATACGAAATGTATGCTGCAACTGCAGTATCATTTAAACAAAAAAAAAAAAAAAAGCGGAAAAACCCGTATAAAAATTAAATGCTAAAGAATACATACATATGTATACGAATGAGCGTAGTATCTGTATCTGGATCTGTGCATCTGCATCTGCATCTGTAGGGAATATTTAATTTTATTTGATTTCACTGTGAGCGAACGAATGAATGAGTATTTCGAATACGAGAGATATTGAAAAAGTTTTTGTATTTCTTTTTTTATTTTATTTTTATTTTCATTTTATTTGTTTAAATGAGTATGAGAGTACGTAATTTGGTGCACATAAATTTTGACACTTGACTGGCAAAAAATTACTACCATATGAGGGAAAATAAATATAAAAAAATAATAATAAAAATGAACATTAAAATATTGACACAAATAGTTGAAGCACAAACTTCATGTTACTCCAGAATAATAATTTTTTATTGTAAATTTATGCCAAGTATTTATAAACAAAACAAAAAAAATATATAAACGCTAATGTTATGCTTTTACCTCTTAAAGGTGAGTATTTCATACCGAATAGAGGATTGACAATTAGAGATATTTTACTTTATACATATCAAATGTCCCACTGTATATTCCATTTGTATTTCTCCATTTCTACAATTACTCACTGGCAACGTTACCGTTTGCCTTATTTATAAAGGGTCCGCCAAATAACTTTTTTTTTTGAAAATGCTTTAAAAAAAACCACTGAATATTTTCTCAAATTTCTTTTTATATTTGAAAGTAGAATTCTTCCGGTTAATAATGGAAAATAATTTCATTCAAATGGCTGCCTCGGCTGGCCATGCAGTAGCCTACACGATCGGTTCAATTTTTTTTGGAACATTATCGATTGTGTGCAGCTGTATTTCACCAATGGCTTCACGAATATTGTCCTTTAAAGCGTCAATTGTCTCTGGCTTGTCGGCGTAACACTTATCTTTGACGGCACCCCACAAATAATAGTCAAACGGTGTCAAATTACAGCTCCGAGGTAGCCAAACGACATCAGCTCTGCGGCTGATAATGCGATCTTCAAAAACTGGGCGCAAAACATCGAGTGTAGCTTCGGCTGTGTGGCACATAGCGCCATCCTGTTGAAACCAAATGTTGCCAATATCATCCTCTTCAATTTTTGTCAACAAAAATTCATTCAACATGGCCCGATAACGATCGCCATTGACTGTAACGGCCACTCCTTGCTCATTTTCGAAGAAAAATGGCCCAATTATGCCTCTGGACCAAAATCCGCACCAAACAGTGACTCGTTTTGGGTGTGTCGGCTTTTCAATGTATGCGTGCGGGTTTTCTGTGCGACAATTTTGCTTGTTTACATACCCGCCAGGATCAAAATGAGCTTCATCTGAAAAGATGAATTTTTTTTGCCAAAATCGGCATCTTCTGCATCTTCTACTGCGTGGCCAGCCGAGGCAGCCATTTGAATGAAATTATTTTCCATTATTAACCGGAAGGATTGTACTTTCAAACAAAAAAAAAGAAATTTCAGAAAATATTCAGCAGTTTCTTTTTTTAAAGCATTTTCAAAAAAAAATAGTTATTTGGCGGACTCTTTATTTCATTAATGTTCGGTCTGGCAACTTCTAGAACGTTACTGTTGATTTGTTGTTGTTATTCATTACTTTCCTTGTTTTCTTATTGTCTTTCAATGTAGTTTTGTTATTGAAATTTGAACTTTTTTATCTCTATTTTCGTAATTTCTCTGATCACCAAGGCATTCTTTAAGGCATTATTTGCAACCTGATCTGATCTGCTTTTGCAACAGAGTTAGGATCTGGTGGCAGTAAAACTTAATGGAGTTAAATTCTGCCTCCACTTAAACTATGGAAATACTGCAGTACCGCGAAGCTACTGATACATTCGGATACATTACATGGCTCCTTATAAATTTCTCGATAGGAAATTTGATTTGAGGATGAGAATGCCAACTAGTGACTTGAATGTATATTCAGATGACTTCAAAATGCTGGACAGAATAGGCTAAGGACTGTTTTTGACATTCGAATTTAGTGCAGTCTGGATGAGATTGATGTTGAAAGCGGCGAAATGCTCGTTGGTTAATGAGATTCTCCCTGAAAATCTTTAAATATCTATAATAATAATAATATATATAATAAAGAAACAGACTTCAATCAACTTCTTCACAAATGCCATCTCAATGTCCATCACTGGCCAATGAAAGCCGGGGATTTCTCAGGCTAATTTCGAATCATTGAAATTCAATTCTTATATGGGCTCCAGGACATAGATATACCATCAGAAATATAATTTCAGAGCCAGAACAGGCAAATAGCTTATAATCTCCCACAATTTACAGGCCATTGGTGTTCCGTTTGCCACAGTTAGACTTGATATCCTCTGATCGTTTTACAAGACACTCAACTTCGTTGGCAGTTTATAGGGCACGCGAAATATTACTAGGCTCCACTGAATCGATTTGAATAAGAGTGATCATCCATTGGACTATTGGAAAGCATATTGAAAGACTTGGCATTCTGTCGAATGACTTTTGCAGGAACTGTACATTTGAGGTGAAGGAATAGACCACCTCACGTGTCAATACTTGGTTCTTGCTATGAAGACACGAAGGTTTTTGACTTCTTAATTACTGCACCTTTTTGACTGAATTGATTACTGCTGTAAAACGATTTATTTTAGAATTGAGAATGGTTTCCTACAGAGATGGATATTAAATCGTAATATAGCAATGGGCTTAAGTGAGAAATTGGGCATAACTTTTTCCGTGGAGATTTGTTTTTGCCAACGCGGCAAATTTTTTATAAATTTCATGACCAGAGCCTTCCTAAGTTAGGCTTCTTCCCTTCGGAATAAATTTCATCGAATATATTAAAAAAAAAATTAAAAAATCTTTGCAATTAAATCTCTTGCTTTAATTTTTTTCCTTTTTAATAATTTCCAGAAATAAAGAAATTTAATTTGCCGCCAGAAAATAGATGTTCCTGCCATACGAAGATAAATCAAAAAAAACCTTGAACACAGACTCACTTAAACACACACACACTCACACACACACATGCAATAACTAATATTTTTAATGAACATTTATAGGTTTCCCATGGCTTTTAAATATACGAGGAGTGTACATTTGAAACCAGACCAAAAAAACAAGAACAACAACAAAAAACTTGGGTAACACACAAAACATGATAAAATTTTCCAACCGACCAAACCCTAACATATCCCTCAAGCTCCCTTCTTACCTCCCCCTTACAACGAAAAAACCATTATAAAACCAAAATTTCATACATTTTGTATGGCTCATGTTAAATTTTTTTGTGTTTTGAGATTTTTAGTGGCTTTCCAGTGCTGCTGCTGTTGCTGTTTATGACCTTAAAGTATGCTTTAAAAATATGGACAAGAATTAAAGTTTGCTTAACGCCAGATAAGCATGTAATACAAGGAAAATATTTTACTACCAGGGTTAAACATTTAGTCGCTATACGTATAGACTGTGATTAAAATACATTTAAAATGTGGCGGGTAACTTTTATGGGAACCTAAAAGGCAAAAATTTAAAGCATATTTAGCAGCTGAAATAGATTAATGCTTGAAGTAAAAAAAATTATATTTTGTAGGTGGAAGTGGAGTTTTTTTGTGGAGTAAAGAAACAGAAATATTTAAAGCATAGCATTAGTAGGTGAAAGTACAGTAATTTTAGAGTAAAAAAAACACACAGTAATTTAAAGCATATTTAACGGTTGAAAGTAAAGCAGCTTTTAAGAATTTTAAAGTATATTTAGCAGCTGAAAAGTATGGTTAGTTATACTTTAGCAAATTATTAGTTTCCCTACTTGTTGAAACACCCTAAAAGTGTGCTTTAAATTTTATTATGTTGTTGAAACCCCCTAAAAGTGTGCTTTAAATTTTTTTAACGCATGGAAAGTATGGAAAATAGTTTGAGGGAAGGACCAAAAAGGCTGTGGTCGTAAAAGACATAAAATTTGTAACAATCTACGCTGTAGAAAAAATTAACAACTTCAGAACGAATTCTTCTGTTTACATAAAAATTATTTAAGGACCCAGTAAAAGCAGCTGCACCAATCTACAGAAAAAAGACGCTGGATGAAACACAAAGCTGTAACCCACAATTATGAGTTATTTCCCCAGCTCAGTGTTATATTCGCCATCTGTCGAGATTCTTACATTTTTAATCTACACAACACTATTGTAGCTCCATTGTTTTTAGACATTTCCAAGTAGTTACATAATGATAAGAAACTATCGCGTAAATTGATTTAAAAAATATTTATTATTCCTGTAGATACGGCTGTCACGAAGCCAATCCATTTTTTATTCGGTTTCTGGCTTTCTTTTTGTGACCTTGTTTATATTGTAGTTACAACAGTTAAGTGAGTTTTTAGTCTATTATAGAGGAATCTAGAATAATAGGGTTGCCATACGCTACAGTCTAGGAACAACACCATCATTGAAAATATTTTATGTTGTTGAAGAGCTACTCTTTCCCAATAAGTGTTTCAGTTTTAACCTCCCATAAATATAATTAATAACGATGTCATCCTCTCTGCAGTTGATGGAACTTCTGGATGAATCATTTCTAGCGGGAAGCCTTTTAATTTCTACTAAAACCCAAAAGTACATACATAATTGGTCATTACAACCCTTCAGTCAGGATTACGACCTAGTTTCTCACACCACTTATGTTGTGTGTGTTAATTTTATACATGAGTGGTGGGATCTACAGTTTAAAGTCGACTCCGAATGACAGATTTTGAGAAACTTTTCATGGCAATTTTATTTACTCTCAGAGTTTTTGTCTGAAATCTGCTGGAGGTTCTCGCCGAAAAAATACTTTTTGTATTTTGTTTTGATGTCTGGCCTGGGGCTCGAACCCTGGCTTTACGTCTAATAAGCCAACACACTACCTACTAGACTACGGCGACTTCGAACCCAAAAGTCCATAATGAAAATAATGTTTGCCTTTAGCTGTTCTCAAACATAGGAGATATACGGGTTTAATCCCAAAACCACGTCACGAAACAGGAAAATAAATTTAAAACAATTCTTTTATATACAAAAAAAAATAGATTTTTGATTACATTTTAAATATTTAAATCATAAAAAAAACAAGTTTGTATTTAAACGTTTAAAATCTTAAATAAATCCCACCTAAAAGCAGGCAACGGATTTTCACGATTTTCTTATTTACTGTGTTGTATTTAAAAATTTAAATATGTTTTGTAGAGTTTTAAATACAATTTGAATAAAACATATTGGAAAACAATAGCCATAATATTGTTTTAAAATATTACTATGTATACGATAACAATATTAAAATAAATTCTGCTAAAAGTAAGCTGCTATAAAAAAAATTTATAGAGCACAACAAATAGGGATTATTACGTTACTAAATACAAAACATTTTAGCATACATATGTGTGTATGTGTGTTTTATAAATTTAAAAATAAAATATTTATTTAGAAAAAAACCCCAACTAAAACTAAGGCGAGTAATTGTTGTGATGAGAGCCAGCAGGAGAAGACAAAAATAATAATAAATCCTCTTAAAAGTATGCAACGTACAATACAACAAAATAAAAATTGAAAACCTATTAAAATTTAAAATAGGAATTCCTATTTACAGAAGATTCAATTAAGTTTTTTTTAAAACAATCTGGCCAATCGAAAATGTTGGCAGCATATTTTTAGATGTTATTTAATACTGAAGCCAAGTCAAGCATACCATAAAAGCTTAGGTTGTTTTAAATATTTTTATTTAACGAAAATTAATAATCATTTCCTCCTCCTCTTGGCCTTAAGCTCCACACTCCGTTTAAAAATGTGTTACGTTATATTCGCGCCTTGTGGTATGCATTGAAAATAAATGAAATATTTCATATGAATTGCTTAAATGCTGTTGGAAATTCTTTAGCAACCATTTTAACATTTAGCGAGCATTTCAAATATGCTAAAAAGAACATTTCTACCACCATCTGAGGTTAAAAATTCTAATTTTCCAAAAAAAAACGAAAAAAAAGTATTTCTTTAACACACACCGGAAGAGAAAACACAGCCCCCCGCCCAACACCAACACAAATATTGCTGCTTCAGTTAAGTGCTGTTCTCATCCTAAGCATGGTTGTACTTATTGAATGAAATTTTTTATCTTTGCCTGCATAGATGAATGCCAATCAATACAACATATCATTTCAATATTCATTATTATTTTATTAAAACGTTTCACAAGGGCCAGAGGAGGACAAGGAGGGCTTAGGGGGAAATTTCTTTGAGTTTAAAATACTTTCGCAAACACAAACAACACGAGCATCATATAAGAACCGTTCTCATACGTGTTTATTTGTTTCAATCTTTGATGGAAGTATTATTCAGTCTTTTTCTGCTGTTAAGCACCAGTGATGTAAAAGAATGTAAACATCACTAAAGGCGCCACTTAATCTTCTTCATACGTTGTTTGGCAACAACAACATTAGCCAATTGAGTAATGTGCTGAGTAAAAATTGTTGCCTGTGAACGTGATCCAAGCTCACGATTTCATTCCTTTAACAAGAGAATCTTTGCCTGTCTTTCTTTTTATCTTGACATGTGAGGCTTAAGAGCTGCGTTTCTAATGATTTCTAGTCAAGTGTAAGGAAATGAAGTTTGTTTTGCTTCTCCTTTGTCTCAGTGATTGTTCAATTTCTTTTACAAACGATTTGTTGCCATTGTAACCTCCCTCTAGGCAAACAGATACGAGATACGAGTTCTGTATCCTGTTCAGATGAATTTGTCTATTTGTGCGGCTCTTTCTGTTGCTCCACACTTATCAAAATCGGCTGTGCTGAGTGTCTCTATGTGTGTTTGCTCTTTAAGCTTAAGTATTATGCTCCTTAAGGCTGTAAAAAAATGGTAATAAATTAAAAATCCTTCTTCTTTTTTTTGCTTTCCTTAGTTTTGTTTTTGTTCACAGAGAAGTTTGTAGTATTTTTAAAACGCATCTACCGATAACCTAGAGAGTGAGGGGGAATAAACATTTCCGTACGTTTAGAACATCTTTTTTATCCCATACAAGTACGCTTGAGTATTTCTTTTCGATTTTCAATCAATAACAGGAAGTCAAGTAAAAATGGGAATGAAAAAAAAAATTCCACAGAGAAAATAAAACCCAGAAAAAAAACTCATCATCATCATTGATTTAATAACGCTTTTAGAAGCGCTCACTGGCTTGGCTCTTTAAAATGAGGAAATTTTTCTTTTTCTTGAGAATTTAATTCTGTTTTGGATAAGATTGTAACATTTTTTGTTTTTCTGCTCGTAATTCGGTTATAAATTTTTTTGTTAAAACTAGGATTATAAAACTGATAAAAAGATTTCATTGCAGAAGTTTGCCTTTAAATTTCTGCTTAAAATTTAATTGCCTTCTTTCAATAACGGCTTAATGGTCACCTCGACTCAACTTTTATTTTGTTTTTGTTTTTTGCCTCATAATCATAAACGTGACCCATAAACTTGGTTATGTTGTACATGAATTCCGCCGAAGCATAAAATCTTTAAGATGTTATAAATAATAATACGAGGATGACAAGTGAAATTCAACAACAACAACAAAAATTCTTGAAGTTTTCTTTCAAATCATAATGCGCAGATAGCAGATGCGCAATCAGTTCTTTAATACTCAACACCTATAGCTTCTTGATTTAATTACGCCCACAGTCTATCGTTAGAAACCAGCCTTCTTGAACCAAACATCCACAAAATTTTTCACTGATATTTGATTTGTAGACACTTTGCATATCATCTGCATGTCTAGGGGAGCAACTTTCCCTGTTTCATAACCACAAGGCGGGATAACACACTGCGCAAGTAATATCCAGCGCCGTTACAAGTTCTAAAAACTTCTTGTAAATGATCACTTGTTCCCTAGTTCCCGAATTTGTACTTCCGAGATAGCAACAACTGTTAACAGCCTCTATCCGGCTGCCGTCTATTGTGAACAAATTTATTTTGCTTTGAGATACATACCAGAGGTCAGCAATGAGTATTCAAAACGATGACTAGATTCGAATCATACTTATAATTTCTGATACTTATACGCATTCATACTTATTTTAATGTCATACTCATACTATTCATACACAAAGTTTGAAATACTCATGGTACTCGTACTTAACAATACGCATGATGTTATTGACTTCGACTCTCCTCGGCTCTTCGTATACACGAATCACAAAATAAGTATGATTCGCGCACGAACACTACAATACTCACAAGAAGGTTGTGTGTTTGCGCTGCTTGCTGTCTTTGTCTTTTTTGTTTATATGTCTTTCTTCTTTCCCTTGTAAATGCAACAACAATTAAGATTGTAAATGTTGACGAATGATTCGAATCGCTCGAATCCTTTATAAGAGTATTATAAGAGTATTTTTCTAAATTTATGAATCCGAATGAGTAGGCGTATGAATCAAACATAGTTCGAGTTTGTTACGAGTTTGATGTCAACGTTGTACTCATACTCATTGCAACTTGTACTTATAAATCAATGTAGTACTGAGTACGAATGAATCAGTGAATCAGAGTAGTTGGATTTGAATACTGTTGACTCACTCATACTCAAAATTTCATGAGTACTTATGAGTAGCGAAAAAGCGATTCATTGCTGATCTCTGATACATACATAATTTATCCTCAGACCTGCTGCTTCAGTTGACTTGGTCATCCTACAAGGATACGTAACCATGCCTGAGGAGGAGCTATGCTGTTAACGTTATTTATTATCCACATAGTCCAAATGTTTTAGGAAGTGTTTGGAAGAAATAAAAGTTTTTGAAAACGTAAAGGCCTTAATATACCTTTGCCGTCTGTTGCTTTTAAAAAAGGTGCCCTTTTTAGACCACCACAGAACGAATCGAAAGTCGAATCGAATCATTCGCATTCACCTTTGGAACTAAGATCCAAATATTCAATAGGACTGTTAAATCCTTTGTGCCATAAAGTAATGGCACACATCGATCCATGAACTCTGTATCGTGTTCTGTTCCACGATCATTTAGGCTTCATAAAATGTGTAAGATCCCAAAGGGATAATAGAAAACTGCATTTCCTTTCAGAAGTTAACGCTGTGACAAAGCATCTGTATTTTATGTTTTGGAATCGATTCTTTATTCTTTGCTTTAGTGCTACTCACGTCAAGTCACTTCAGTTAAGTAGTTGAATGCCATACTGTAGCAGATTCTAGAATCGTAGGGTTGCCATCTACGCTTGCACAAAAACAAAGAAAATACATTTCGTTAAGG
Source organism: Sarcophaga variegata (assembly GCA_932273835.1). Lineage (NCBI taxonomy): Eukaryota > Metazoa > Arthropoda > Insecta > Diptera > Sarcophagidae > Sarcophaga > Sarcophaga variegata. Next base: position 17,032,188 of record OW026359.1, on the reverse strand, counting down.
GATTGAGAGCAGTGGTTAGAAATCCTATGCCTTCTTGGAATTCTTATAATGTTCCTTGTTATCCTCTCTGGGGGTTTAAAAGGTCAGAAAGCTTTTTAATGAATTACGTAGAAATCTTTGGATAAAAAGTGGTTTATTCTCCTCGGTCTTCGCATTTCGGATGCTTAGGTTCGTAGTACAGAAAATAGTACTTTTCATATTGTATATGGAACCGTAACTAATCCAATTTCCTTTCAAAGGCAATGGAGCCATCTGTTAAGGTATCATTATTCGCGATAACACAATACCTTTGACTTTTAGAAGCTTGCTTTTTATCTTTTCCAAAAATTCTACTCCTTTTTGTGATTTCAAAATTAAACTGTAATAAAATGATGCTCAAAATACTCCAAATACAAAAAAGCAACAAGACCTTAAGCAAATAGAAAAGTTATCGAAACTTTAAATTCAATGTGCTCGTAAAGGGGTTTAATGGCAGGCACTATTAGCACAGCAAAGAACAAGAGAGCTAAAGAGTGAAAGAGAACACAAAATATGTTCGAAATAAAATATTTAACTTTACTAATTAAAAGAACTTGTTATAGCCCCTAAAATTATACTACAACTCTTTCAGTTTTTTCTCTTTCATTATGCTCTGGGGGGGTAATTTTCATGCTTCAATTCCAATTCCAAAGAGGAGTATTTCCCACAAAAAAAGCAGAAAAAAAACTTAAAACTGGACTCTGGTTTATTAACTTTATTAAACAGAATTATAACTTAATTTTCTTATTTTAGTGTTGTTGTTGTTTTTTATTTTTTTTTTCGTATCGTATTTTATAAAAAATAAGTATGCAGCATTGCATTTAAACTTTAATTTTTATGTTGCCTTTTTTTCTTGGTGGTTGCCTGGTAAATGTACAGTATGACCCAGTCATAAATTTAAAGCATACATTAAGGGGTTTTATGTGGGTTTTTCCCTCTCTTTTTGTTCTTTTTATTTGTTTTTTTTTTTGTTTTTTTACTTGGAGAGAATATTTGCTTATGATATTAAATTTATTTTGAAAAAAAAAAAACAGAAAGGATCTTTAAAATGTAATTTGTTTAAATGGTTACATGCTCCAAAGAGAAGACAAAAAGATGTGAAAAAACAAGAGTAGAATTTAATTAAACTAATAAAGGAATAAAAAACAAAACAAAACAAACAAGAAATAAAATGCAAAATTATAGAGTAAAAGTAACCTTATTTTCTCTCAGGGTTGTTTATGCAGGGTCTCTAAGTAATAAATTATAGTCAATTGTACAAGGATTACTTAGATACAAAAATTAAAAATGAATGAACACTGGGTATTCAATTTTTCCCTAAGAAATATTTTCAAAGAAGACAGAAAACATTTTAAAATCTTCTTAATAGGGAGGGAGATAAAGAATAGAATCTGAAATTCATGCATTATTTGTAACATATTTCTCGGGGCTTAAAAACATAACAAAAATTATCTGCTACGTCGAGGGTCCATGTATTATTTTTGAAAGTGAATCTTTGCCATCAACTCAGAGTGTTATGGCTGTACCGCGAGCCACACAACATGGCCGATTTGGATTTTATTACATTACTAACCTACTTTATTGGTTATTGCTAGCCTTTAGTAAGGTTAACAACCCAGGTGTTTCTACCATTCATGTTTTGTGTGGTAATTTTTATCCATGACTACCTCCACAGCTGTGCAGCCCTTGCGCTGACCAACTTCTTCCGCTTTCCTGATTTTAGGCCGCTATGCGTACTCAAGTGAGCTTTATGAAATCAGAGCTACCACTCCGACCTAACCTAATCTAAACCTCCACAGCTATTGTTTAATGTCGACTCCAAACAATTAATTTAAGAAACTGTTCATGGTAATTTTATTAAACTCTCTGAGTTTTTCCTAAAACTATGCTGAGAGGAAGTCGTCGAAAGGAATATTTTTTCCAATAATTTGCTTTGTTTAAAATGTGTGAGCCAGGGTTTGAACCACAGGCTCTCGTCTTAGAAACGAACACATTACCTACCAGATTACAGCGATTTTATTGCATTTGTAATGTATTTACATGGACCACCAAGGTCATGCGGTTTCAGTCATTGGATTTTCTTTCTGGGGTCACATAACAAAAATAATGTAAAACCAGAGTCCATGCCATTTCGATTATTTTTCACACATTGTTAAGCATTTTTGGCATTGCCACCTGTGAAGAATACTTGTTTTATACTGAAACAATTTACTTTGAAGCACTAAATAGCAAAACAATCACCCTTACGGGGAAAATTTATTCTAAAAATATTAATAAAAATTAAATTTAAAACAATCTTCAGTCCTACAGGCAAATACCCATCTAAACCCCTTAGAAAAAAAGTAAAAATAAAACTTAAAATAAATCGGCCAACCGACCAACCGTTTACTGATTTGCATTTATAAAATAATAAAATTATTTTAAAAAAGAAAATGTGGAAAAAACCTCATACAAATAAATATTGTGACTGAAATACTTGATACTTGAAAAAAATGTTGCCTACTTTACGGTATGTACATTTTTTTTCATCCTAATTCAACAAATCAAAACAAGAATCACAGTTGGAGAGAGAAAGAGAGAGAGAGCGAGAGAAAAGGTTACAACTGGAGACTACAAAAATAAAAAATTATAGAAAAAAGAACGAAAGTAATGCCAACATGTTAAATAATTTATTAAAAAAAAAAAATGGTGGAAAAATTGTTGTATTTAACGGAAACCGTCTTCACACAAACAACAACAACAACAATAACAACGCTAACAAGACACAACAAAACAACCGTTATAAATGTTTTAAATATTACAAAACAATGTGACTGACAGCCATGCAGGCAGGCAGGCAAGCAGACAGGCAATCTTTAGTCCTGATGATGCTTGCTGCTGACAATAACAATGTTAATAACGTTTATGATGATGGTAATGGTGATGATGGGGGCGGGGGCGGGGGCGACGGTAACTATGACGATGACTACACTGGCAACGGTGAAAGTGGTGACAACGGCAATGATGTTTATGATGACATTTTTCGTTTTGTTTTTTTCCTACTACAATACAACGATGAGCAGTAGCCTGAAAGTATGCTTTAAAACAGGAATAACAGCACAGTGGTTACAAATTATTATTTTCTCTCTCTCTCTCTCTCTCTCTCCCTGTACGAGTGTGTGCGTGTGTATGTGTTTTATTTTATACAAAACAAAACGACTATCAACAACAGCGACATAGTAACCACATTACGCGGACAATAGAGGAAATCCTTTAATGACAAATACATACAAAACAACATAGAAAAATATTTCTGCGTTTGTTTGTGTGTGTGTGCGTATGTAGGTTTTTTTAAATATGTTGAGAGAAAGCGTTGCAGAATCGCTGAGTTGAAAAATTTGTAATTTTTGTTGTGTTGTATTGTGTGTTTTACATTTCCGTTGCCGACTTGACTTGGCTTGACTTGACTTAATTTAATAAATTTATTTATTTCTCATAGCAAAAAAAAATAAAATTTTATTTATTCAGGAGGTATGGTATGGTTTTATAAAGAGAAATAAAAAAATAAAGACTATATGAAATCATATTTAAATATACAAATTGAAGTATACCTTTAGGGAAATACAAGTGAATTTATTTTTATTTTAAATTAAATTGTAAAAAATTTTAAATTTTAAACGATCTGTTAAAAACTGTAATGCCGATCAAGCATATAAGGAATCAGTGGTCCTTAGCCTCAGCAAAATTATTTGCCAAGCATACTTTTAGGTTCACATTCATATAAAAGAAAACCATCAGCTTGTAATATATTACCAAGACAACTGAAAGAGAGAATGGCACACTAATAGGAAGAATACCGTTTTCATCCGTGCCATTGCAGTTCCTCTATGTATGAGACAATGTCCTTACATTTCACATCCATTTGTCCCTTCCTGTTCCGTCATGTTCCGATATTAGGAAGGAATGTAGTTCCTATCAAATACCAACGCGAGCGTTATAATGACACATTGAATGGAAAATGTTCTCTTCCGTTTCCTCTAACACACACTAGAGACTATTTATTGGGAGCCCAGGCAATGGAGAAAAGTCAACTCTTCTGTCTTCCTTGAATAAAATTTCGGAAAGCTTAACCGAGCAATAGAGCACCACCTCTCTTTTACCCGTGAAATGTTAGTCATGAAGTGAAATGTATTTCTAATTGCCAGCATACATACATACATACATAATTGGTCATTACAACCCTTCAGTCAGGATTACGGCCTAGCTTCTCACACCACCTAAGTTGTTTGTGTTAATTTTATACATGAGTGGTGGGTCGACTCCGAACGACAGATTTTTTTGAGAAACTTTTCATGGCAATTTTTATTTATTCTTAAAGTTTTTTCCAGAAATCTGCTGAGAGGAAGTCGCCGAAGAAATACTTTTTTGTATTTTGTTTTGATGTCTGGCCTGGGGCTCGAACCCTGGCCTTACGTCTAATAAACCAACACACTACCTACTAGACTACGGCGACTTTAATTGCCAGCATTATCATTATCATGATTAAAAATGAATCACTTTTGTATCGTTGTTCTACAGCATTCTATGTGACCTTCTGGTCTTATCCTTTAAATAAGTTTTTGGTGCCCCAAAGGCTTTGATTATCTAAGTTTTCTTCTATGATTCTCTAGCTATATTAGCCAGATTATTTGCCTCTGTATTTCCAATAATCACTCATTGGTGACTAAATGCCGAAATAATGCGTACCGTACCTTAGAAAAATTGTTTTCTTTAAATTCAGACTTTTTGTATCACTGTTGAGCAATTGGGTGTAGTATGGGTTTGTGTCTTGTGCCATATGGCCCCGGCTAAACCATTCTCAAGTAACCTGGAGTCGATAGGCAGTTAAATCCACCACATAACACACTCATACCTCAATGGTTTAGACAGATGATGTAGCTGTCTATGCCCCAGTTGATTTTGTCTTCATCATTAATGTCCAACATGATATTGAAGCATTCATTCCTTGTGGAAGAAAACCGCATTCAATTATCGAATGTACTCCTGTACAATCAGTGTATCATTCTGGTATTAAGGCCGATTTTATAATCCCTAGGGGCCTGTGTTTGTTTGCCTTTTCAGTCTAAGAGCCGGTATGACATCAAAGTATTTTACTTGATAGAATTTTTTGATTTCCTTGTCAAGAGAAAGGAGTTTAGAATATAAGGGGGGAGAGGTAATGATATCTTGTAAAACTATCATAAAACTTTCAGATTTAATATAAAAATCTTATCTTTCCAATGGCATCTGAAGTTCAACTCTGTATTGGTAAAGTAATTAATTTCTTTTTATAGGTCTTAGTACAATATTTTACACAATATTTCATTGCACTGTGTTCCGCTGATATTCATTGTAATTCTGAACATTTTTATTTTTTTTTCAGTGTATTTTTGCAATTCATGTTTTAAAACATTTTCATTAGAAATTAAATTTCTTTTTCTTTTTGTTGTAATTTAGTTTTTTTTTATTATTTCATTGTTTAATTATTTAACCCTGTAGTTGTGTTAAAATTGTTTAAAAAAACTAAAAAAAATAAAAACAATTGGTGATGGTCATATTCTTTTTTTAAATTTTCTGTTTTTTAATTAAAAAAAATTTTTTTTCTTGTATTATTTTTTAACAAAAGCTTGGTGGTGGTTAAAAAGCAATTATTTTTTACATTTTTTTTTCAATTTTTAATAAATTTAATAAATAATTTTATTTTTTGTTTTTCTTTATAATAAAAAAAAAATATGAAAAATTATAGTCAATAAACATCCCTCAGGCAATGGTACGCACAACAGTGATGGCAGCATTATATCGTCAACAACACAACCAGACTCGGGCTATATAGCCTTAGTAGTGATAGGCATACTACTGGGTGTATCGCTGATATCGGGTGTGGTGAGTATTGATTTTTTTATATTTTTATTTCATTTTTTCTATTTTTAATTTTTAATTTTCAATTCATTTTTTTTCTTTTACAATTTCAGTTGCTTTATAGCGGTTATCGCTATTGCAGCAGGCGTTCCATTAATTCAATGAATTTTGAAAATCCCGTATATCGTAAAACCACCGAAGATCACTTTAGTTTGGAAAAGAATTTACCGGTGCGCATGTACCCCAGTACGGTCGATGAAGAGGTAAGCCCGCATTTAATAAATGATTTTAATTACATGAAATTTTAGAACCAAAAACGTACCACTAACAAAACAAACAAACGAAACAAAACGAACGTACATAAATACAATATAAATAGTAAATAGTAAATTTAAATTTTATATATAAATAGTGTTACAACAAATTAATTTAATTAAATCAAATGATAATTAGTTTAAAAAAAATCGCATTTTTTGTTTTTGTATATAAAATTAAATTAAATTATAATAAAACAAATAAAACCAATCTTCCCCATCACCCCCCATAAGTAGTAAATTTAAATGAGTACACACCTTCCTACTCTAATTTATTATAAAAAAAATAAAACTAAAACCAAGAGAAAAAAACTGAGAGAAAATTTTTATCGCATATTTTTGTGTTTTTCTTTTTTTTTCCACATTTTTTTTTGTGCAATTTTTTTTAGCTGCATTGTTCACAAAGAAGGCTATTTGCGCAGTATTGAAAATAAAGTAAAAAAAAAAATAAAAACTTTTATTATCATTTTATTTAGTAAAAATAAAAATTAAAAAATAAATCTGTATAATTAATGATAAAAGTATTTTTAAAACAACAAAAACAACACATTAATTAGAATAAAATTAAAAAAATAAAAATAAAAAAAAAACTATAAAAAGAAATTGAAACAAAAATGGGAATAAATATTTGCAATATCTTTGAAAATAAATTCCAATACCATTTTGGTATTTTAAATTTGCATATTTTTACGCAGTTAAATATTAAAATAAAATGTTGCATACTTTCAGAGTTTGTAATAACAAAATGTAAATTTTACTGCATTTTTTTTTCTTTTTTGATAAAATTTGAAATTGTTTTGAGATTAAATTTATTGTATTAGTGAGGTTAGTGAAGTCGCCGTAGTCTAGTAGGCAGTATGTTGGCTTATTAGAGGTAAAGCCAGGATTCGAGCCCTAGGCCAGACATCAAAACAAAATACAAAAAGTGTTTCTTCGGCGACTTCCTATCAGCAGATTTCTGGCAAAAATTCTGAGTGTGAAATAAAATTGCCATGAAAAGTTTCTCAAAAATCTGTCGTTCGGAGTCGACTTTAAACTGTAGGTCCCACCACTCATGTATAAAATTAACACACACACAACATAAGTGGTGTGAGAAACTAGGTCGTAATCCTGACTGAAGGGTTGTAATGACCAATTATGTATGTATGTATGTATGAGGTTAAGAATACTTTGTTTTGAAATTGAAATTATTTCACAAATTAGAAATTTATTCACCTTAAATTATGCAATAATTTTTAATAAAAAGTATATTTTGTTTAGATATCATAGCCGGTATTACTCCACTTATTTAGATCCTAGTGAACGCTAAACAATTGCACAAAGTGTGCTCTGTAGTTTCATCCACTTCAGATAGAGTCTACAGAGCCAAAATAAATAAGTCCTTTAAATAATATCTCAGATAGTAGTGCCTAGATAGAAAACTATAGGAGAAATCGTTTTATTTGACTCAAAGTGTCTCCTTAAGTGCTATCAAGAACTTTCTAACCACAGTAAAATGATAAAAAAAATTCTGTTTAGGATATCTCTTGCAGCCAATCATTTGATATAAATCTGCCGAAATGTTATTTCTTTTATAACCCTTGTTAAAGGAAACTTGTTGAGCGTTTTATGACTCTCCAAAGAAGAAGAAGAAAATAATCTTTAAAAAATTATTTTTAAAATTGGAAAAATGGTTTGAAACATGCATCAGATCATCAAGAAGTACAATTGTTCCGCTCAATATATAGAGTCTGGAAGGACGGAAAATGACTACATTCTTGAAATATATGCCTCGTTGAAGCATCTTAAAAAGAGACAAGCATCGAGGGGGAGAGACAAGGATTAAAGGGGGCTATAGATGGAAGACATATGGTCCTTCGACTCTAGTGTCTCTAGACACACAGCAATAACAAAAAAGTTAAAAGTTAATACCTCCAGATAAACACTTCATTTGTATTGGCAAATTTTTTGTCTCTGTTTTTAAAATTTTCAAAATCAAAATGAAATCTACTGAGAGGCAGTCGTCGATGAAATATTTTTTTCGTATGTAGTTTTGTGTTGAAATGTCTTGGCTGGGGTTTGAAACGCGGCCTCACGTCTAATAAGCCAACACACTACTTACTAGACTTCGCCCACTTCTACTCAACTTATCAGACAATTGTTGAATGTTAAAGATTTTTATTGCATGATGTGGATTTTTATTTCTTTTCATTCACTTAAGGAACTTACGACTGGCTTCTCTTCAACCCTATAGCTTTATTTCTGTTTATTAATCAAGTTTATCAAGTTTTAGCATGTGATTTATATATTGCAGCAAGTTCTAGAATGATAGGGTTGCCATATATAGAAAAAAATCAAATACAACTTACCATTATGCGTAGTGATTATAGTTCTTCCAGCATTACAATTTTAATCTGCAAAAAGAAGAAAAAAAAGAAAATTTTATTAGAATTAAAAAAAAAGATCCTGGCTTAAATATTATTTGGGTCACCTTGTATAATTAAATTTTAAATAAATTATTAAAACAAATTCGATTGAAAAATTTTCCTTAAAGTTCGTTGCAAATATTTATTCTTAAATTAAAGAAGAAGAAGAAAATAAATCACATTAAATAAACAAAAAAAAATACGTAGAAAAATTGAAAATAAAATTTTTATTATTAAAAAAAAAAATATTTTTAAGATTCATAAGATTTAAGTATTACGTACGTATTGTACTTGTATTTGTATTTGTATTCTATTGTATTGTATTTTAGTATAAAAAAAAATTATTGATTTTTAATATTTAAGGTTCCTTAACAAAAGAGAAAAATTTTAACAAAAAAAATAATAATGAAGTCCTAATTTAATTACGAGCGGAAATATAATTTGAATTTTCCTTTCTTTTTTTTTTATTACCATAGAAAAAATTATAATTAAAAACAAAAGGCAGGTGTTGTTATTAATTTATTATACAACAGCAACAACAACAACAACAAAAACATATTCTTTGCTTTGCGGTATTAATTTGTTTTTTTTGTACTCTTTTGTTTTTGTTATACGGGATTGTTTTCCAATGAATTATTTTAATTGAATGACAACAGTATGAACCAATCCCTCCTTCCCCCCTTCTTCTCCATACAAAAGTATGCAAAGTATTAATGAATAAATGTATATGAATTAATTAATCGTTTTTTTTTTGTTTGTTTTTTGTTGTATTGTTTTTCTGAATTGTTTAATAACAATTGCATTTCTCTCTTGCTCTGTCTCTCTGTCTCTCTCTCCATTTCTGTGTATTTATTCTTTTGCCATTCTGTTTTTTTTTTTTTTTTGTTTAATTATTAAAAACAACAATAAAAATCAACATTTTATACAACAATTTTGTTTTGTATGAATGAGTTTCGTGTTATTTAAAGTAATTAAAATCGTATAAAATAACACAACACCAACAGCAACAAAAACAATAACAGAACAAGTAAAACAAAAATATTGTATAAAATGCTTTGAGAGGAGAATGAAAAAAGATAATACAGGGCAGGATTTTTTTCCATCATATTCACATACAATTCAGTGGTAAGTTAATAACAAAAAGGTACATAAGAATGTAAAAGATTATTTATTATTCCGGGTTTTTTTTTCTTCTTTTTTCCCCTTTCATTTCATATTTACAATTGAATTACTTTCTCATTTACAATTAAAACAGTGGAACCAAAAAAAAAAGTTCTTTCAAACATAATTCCCGCCTTTCCTAATGTTTTCATAACAAAGCCTCCCTGGGCATTCAAAGTATGAGAGAAGCTAACACTGCTCAACAGAGGTGGAGTTTAAGTTTACTAAACCTTACTAAATTCGTCCGAATTCAAAATAATGCGCTCATCATCTGCCTAAATCTAGGTCCCTATTGTTTTTATTTTCGCCTCTTCAATTTTAATCGATAGGAATTGTTAGCTTACGATCTTGAGAAGATGTCGGTTCATGAACACTTGGGTTCATATCTTACCCTGACTGCTAATAATTTCATTGGTATCAATTGTATGTCTCAGGAGGAGATGTTAATGCGTAAAATTTTCGTTCATTACGATTCGTAAATTTGCCGCTACATCCGAACAGCTGTTCGTCAGTAACCAAATATCGTTTCTGTGTAATAAAGATCGTTTAGACAATCGGCTACAAAGAGTTCTTTTAAGGATAGTGTCCAGAAAAACTTAGCCTGATTGTCAAGGTTGCACTTTGCAGTTTGCAATTTTGTCTTATCCTACAAGAGGCATATTATTATAGTCGTATGTGTTGGAGAGCCTTTCAAGATTCTTCTTAAAAACAACTTATTTCCAGACGTGTATCGATAGCCGAGGGTTACCGATCAAAATTATCCTCGGCAACATACATAATTGGTCATTACAACCCTTCAGTCAGGATTACGACCTGGTTCCTCACACCACTTATGTTATGTGTGTTATGTTTATACATGAGTGGTGGGACCTACAGTTTAAAGTCGACTCCGAACGACAGATTTTTTGAGAAACTTTTCATGGCATTTTTATTTCACACTCAGAATTTTTGCCAGAAATCTGCTGAGAGCAAGTCGCCGAAGAAACGCTTTTTATATTTTGTTTTGATGTCTGGCCTGGGGTCGAACCCGGGCTTTACGTCTAATAAGCCAACACACTATCTACTAGGCTACGGCGACTCCAACACAATTGTTTAAAAATATAATACTTTCACTCGCTTTGCTTATGATGCTGTAACATTACTTTATATGATCTTATTTGAAGACGTTGAGCCATATTTTTAAAAAGCTTTTATTCCCGGAGGATTGCAGCCACTAAAAGTTTAAGTCCATTGGGGAGAGGTTTTCCATCATTATTTTATAGGCGGATATCTGAGCAATGAAGCTCCTTTTCCCTTCATCAACGTGCTGTGGGGGAGAGAGTTCATTTAAAGATTTTCCAAATTATTCTTCAATTGATCGTCTCGCATAACATCGGACACTGCGAACACCTTGTTAGAAGATAAATGATAAGTTTTGGAGGTCATTTGGATCATAAGAGAAATTAAGATGCATGTCGAAAAATTGCTAATCTGTTAAGCCTATTAAAGTTTAGTAGAGCCTGTCGCTACCACTAACCGTATCCTTAGCAGCTTACTAGTATATAGCAGCATATACAGTGGTGGCCTTATAATTAGAAACGACTTAGCAACATGTATGTATGTTTGTTAATTTGTTTAACAGTTTTCACTGTGTACCTGGAATCAAAGGCTTTGTTTGGAGGACGTCTTACATACGTTTTTCCATCAGATTGGGACAAATTAAACTTAGATTCGTCACTCCAGAGAACTCTGTTCCAGAAACATCGTTTTTAATTATAAGGCCACCATTGTATGTAGTATAGACTGAAATCGACACTGTAATAGTTGGATCTTCGAAGATTTCATAGCTCTTTCTATGATGTTAAGGGCGTAAATTGTTTACCTACTTTTAGTCTGTTATAAACACCTTTAAAGACAAACGCAGCATGCCATCTTAGGTACAAATGCTTATGGATTTTAAGAAGTCATTGTTTATAGACTTCTTAACAAGGTTCCACTGTATTATATATAATAAATGAATGGAGATTAATATTAATAGTTTTAATATTTATTTTAATTGATTTCTTTTCTCTTTTTATTCTTTCTACATTTGTTTATAATTTTTAATTTATTACTGTACCTGTGGTATTTTTTTATGTAAAAAAAAATCGACCACAATAGATTTTTGTCCTCCAAACATGAACCCTTTTCTCCCTTTCTTCGAAAACAATAACAATTTTTAGCTTTTTAGACAATGTGTCCTTGTTTATATTGTCAATCATCGTATCAATCATTGTCAAGCAAAAGCAGTGACAACTTGTTGCCACCGAACACAAATATTTATTCTTTGTGTCGTTGTCTTTGTTGTTCTCTCCTTTAATTTCTTTTGTCTTTTTTTGGGTTTTTATCTTTGGTTTTCCAAAAGGGTTACCATACGCTTTCCATAACATAATTAAATTGTAATTTATTGTTTTTTGTTTGTTTTTCTTTTTTTTCACTTTTAATAGAAAAAGTTGAATATGCCACCCATCCAGCCATTCAGCCATCCATCAATCATAAAATTGTCTTGTTCAAAGACAATAATTTTTGTATACAATTTAATGACTGATAAAACAGATATTTCCCTTTGAATTCATTTGAACGATGGCTTAATTAAGATGTTAGCATCCTTGGGAGTACCCTACAATGGCACAAGTGAATTTCAGCTCTTTCAGTACAATCAGAAGCGTGTAAGGAGAATCAACCAAAGAAGTTTAATTTAAGGCAATCCAGTCACATATTGAATTAACAAATCTCAGTTAATTAATCTGTTTTTTTTTTTCAAAATAATTTTTTCTAAAGCTTATTCTCTGCATATATTCTGTATACATATATTGGGTGATTTTTTTTAAGAGCTATAGGAAAATTTTTCAAAAAAAAAACACAAAAAATTCAGAAAAATTCGTGAAATCTTTATTTCAATCGATAGTACGGTCCATATATGTAATTTAATGTTTAAAGATTATTTCATGCAAATGTTGACCGCGACTGCGCCTCAAAAATGGTCCATCCGCTTAGTCCAATTTTGGCATACTCTTTCCAACATTTCGGCCGGTATCTTACGAATAAATGCTTCAATGTTGTCTTCCAAGGCGTCAATTGAAGCGGGCTTGTCTGTATAGACATGAGCTTTAACATAGTCCCCACAAAAAATAGTCTAAAGTCGTTAAATCGCACGATCTAGGCGGCCAATTGACCGGGGTCCGAACGTGAAATAAAATGTTCACCGAACTCGCCTCTCAATAAGTCCATTGTTACGCGTGCTGTGTGGCCTGTGGCACCGTCTTGTTGAAACCACATGTCATGCAAGTCAAGCTCTTGCATTGTGGGCAAAAAAAAAAAGTTGGATATCATCTCACGGTAGCGCTCACAGTTGCGTTACGATTTGCAGCATCTTTGAAGAAGTACGGTCCAATGACGCCACCAGCCCATAAACCGCACCAAACTGTGTGTGTTTTCTGGATGCATTGGTAGCTTTTGCAATGCTTCTGGGTGAACCTCACTCCAAAATCGACAATTCTGCTTATTTACGTATCATATTGAGCCAAAAATGAGCTTCTTTGCTGAACACAATTTTTCGATAAAGAAGTGGATCTTCGGCCAACTTTCCAAGAGCCCATTCACCAAAAATTCTGCGTTGCGATAGGTCGTTCGGCTTCAATTCTTGCACCAGCTGTATTTTGAAAGGCTTCACACTTAAATCCTTCCGCAAAATTTTCCACGTTGTTGAGTAACAGAGGCCCAATTGCTGCGAACGGCGACGAATCGATAATTGATGGTCATCGTTAACACTGGCCGGCCGATACAGCTGCGATATTGTCTTCAGTTCGCACTCTAACGTAACGTGTTGTTGGTTTAATGTTCAACAATGTAAATTCGGTGCGAAATTTACTCACGATAGCCCGAATAGCCGCTTCAGAGGGTCGATTAAACTGACCATAAAATGGAAGAATCGTGCGATGAACTTTCTTAACAGAGCACGCATTTTGATAATAAAATTCAATGATTTGCACACGTTGTTCGTTTGTAAGACGATTCTTGGTTGACAGTGAAACAAAACACGAAACGTGCGTGAGCTGTTTAAACCAGTGTTGCCAAAAAGATAGATAGCTAAAAAAAATCACCCGTTCCATACATATGTTCCCATTGTATACATCTAGCCAAACAATTTAATCATTTAATAACACTTGCAACATTTTTTTAATTAAATTTTAATGCAAAAAAAAAAACTCCATTTTATTTAACGATTATCAGTTTCCAGTTCGGTGCTTGGCACTATGAAAACCATTGCCATTAAAGCCATTTTGTTTGACTGCTTTCTCTCTCTCTCTCTCTCTTTCTCTTTCTCTCTGTGAGTGTTCTTTCTGAATGTGGTTTAATAAATATTTAAAAATATTTTTTCACTTCTACTACAAATTGCCATGAAAACAACCGCAATTAATTAAATAATGCCAGATTATTTCTCTCTTACTCTCGCTCTCTTTTTTTAGGAGAATTTTATAAATTCCATTTTAAATGATATTTAAAAAGAAATAAATTGCACTTGAGTGTACAAATTGCACCCCCTCCCTTTCACTATCTTTACCAGGAATTTATTGAATTTATTTTTTCATAAAAGGATAGAAAATATTTTAGAAAATCATGTAAAGCCAAAAGCAACACTAGCAATAAACCAAAAGAATTTAAATTCAAAGTAAAAACTCAAAGAATTTATTTCTTACCTAATACACCCCTCCATTTCCGTTTCCCACCCACTGTTCAATTCTGGAAACGGAAATAAACTCCAATTGCAATTGCATTCCAACTAAAGTCAGCAAAGTTTGAAGAATAACCTGCTTGAGGTAATAGTTTTCAAGAAAGATTTTCTTAAAAAAAATTGCTGATTCCTGAAAAAACTGATTGCTACTGCAATAGTTGACCCTGTGTTGGCATAACACACTTATGCGGCCTTATGATGTCTGCTGTCAAATTCCAAGTAGTTTTTCTTAAATACTCGCTTCAAATGAATCAATTGTGTTCGGTGTAATTCCCTGCTTGCGGTGGTAGGTTAGATTAGGTTAGAGGACGAGTACTTGTCAATTAAGACAAGTACAGCACCCGGAAGTCGAATTGACCCATTGTACAACGTCCTACTTTCTCACACCACTTATGTTGTGTGTGTTAATTTTATACATGAGTGGTGGGGCCTACAGTTTAAAGTCGACTGCGAACGACAGATTTTTGAGAAACTTTTCATGGCAATTTTCTATTTACTCTCAGAGTTTTTGCCAGAAATCTGCTGAGAGGAAATCGCCCAAGAAATACTTTTTGTATTTTGTCTTGATGTCTGGCCTGTGGCTCGAACCCTGGCTTTACGTCTAATAAGCCAACACACTACCTACTAGACTACGGTGACTTCAAAAAGTGGTATAGTGGTACAGCATTTCATAATATTGGCGTATGCATTTAGAGGTTTTTGACTGTCAATTTGTTGAGACCCTCTGGAGAGTCCTTTATTTTCTGAGAGGTTTGCCATCGACCAATATCGAGCACTTAGCAGCCAAAGAATGCATAAAAATAAGCAAAAACTATCTACAAAACTCACTATTCAGATGTGGTCACTTTTCAGGCATTATAGGGTGGTTACGGTCGTCTTAATCGGCAATTTAAAGAAACTAAAAGCGTTACAGATGTAATCAGGCGTGTTTATCATCACATTTCCTTTGGTTTTGTTGCATTATGGGGTTTGACCTCCATACACTTAAAGTCAACTCACACAACGATTGACTGACCATTTACAGCTTTGTAAATATGCTGAGTGGACAAACAGGTTTTCAATGTAGGTTTTTCGTGCAAAATGTTCTTCAGCTGTGCAGTTTATTTCTCACTCCGTTGTTACATCATCCAGTAAAATTATCTCATATGAGATTCAGAGGACACAGAAGAGACTGTGAAATGAACCGGAGAGCCCAAGACCGATTCTTCGGATTGCATTTTATGATGGAGCTGAAGTTGGGCCCCACGTTATCGAAAATGACGCTCAAAGAATCACTGTAGAATGCTAGGCAACTTTTTCTAACCTGTAATTGCAGATTATGTACTACACTAAGTACATACATACATATATGTATGTGATTTCTACAGGTTCTGCACATTACAACCGTTTTTCGATTTATTGCATGAAAAGTTTCCAGAAAGATAATTTTCACGGCTGGGTGCTGTCTAATGGCTACCAAGATAATGCAGTTTAATGCCGTTAAACTTTCTTATTAGGCTACATCAAGGGCCTAATGTTGAAGCATTGTAAAACCAACATTTGTCAAGTTATCTCTTAGTTAGCGTTCTAAATTTACAAAAAATTCCGGAAATGTATCTTTAAAGGATGGACACTCCTCCAAAAATCCATAGAAGTTGTTCAAACATTGTGGTGAAATGAAAGTCTCACCGAATTGTTTAACTTAACTTCCATAAAGGAAGTAAATTGCAGAGAAATTTATTTTATTTAAAATTTTTTTCATTTAATTTTTATTTTAGTATTTCTTTATCCTATGTTTACTGTAGTTGTAGAGTATTTTAATTTTAATTATTTTCTATTTAAGATTTTAATTTAATTTTATTTTAATTTTAATTAAATTACAATTTTTTATTTTTTATTAATTTTTCAATTATTAGTGCGTATAATAATCGTTTAACATGTTTAACTAATGAAATTTTCTTTTGTTTTTTTTTCTCTCCCCTTTTTTTATTTGCTTCTCTTTACAGTCCAAAGAACCTTTAAAGGAAGTGGGCACTGAGTGTGTTTAAATACTCAAAACAAAACAAAAAGAAAATTACAAAATTTTAAAAATTCATTTCAAACAAAATTCAGTTTTTTTTTTGTTTTTATCGTAAACAATTAGAATTTCTAAAAGAATTGCATTCAAAATGCTAAAAAGAAAAATTCAAATTGAAAAAGAAAAAAATTCTTTATCTTCCGCATACAAATAAATAGAAAAAATCATGCTGATCATTCAACTAAAAACAAAAACATTAGAAGACAACCAAAAAGAAACAAGAAACAGAGAAAACATACATAACAACTCAATTTTCTGTAAATTTTTCTGTTTTAGGAAATGAATTGAACGCCAAAAGAAACACACACACACTCGCACATGCACATTTACTTTTAAGCGTAACTACAAAAACAAACAAACAATCATCAAAAGAAATTGAAAAAAAATACTCTCTTTTGTAAGTCATAAAACACAATACAAAACAACAACACAACAACACCACGCATGTAATAAACAACGAGAGCAGCATCAGCAGTAAAAACTACCGCAAACAAGAACATCAACAAAAACCACAGCCTCAACAACTACAACTATTGTTAATAAATGCTGTTGTAAAATAAAAATGGTTGCTTTAAATAAAACAACAACACTTACAAACACTAATGAAAACTACTTATTAATGTACAATACGCATACATTGTACTGAGCACACAAAAGTCTCTCTCACTCTCTCACGGTTTCGCTCCACACATATATGTACATATACATATATATGCTGCGACTTAAGCACTTTAACAACACAACAATCAACTCAATACTCCTCTTGTGGTCATTTAATTTGAAATTTGAGAGCAAATCAACCACAACAGCAATAACAACAAAGAAAGAAAGAAAGAAAGATAAAAATCCTGCCAATTTTTCTTTAAGAAAAACAAAAACAAAAACAATACATACACGCACACGCACTCACTTTATACAATACCCACAGTTTTATGAAGAGAAAATTTTAATTAAATTTAATTTGATTACGATTTTCATTTTTATTTGTTCATTTTTTGTTTTTTTTTTTTATAAGAAATTTATAAAATTTCTATTAAACTTGTTAAAAATAAAAATATTTTAAATTAAGTTTTGAATTTAAAAAAAAAGCAAAAAAAAACAACAACAATAATAAATAATAAATAATAAAAGAAGAAAACTATTTAATAAAAAGAAAACTGTGTAAATATTTGCATAAATTTATAGAACTTTTTAAAGGAAACAATAGAATAACCAACAACCACATGTTTTAAGTAAAATTTAAGCAAAAAAAAAACTTGAAAAAATTTAAATTAAATAAAAATCATTTGCATCTTTATAAATAAAATAAATTAAAATAAATAAACAGGTTTAAAAAAAAAAGTAAATAAAATGTTATAAAATAACTAAAACAAAAAAATAAAATGAAACTGAAACTAAAACTAAAACTAATAAATCTAAATAAAAAATGTAACACACAATAATATTGTAGACAAAATTATAGGAAAATTTATCGTTAAGAAATAGTCCTTCCCCCCCCTCTCTCCCACTTAATGTGTATGAAACTATTTTTGTATAGGAATGCAATGAATTTGATTTCGAGGAATGTATTGAAATTAAATTCTTTTCATTTTTTTTTTGGTTTTTTTTTTAAATACAAAAATTCTAATAAAATCTTTTAAATCAAATAAATTGCAAATGTTACACACAATAATTCTTTAAAAATATTTATAAAAGAAACAATTTCAAATTAAAAATAAATCCTAGAAAAATTTTAAAATTAAAACTTTTTTATTTGAAATAATTAAATCAGCCATTGAAGTTCTATATAACCTCACTATTCAATAATAAATTTTTTTTGAAGAAATGTTTCATTCTTCATATCCATTTTCATAATAAGTCTCCAGATATTTTTGAAAAAATAATAATACTCCTAAACTTCTGTGTACAAATACATTAAATTGATTAAATTCCTAACATAAGGTCACATGAAGCAAATATTTGCTGGAAAAATGTAAACAATACTGTTATAGAGAAAATAATAAAACAAATCGTTTAATAATAAGGAAAATTTAGTTTTCAATACGTAATTTCGTACTCAATAAACCTTCCTCTTCAATAATTATTACCGAATATGGTCAGTCACACTAGACAAATATTTGGTGAAAAACTCAAAATTGGTTTAAATTGGTTTAAACTTACAAGGCTTTGACAGAAAGCCATTAGCCTATTACCGATTTATTCGTTGCCAGATCCTCTCTAAAAATACATCTCCACAAAGCTCCTTATCTTTAGATGACCTGAAGTAGGTCTGGAAAGAGCTGAAGTGAGTCTGCAGAAGAACTACCCATAGTGGATAATTTGCCGAAGCTGCCGAAAGAGGCCCCCTGTACTGATCTGTGATGTGATGTCGACCTTGGTTGATTGATTCTTCCGCAATTGATGCATTTTTCATTACCAGGCGTCATTAACTTTAGAAACCCATTGCCAATGAGCTATGAAATCCGGTCTGTTATATCATATTCGATCTATTACACAGTATGAGTGCTTTCAAACAGCTTTCTTCAGCTCTTGAGAAAACGAATCACTGCTTACTTAGAACTTGGTAACTTTCATTGAAAATGTTTTGCGAGTTTAAGCTCTTTAAGTAAATACTCTTGTCAAGACTTAGATGTCTTTTGCACGTTCAAAGTTTACTTTCAAGTTTATAGGAGAAAATGAAAAAAATGAACAGGAGTGATGAGTACACATTTACAAATGGTTGTATACACAACAACAAACTATCAAGACTTTGTGAAAGTAAACTTAGCTCAAGCAATTGCGGAACAAAATGTGAAAGAGTTTATCAAAGTAAACTTTGAACGAGCAAAAGCGGTCTTATTCTCTTACCACGCTCTAGATGATGGTTCAACAAAGAGAAACGAAATTTTTCTATTCCAAAATGGTAGAGCAATGTTAGTTTTGGTTCTTAGACTTTAAGTTTAGGTCCACCCTTAACAGTTGCTATGCTCTACAACCCTCTTTGGATGATGTACACTGTGGGTATTTCCTTGTTAATAGATACATGGTAGAAGCCATTAAATTTTAAGTAATCGCGGTACTTGTTATGCAAACAATACTGTTGTGTACAGCTAATGCCGTCATAATCATAGTTTCACGTGTGCTGTAGCAAATGATGAAAAATATTTTTTCCTTAAGTATTTGCTTAATGTGACCGTCCGTACTGTACAAAATTTCCATGGAATTCCGAAAAAAAACGTTTAAAATGGAATTTTAGATGGAATTCTGAGAAGAAAAACGTTTAAAATTCGGTGTGATAAATTGATTGTATTAAAATTTGTATACAAAATTCTATCACAAACGTTTTATAGATTAGACTGGGCTGGGCTGGGATGGGATGGGATGGGATGGTATTATTTCTTTAAAAACTTATTTTAATTAGATTTTTTTCGTTTTTAATTTTATTTTAAATTGCTACATTAACGTTTCTTATGTTATAGTTTAAATTTCCCCACTACACTTGTAATATTAATTTTCCCAAAAAAATTAAAACATTTTAGCTTAATAAGTGTAATAAAAATTTAAGAAAAAAAGAAAAATACAAAAAAAATTGTAAAACTTTAAAAAGAAAAATACCTAAAAACACCATGAAAACTAAAAAAAAAATAAGAAAAATAAAAAACATTTTAAGAATTGTATTAAATGTGAAATTGTAAAATTTAAAAAAACTAAATTAAATTTAAAACGTAAAAATTTAAATAAAATAAAATAAATTTTAAATTGAAATTAAAAATAAAATTAAAATTAAAATTTAAGAAGACAACAACAGTAACAGTAACAATTGTAAAGTAAAATTAAATAAAAAAGAAAAATTAAATAAAGTATGAATGAAACAACAATAAAAGTAAACAAATTAATGAAGCTGGTAAATAAATTAAAAATAAATACAGACAAACAAGGCAAACAAATAATAACAACAACAACTAAACAAAAAAAAAATAAAATACAATACAATTAAACATTGAATTAAAAAAAATTGAAAAAATAATACAGAAACGTAAACAAACAAATGCTCAATGAAAACTTTAATTGATAACAACAAATATTTTAATTCAATACCGGAAATAAAATCAACAACAACAACAACAATTAAATTATAAATAATTAAAAAATAAAACATTTTTTGTGAAATAAAGTAAAAAAGAGAGAAAGAAAATAAAAATAAATTGTAATTAAAATAAATAAACAAAAAAAAAAAGAAAATGGCGTTTAATTTTAAGGTTTAAAAGGAGTGGTAAAGGTAAGCAACCCTTACAGCTATTAAGCCAGGTTCTGTTATTATCAACCTAAACGGAAATTGTTATTCAAATACTACAGACCATATATTTATAAATAAAGAGTGTGTAATTAAAACCAAATGTTAGAGAATCGTGTAGTCTACACTCAACACTTTGTTGGAGAAAATCATGCGGAAGAAGGTAATACTGCAGCCATAATTTCCACCAGACAGTGCATGCTACTCTCGCATACTGATCGTATAGATAACATGAGACTGCAACTATATTATATGTACAGTGGTGGCCTTATAATTAAAAACGATGTTCCTGGAACAGAGTTCTCTGGACTGACGAATCCAAGTTTAATTTGTCCCAATCTGATGGAAAAACGTATGTAAGACGTCCTCCAAACAAAGCCTTTGATCCCAGGTACACAGTGAAAACTGTAAAACAAATTAACAAACATACATACATGTTGCTGAGTAGTTTCTAATTATAAGGCCACCACTGTATGTATCACTAACGTACAGTGATTTTGGAGTACCGCAACCATACAATCTATGGAACCGTCTCTTCAAAGAGGCATCAGCACAATGTCTCCTCCAATCCTGACGAACTCTTTAGAATGTTATTCGTTGTCAGTAAGGACAACTGTCTCTGCCTACTACTCTAAAAGCTTTATTTCCGGAATACATTCCTTGTTCTCTCTAAAAGCACTCAGGTCTTTATTTCTGGAATACATTCTTTGCATTCATCACTGATCCTACTCTGCACAAATCGACGCCTCCATTCTATAACGTTCTAAGTGTACTTAGAACGTTTTTAATGTTCTCGCATTTTTAAATTCTACGTTCTCTAACTTAAATACTGTCAAAGTTTGGTTAAGATGCGCCGATCCGTTCCTAAGTTATAGGGAAAAATCTACTTAGAATACACATATAGTCGTATGTCGCGTGAAAACTTTGAGAGCTCATAACTCAAAACACACTTTTTCGACTTAGAATGTTATAGAACGGAGGCGTCGAAATGTTCTGTAAAGCCTTGTCGCCATGTTCAGACTACTTCTGGATTATCTGATGTAAAATCACCAATCACTTCCAATTGGAATTACTAAACTTAAGATTAGAATTCCTCAAACCCACTTAGAAGGCTTGAGAAGAGCCTTCACCTTTCCTCATCTCTCCTTTCACTGACTATGCCCTTCAATACTACTTCTTCCCCACTACGCAGAAAGGTTCTGGCTGTTCTGGTACTTCCATTTAGTTTAGTTTTGATTGTTTACCCCTCCAGAGTCTTCTTCCTAACCCACAGAGAGTGTCTGACACCATCAGCGGAGATATTACCGCGGCGTGATAACCCTGCTTCCCCTCTTGGTCCTTCGTTTTAGGTCCTGTGTTCTTCAGCTCATCGCCAAGTATACTTTTTCAAACTCCGCTTTCCACACCATGAAGAGGTTTTGACCCTATCTTTGGCGTAGAAACTTTTCTCTCTAGAAGCCTTTCTGCCCGCTCATTGCCACGAATATTTCCAAATGATTTAAGATCCTGTTGAGCTGCTTAAGCTTGCCAAGACAGTTCTCAAATCAACTTTATAACAGCCAAGTGCTGCGATTGCTATGTCCCCATCCTTTTTACTTTCTATCCAAGTTGAATTGAGCTCATCTAGCGATGGAATAGTCGTCCGCTTGAAGGGTATCTGCAAATTCCCACATAGGGTTGGAATATATTTCACTACACTGCACAGTAGGCATACGTACATAATTGGTCATTACAACCCTTCAGTCAGGATTGCGACCTAGTTTCTCACACCACTTATGTTGGGTGTGTTAATTTTTATGCATAAGTGGCGGGATCTACAGTTTAAAGTCGACTCCGAACTCCGAAGATTTTTGAGAAACTTTTCATGACAATTTTTATTTCCTCTCAGAGGTTTTGCCAGAAATCTGCTGAGAGGAAGTCGCCGAAGAAATACTTTTTGTATTTGCCAGGGCTCAACCCCTGGCTTTACGTCTAATACATACTACCTACTAAACTACGGCGGCACTGCACAGTAGAACAGATTCTTAACGTCTGAATTTGACATACGCATATCAGCCCCTGTGTCTTTTCAAATTCCTGCCCAAACAATGGTTCCACATCCAGCGTACCATTCTTTGGTTGCATCAGCTAGATTTTGCCGAAAGCCTTCTGCATATCATTATGAAATGCTTGGCATTCCTTGAAATGCTGTTTACATGAGTCAACTTCTTTACCAGTTTACTTTGCCTCCTTTTTCGTCCGATTATCTCACCCTGGATACGAATATTCTTTCATTTCCTTCTTCTCTGACACTATCTGCTGTACATCTGGTTGATAAATTTTTTAACTGCCCTCATAAAAGTTCTCTTCTAAGGCTTTAAGTTACAGTTATTATTACTAACTGTTATCCTTGAAGTGGATTCCATTAATAAATTTCCAAAAACATTTGTATCCGTTACGTCAATACCCATATGATAAGGCTTTAAAAATGCCTCTGGGGCTAGCACGTAAACACTTTCTGCTAATAATGACAGCATAAAGGCCAACAAATTTATTTCCTACACAAATCCACACAAGAGAGAGACAGAGAGAGATTGGAAATGGAAATCTCAATAAAATCCACACACACACACACACACAGTATTTGGATGTGGATTTGATAATACCCAGTAGCATTTAAAGATGCTAAGATTTATAACTTTTTGCCTTCTGAAACAAACTTTAGCCAAATTACACTCCATACGAGTGAGTGTTCCCGTATTTGTCTTAGCAAACTAGGTAGTGGAGGCCAAGCCTTGAGGGACAAACAAATTTAAGTGGTCAGTTGTTGTTCTTCTGTTTCTTCTTTTAGTTTTAGTTTCTCCTACACCACGATATAATAAATTATAGGTGAGTGTATGTGTATGCGTTTCTGTGTATGTTTGTCTCTTGTTTTTGTTTGTTTAACAGTTTCTTACGAGTGGGACAGTAAAGGCCGTTAAAGTGAATTATTGCCGACGTATTTGAAATTGATTGTTTTGGTGTGTAGATGATGAGCTAGATTTACCGTTACTTGTTACTACTGCACACGCACACATGCATAACTATTTAACTACTACCCAAAGGACATATTTCGTATCCTTTTTAGTTTTTTTTTGTTTTTTTTTTTTCGTTACGTTTTTCTTATTGCTCGAGTTTATAAAGAAAGTGTAACTAATCCCTGGTGTTTGAAAGCCAAAAAGAGGCAAAACAAAGTGTTTTTAAGCCTTTTTGTCCGTATTTTTCTTTTGTCAAGTTGAGACAAAGCTCCGTTGAGGCCAGTAAAAGTAACGTACATACATACATAATTGGTCATTACAACCCTTCAGTCAGGATTGCGACCTAGCTTCTCACACCACTTATGTTGTGTGTGTTAATTTTTTACATGAGTGATGGGACCTACAGTTTAAAGTCGACTCCGAACGACAGATTTTTGAGAAACTTTTTCATGGCAATTTTATTTCACTCTCAGAGTTTTTGCCAGAAATCTGCTGAGAGCAAGTCGCCGAAGAAATATTTTTTCTTATTTCATTTTGTTGGAGATGTCTGACCTGAGGTTTGAACCGTGGCCTTACGTCACACACTACCTACTAGACTACGGCGAAGTAATAGTAAAAGACCAGTAAAAAAATTCCTTACGAAGTTCTAAGAAGCTATCCAAGACTGAGTAACTCTACCTCAAGGCTTTTATATTCTCGAACTTGACAAGCAATTATGGAATTTAAAGGTTAGGTTGGGTTAATTAGCGTCACCAAATGTAAAAATAAAAGAGGTTCCCGCCTTGGCCAACACATTTGACCCATTATGTAACACATAATCCATTAAATTAAATTGCGACCATGTACACCCACCCGACACCGGACGACTGGGCAATCTCTCTTACTCTTAATTTCGATAGTCCTGACAGGGGTGCGAATAATGGGATTTTATTGCATATTCACATACGCATTCGCGCGATTCCTGGGCAATAAACATTAGCGGGCAGACTACCCGTCTTCAGACAACACGTGACTGAGCGTCCAGTCGACACACAAGCCCCCCTGTTAGACAATGATGCATGAGAACAGAGACCATATAATAAATATCACGTCGTGAGAGGAAAATTAATTGCGTTAAGATTCGGTCAGCTCAACCTAACTGTCGAATAGAACTTCTATTCTAGTCAGGAAGGCCTAAACAAATGGCTCCATGATTTTTCTGGAGTGATAGTCGTTCTCAACACATTTTTCGAGTGTGTCCCTATGCCCAGAGACCGAAATAAGGAGACGTTTTGAAGCATCCACCATTTCACAGAGAATTAGGCGTTTTTAATGGGCAATGCTTGGATGTCGATAAGACGTTTTTTGTGGCAGCCTGTTAGTCAGAATCTATCATCATAAAACCAGGGAACAAATGACTCCCGCGATTTTTCTAAAATGTACGCGTACCCAACACAGTTTTCGAGTGTTTCCCTATGCCCAGAGACCAAAATAAGGGAGGCTCTTGAGTAATCCCCCATTTCCCAGAGGAATAAGCTTTATTTATGGGCAATGCTCGGATGTCGATATAACGTTTTTTGTGGCAGTCTGTCTGTCTGAGTCTATCATCATAAACCCAGGGAACAACCCTCCCCCCATCCTCAACAAATTTTTCGAGTGTTTCCCTTTGCCCAGAGACCGAAATAAGGAAGGCTTTTGAGTAATCCACCATTTCCCAGAGGAATAGGCTTTATTTAGGGGCAATACTTGGATGTTTTTGTGGTTTTGCAGTCTGTCTGTCTGAGTTTATTATCATAAATCCAGGGAACAAGTGGATCCCATGAGTTCTCTAGAGTGGTATCCGTCCTCAACACATTTTTCGAGTGTGTCCCCATGCTCAGAGACCGAAATAAGGGAGGCGTTTGAGTAATCCCCAATTTCCCAGAGGAATAAGCTTTATTTATGGGCAATGTTTGGATGTCGATATGAGGTTTTTTGTGGCAGTCTGTCTGTCTGAGTCTATCATCATAAACCCAGGGAACAATCCTCCCCCCATCCTCAACACGTTTTTCGAGTGTTTCCCTTTGCCCAGAGACCGAAATAATGGAGGCTTTTGAGTAATCCGCCATTTCCCAGAGGAATAGGCTTTATTTAGGGGCAATACTTGGATGTTTTTGTGGTTTTGCAGTCTGTCTGTCTGAGTTATTATCATAAATCCAGGGAACAAGTGGATCCCATGAGTTCTCTAGAGTGGTATCCGTCCTCAACACATTTTTCGAGTGAGTCCCTATACCCAGAGACCGAAATAAGGGAGGCTTTTGAGTAATCCCCCATTTCCCAGAGGGACAGACTTTATTTATGGGCAATGCTCAGATGTCGATATAACGTTTTTTGTGGCAGTCTGTTTGTCTGAGTCTATCATCATAAACCCAGGGAACAATCCTCCCCCCATCCTCAACACGTTTTTCGAGTGTTTCCCAGAGACCGAAATAATGGAGGCTTTTGAGTAATCCGCCATTTCCCAGAGGAATAGGCTTTATTTAGGGGCAATACTTGGATGTTTTTGTGGTTTTGCAGTCTGTCTGTCTGAACTTATTATCATAAATCCAGGGAATAAGTGGATCACATGAGTTCTCTAGAGTGGTATCCGTCCTCAACACGTTTTTCGGGTGTTCCCCTATGCCCAGAGACTAAAATAATGGAGGCGTTGGAGTAATCCCCCATTTCCCAAAGGAATAGGGTTTATTTAGGGTCTATGCTTGGATGTCGATATGACGTTTTATTTTTGTGGTTTTGGAGTCTGAGTCTATTATTGCGAATTCAGAGAACACTGGTGGTAGGTAACAACCATTTAATTACAATGACAATAAATATGATGTTCTGGAAGTCAGCATAAGTTCGTGATATTTTTACTTCCAGTAACGGTTTCCAGCACCAGTTCTTTCGGCATACTAAGAATCTTTTTCGTTATTATGTTTATTGTTGCATTAAATGGCAATTTTTGGTTTAAATCTGGGGTTCAACAAAATCAAATTTATTGCCATTGTCTTTGTCTTGAAATAATTTTTATTTTTTCATTTACCATCCATCATCCCTCAAGTATTCAAAAGCAAATTGAAATGGAATGACTAGACTTTAAACAAAAAATCCAAGAAGAAGAGACAAAAAGAAAATTTCCAAAGCAATCTGAATTTGTGAAAGTCAAGCAAAATTAAACTCCACAGGGAAATCTATGGAATACAAGACTCTACGGCTACGTTCGATATTTCTTTTTTTAATTCATTTTCTGTTCAATTTTTCTACGATTAAAATCGGTAAAGAATTGAAGAACAAAAAAAAAAAAGAAAAGAAAAGAAAAAGAAAAACTTTAAAATCAATTCAAAACGGGAATTAAATTTACAGACAAAAAGCTTCGCCACCATTTAATGGCCAAAAGGATGGAAAAAAACCCCGGCATCGAGAAAAAGCAGACGGACGGACGGAAGGACGGACATTAAGCGAGTAGACCAACCAACAAACGCAACAATTTTTTATTCTTCTTTTTTTTATTGAATTTATTTTTATTTTTTGTTCCTTATTTTCCGTATTTTAATTTAATTTTATTTTTTTTTTAATTTTTTTATGCTTTTTTAGCAGCGTTAAAAGTCAATGATGTGTAACTGTTTCACTATAGACATTAACTATTAACGAGGGTTAATTGAAAAGTCACTCTTGGAAGAAAGGAAACTAACACTCAGATAGGTAAAGGTTAGGTTAGGTCAGAGTGGTAGCTCTGTTATCACAAAGCTCACTTGAGCACGCATAACGACCCGTTGTGATGCCACGGGTGAACGCAGTCCCTGTACTAACCAAGTTCCACCAAAATCAGGGAAAAGGAAGAAGTTGGTCAGCGCAAGGGCTACACAACAAAAGCACGACTACCCCGCACTGGAAAACCAGGCAGAAAGTTTGCTGAACAAAGCTATATCCTTGATGTCAATAGATGATAGCGCCGTTAGGCTGACAAGAAATGGAGAGCCAAATAACCTATATCTACACCTAGCAAGAGACGGCACTGGCAAAGAAAGTGAACAACAGTCTCCTCTTCCGCAGTGGACCTGCATTCACGGTAGAAGTCGTTGAAAGGGAGCCTCATTCTTTCCGCGTGTCTACTCATGACGCAATGACCTGTAAGCACGGCCACATCGCGACCAAGACCAAGTAATCGGTTGGTACGCCTTCTATCCATCTTGGGCCAGGTGAGTCTAGCGGTGGAGCAGGACTCCTCATTGACCCAGGATAGGTTGGCGTCCCGAGAGAACCTCCGCGCAATGGTCAACTTGACCGAGGCAAGTGGCATACCCAATTCAACAGATTAGGATCCCGGAAGGAGCGAACCAGCTCTGGCGAGCTCGTCGGCCCTACAGTTTCCTGGAATTTCACTGTGCCCGGGGACCCACACCAGAGAGACACTGGTGAAGCGCCCCGAGAGAAGGTCGAGACAGCGGCGACATTCCCTAACAATCCTAGAGCTAATCACGAAACCCGATAGAGATCTTATCGCGGCCTGACTATCAGAAAAGATCGAGACGCGAGTGAAAGGAGCATCATTGACAAGGATCCACTGAGCGGCCCGGTAAATTGCCATCACCTCCGCCTGAAACACACTGCAGTAGTCCGGCAGACGGAGAGAAATATTTAGGTCCAGTTTCCCAGAGTAGACACCGCTTCCAACCCCATTATCGAGTTTAGAGCCGTCGGTATATATATCCAGGACTTCCGGGGGGACGACCGTATTAGGATTCCAGTCATCCCTACTTGGAATGCAGAGAGTGGAAACATCAGTCAAGACAATATTCAGCAGCGAAATAGTCCATGTTCACAGGGGCCACTGGATCAAACTCCAGAATAGTGGAGTGACCAGAAGGTACAATGTGCCAACGAGACAAGGCACTAAGTCTAGTCGCAGCAAACTTGGCTGCCTGCTTAGCGAGAAGCACAGTTGGAAGCCAGTTTAGCATTGCGAATAAGGCTTTAGTGGGGGTGGTGCGCAGAGCGCCAGTTATATAAATGGCGGCAGACCTTCTGACCTTGTCAAGAAGTCTGACGTTGTGTTGTTTGTCCAGAGCAGTCCACCAGAAAGCAACACCGTATAAGAGGTAAAGACAAAGATAAGATTTAATTACTTCCGTTATCTATAACTGACCCGACAGTGATAAGAATACACTTTCAATACTAACTTGGGACCACTGCACCTAAGTCAACTATGTTATCCACGCGAGACATAATGAACGAGCTGGCAGAGAGAAAAAGGGGGTATTAAAGACCAATGCTATCCAATCTAATGGAGTAGTACACGCAATCACTTAATACTAATTAAAATGCAACATACGGAAATTTATCATCAAGAATTGGTTGATCTTGTCACAGGCAAACCATTGGAAAGGGAATATCGAATCAGCCGATATAACGTAGAAATAAAGTAGAAGGAAACCTCGAACGAAGCTGTGCGATCACGCCTGATGGCGATTTATAGCAATGAACTGACTATGCAACAACCCCAGTCGCACTCAAACCATTTTGAAGCTTAATTTCTAGAGTGTATGAACGTCCGGTGGCATGAGGTTAGCCATGATATGTAGAAATTTTCTGCCGGCATATAAATTTTTTGTTTATTGACAACACTGAGCACAGACACTGTCAGAGGAAGTTTGACTATAGTCAACTCTCAGGAGGACTACGTTTAGGGGTTTTCGCCAGATGGTCTGACGCAAATGGTCTGATGTTGCCACTTTAGGAATATCCATGATGCTCAGGACTTCTCTGATCGAGGTAAAAATCAGCAGAGTTATTCTGGTTCTTGCAGAAATCCAATCAGACTCCTTGAGGTTGTACAGACTGCGCAATGTGTCACTGAACGTAGAGCTGAATTTATGAGGCTATCCATGTAATGAGTACTGCAAAAGCGATTTTGAATGAGGCGAAAAGAGAATCCGAATAGGCCTTACAGAGTGAGTGTCATGCCCCTGAAACTAGATTAAAGAAGTTTGACAAAAGTAATTTTAGAGGATGAGGCGCATATATCAAAATTTCTTTCAGTGGAACTCTTAAATGCTTCAGTATTCCCTGCAGTAGCCGTAATGACCGGCCAGTGTTGCAAAATAGTTCGCAGAATAGGTGACACTAAGGCCACAGTCCGTTTTGCTCTTCGTTATAAAATTCGTAATCTTCGGCGCACTTATTCTCATCTGAAAACTTTTCACAGGAGATCCAACAGAAACCAAAGGCCTTTTAGTTTGAACACCAAACTAACTACTCGCTTCACCCTGAGAGTCCCCAGAATTGCTGGCTCAGAGTCGAAATAAGGCCTCCTCTCTGTTACGAAAATGTATAACCTGATTTATTTATAACAGTGGGATCAAAATCATTTTCTGGTCAGAGTCCAGAGACATCACTGTTGTCAAAACCTTCAAAGAGCTCTTTCATTACATCGTTGGCAGTGAGGGTGTCACTTTGATCCACTAAACCTCGTTTCATTGCATGACATGACAAATTTCCACTCCCCAATAAAATTACCACACCGGCCACGTAACTGATGGCACGTACATCCTTATGGCATCATCCTTTAACCATCATTTTCTTACCAACCATCTCTGAAGACTTCCAGCCAAAAATGTTCAATTTACTGTCGCCTCTGAGCGTATTGTGAATTGCTACTAAGTCTTGTTGTTGCTGTCTCTGACGTTGTGGTTGGTGTTGTTTCTGCGGCTGTCATTGTGTACAGCATTGACGTTTATTATTTGCTGTCCATTAAATATTGATTTCTTGTCATTGTTATTAACCATGGACACAAGCACGGATACTCCATTGCCCAGCATACATTTGTTGTATGTTTTGAGTGCCTCACTCCACACAACTACACAAGCACTCTACTTCGGCAATGATTGCTGTGCCATATGATGCAAACGTCAACAGCGCTTCACTACCATCCGAAGCAATTCAGGTTGGAATGCAGGAAAATACGAAAGATTGGAAAGAATTTCTCCAAATTTTATGAAAATGAAAAGGCTTCACTTGAATTCAAAATAATTAATTCAGGAAACCATCTGACCTCCACATTACTATCTGTATTGATGAGACAAACAAGCGACACGACAACCTCTTGACAGGTAATGACGTGCAAAAGTTAATGCTCTTGCCTGGGTATTTTCCCTAGCTCTAGTGACTTTCAGTCGGATATCCATGACCTTATGAAAGCACTAGAGGGTATTCATGCATTTACTCGTACGGACAAGCAACCTTCCTTAGTGTTTGATCGTACAGGCTACCTCTCGGCTGTTAATTGAATAGTTTTCGTGTTTTATGTAGGTGGAGGGGGGGTGGCCTTCTTTAAGTTCCTAAACATCTTCATTGCTATGGAAATGAAAAGAATGGGTGAGCGAATTGGATCGTTGCGGTCTCCATTGGGTAGTATTAAAAACGGCATCCTCATCTCTAATGGCAACTTTTAAGGTATACATTGTGACCCTAACATGATAACAACAACAGGAGAAGGTCGTATCCCCATTACCGACTGTTTTAAGTCAACATTGGCAGATGAATGACCACACACACTGGCTGAGAATATGATATAGTGCTCATTGCCGTATCTAAATGGTTGCAGGAGAGGGGGAGGAGGAGGATGATACAGTTGACAATTCCTAGCTGATTCAGTTTCCACAGACAATCGCTAACAACTCTCGAGTTAATGTAATGCGACCTGAAAGCGTTATAGTAGCGATCGCCGCCGATATATATACGATATAGCGGAGATATTTGTAAGGAGACATGTTGCGATGGTACCCATAAAAACAATGTCTCTGACAATTCTTTTTGACCGATCATATGTAAATGTGTGTGAAGATAAATTCGAATTTGAAAATCCAAGACGCAATCCATAAATTTTAGCAGCGCCACATTTGCCGTTAACAGAGTAAAATTTGCTCTTAACAGAGCACTGTTAGCTGTTTAACATTATCCATCTGAACAAGCCCACTTTTTTAGAAGCTAATTTTAGGACAAATACTAGGTTTATGAGTACCATCTCCTACTCAAAGGAAGGTTCCAAGGCCTCTTCATACAATCAGCAATAAAGTCCCACATAAAGTGATATGATATTGAGAAAATTGGCTTTGAAAATAACAATTTTTTGATTGAATATTCTCTAGAAGATCAGTGGCCCTTTTGGAACGTATAAGAAATAGTACACCATACAGACTATATGCAAATGGAGGTCCAGAGGGTCCTCTTTCGAACCGGGGTAGTGGGATAGATGGAATAATTACTTCCACCAACCATCCTTTACAGTTCAATACTTTTGTTCACAAACAGTAATGATCATAATGAGAATTATATTTTATGTCAATAGTCTGCAATAATTGCAAAGTAGAAGACTAATCTAAAGGGTCCGTCAAATTACTTTTTTTTTGTAAATGCTATGAACATTTTCTCAAATTTCTTTTTCTATTTGAAAGTACAATCCTTCCGGTTAATAATGGAAAATAATTTCATTCAAATGGCTGCCTCGGCTGGCCATGCAGTGGCCTACACGATCGGTTCAATTTTTAAGCACATTATTGATTGTGTGCAGCTGTATTTCACCAATGGCTTCACGAATATTGTCCTTTAAAGCGTCAATTGTCTCTGGCTTGTCGGCGTAACACTTATCTTTGACGGCACCCCACAAATAATAGTCCAACGGTGTCAAATTGCAGCTCCAAGGTGGCCAAACGACATCAGCTCTGCGGCTGATAATGCGATCTTCAAAAAACAGGGCGCAAAACATCGAGTGTAGCTTCGGCTGTGTGGCACGTAGCGTCGTCCTGTTGAAACCAAATGTTGCCAATATCCTCCTCTTCAATTTTTGTGAACAAAAATCCGTTCAACATGGCCCGATAACGATTGCCATTGACTGTAACGGCCACTCCTTGCTCATTTTCGAAGAAAAATTGCCCAATTATGCCTCTGGACCAAAATCCGCACCAAACAGTGACTCGTTTTGGGTGCGTCGGCTTTTCAATGTATGCGTGCGGGTTTCCTGCGCCCCAAATGCGACAATTTTGCTTGCTTACATACCCGCCAAGATCAAAGTGAGCTTCATCTGAAAAGATGATTTTTTTTTTTGAAAAAATCGGCATCTTCTGGCCTGCATGGCCAGCCGAGGCAGCCATTTGAATGGAATTATTTTCCATTATTAACCGGAAGGATTGTACTTTCAAATAAAAAAAGAAATTTGAGAAAATATTCGGTAGTTTTTTTTAAAGCATTTTCAAAAAAAATTAGTTGGCGGACCCTATACTTATTGCCA
Organism: Sarcophaga variegata; assembly: GCA_932273835.1. Lineage (NCBI taxonomy): Eukaryota > Metazoa > Arthropoda > Insecta > Diptera > Sarcophagidae > Sarcophaga > Sarcophaga variegata. Next base: position 16,999,052 of record OW026359.1, on the reverse strand, counting down.
CTGTTAAACAGTTAACAGTGCTCTGTTAATAGCAAAGTTTACCCTGTTAGAGACAAGCAGTGGCGCGGCTAAAAGTGTGGGTTTGCGTCTTTGGTTTTTAAATTCAAATTTATCTTCACACACATAATCACATGTAAAGCTGTTTGCCAGTCGTCTAGACCCTCAAGTTCAATCTACGAATTGTTATGAAATCGTTTTATTTGCTCAGAGGGGCTTGTTACTCGTTAATACTACAATTTGCTTATTATTTCAATTCTTATATAAAGGAGTCCTCTTGCCTGCAAAGCTCGTGCCACGTGTTCGTATTCTGACAATTTTATTTCGGCTGTATGGCTGTATGACTGTCATTGACAGTGGCAATGCCAATGCGAGTGTCAGCATCATTGATTGCTTTAAATGGTCACGTAATATTTTCTGAAATATTATTAATTCAAATACATTATATTGTACTACTGTGTGTGTGTGTATGTGTGAGAACGAATGTTTAACCACTCAAACACTTTCATTTTGCTCCTTCTGTCTTTCTCTCTCGCTCAATGTCTGTCTGTCTTTCTCTCTCGCTTAATGTTTATTATACAATAAATGTTTCCTTTTGAAAAAATTATTTTTCGGCTGTTGTTTTCAATAATGGGGCGTTAAACTTCCAATTTTTTCCAACAAAAAAAAAATTTAAAAAGAGAATATTTTAACGACCATAACGTATTAAATGAAAAACGATGATTATAACGAACGTTTCTATTAAAACATAAAAATCGACGAAACAAGAAACAGAAGAAGAAGCAGAATCAGAAAAAATGTAAAATAAATAAATAAAATTACCGGAAATAATTTTTATTTAGAATCTTTTTTTTTCAATTTCTCTTTCTCTCTGTCTTATAAAACAAATATTAAAAGGCTCCACTTCAATATACCCTCTCTCTCTCATTCTATTTCTCAAAAAAAAGCGTCTTATTAAATAAAATTTTATGTTTGAAAATCAAATTTAAATGTTTCGCATTTTAAATGTAAGAAGTATATGTTAAGGGGCTTTTAAAAAGAAAAAAAAAAGAAAAATTCTTTAGCATGCATTGAGGCGTTTATAAAACACAATTTTGCCTTTTTTATTTGATCAGCAAAAAAAAATTGAAAAACAAATTCGATTAGAAATTCGTTCGGCTATATAAACACAAATTAAAGGGACAGACACAGATACAGTGAAATATTTAAATTGTAATTAATGTTACAGCAACAAGAGGAAAATGGAAAAATTTACAAAATAGCGCCTTAGAATAGACAGCAAAAATAATCAGAGAAGCACGCAATAAAATTAAATTGAAAACTAAAAAATAGAAGAACGAAATCGAATAATTTATACATTAAGCCACGATTGTTGCAGAAGTAGAACGTACATTCGATACATGGGATCGTAAGGCTCATGGGATCCGTATGTTGAACTCAAGGTAGTACCATAAAAGGTATAATAAGTCACTTATAATTATTATAAGGCCATAAGGCAACACGCAGAAACCTTAAGGAGTGGTCCTGAAGTCGCCGTGGTCTAGTAGGTAGTGTGTTGGTTTATCAGACGAAAAACCAGGGTTCGAGCCCCAGACCAGACATCAAAACAAAAATACAAAAAAGTATTTCTTCGGCGTCTTCCTCTCAGCAGATTTCTGGCAAAAACTCTGAGAGTAAATAAAATTGCCATGAAAAAGTTTCCCAAAAATCTGTTGTTCGGAGTCGACTTTAAACTGTAGGTCCCGCCACTTATGTATACAAATTAACGCTTACAATATAATTGGTGTGAGAAACTAGGTCGTAATCCTGACTGAAGGGTTGTAATGACCAATTATGTATGTATGTATGTATGTAATACAAAGGAGGCTAGTAATGTTGGATTAAACGATAACAACTCGTTTAAGTTCTAACAATTACGTCAGTAGATCATCACAGTCTGTATATCTTTTTGCTTTAAAAGCGGCACGGTCTAGGAGTTTCAGTGCTCGACAGTATTTGCAGGCAGAGCCAAATCTTGAGAAAGAATAAGTTTCAGTGAGAAAATTTCCCTACTACCGCACTTATTACAACAAAGCATTTACACTTACACATGATGGCAACTCTATCAGTCTACAACTTGCTTTAGTAGTTCACAAAATACTATTTTTTTCTTTTAAAAAATGGCACCGTTTTTTCAATTAATCCTCTCTAAAGGATCAGAAGGCTTTGGGACAAAATATTTGGAGTGGAAATAATGCCTCTTAGGGCCGTTTTTTGAATGCAAGTTTAAACTCGAGATTAAGTTAATCTCCAGTTAAACTCCGTTTTCAGTTTTTGAATTCACTTAATCTCGAGTTTAAACTTACGGTTAAGTAGTTAATCTCGAGTTTAAACCAGCAACGTTGGTGGTTTAAACTCGAGATTAACTATGACAAGTAGTTGACAAATTTTTTAAAAAAAAAAAGCTTTTAAGTGAGGGGAAGCCGAATAAGACAAATATTTAAGTAACTATGAATTATATAACACACAAATTGACAACAGACAGTCTTAATTTATTTATTATTTTAAGAAAATGATTTTTTACATAAAGATCAATAGTATTCAGCTTTTGTTTGTTTGTTTTTGTTATATACAAAAGCTAATTGTTGTGAAATAATTTGCAAAAAGTAGTAAAAACAACAATATAAACGAAGAAAATGTTGCCATTTTTGCTTATAAGTACGGCAGCTCTACAAAGTTAATCTCCAGTTAAATTCGCATTGAAAAAATGAAAACTGAGTTAACTGGAGATTAACTTTAACTGGAGATTAACTTAATCTCGAGTTTAAACTTGCATTCAAAAAACGGCCCTTAATGTTTATATAATTGGAAATATAAAACTTTGTTGAATAATTGCTGAAATTTAGCAATATTTGTGTAGCCATCTATTCCCGCATACATTTTTTATTTGCCGATATCATCACTAAACAAATACCACACTTTGAATCTATTATGCATCGTTTAAACCCAAAACAAATCTGACATTTTAATTCCCCTCTCTCTCTGTGATAAAGCTCGCAGATGAATTGATACAAAATTGACCAGAGCAGCGGAGCACTAATCTAATGAACTAATCCATGCCATCAAATAAATGCAAAATTTTTGAAAGCCTTCAATAATAAATGGCAGTCAGTAGTTGCTGCGACAAAAAAAAACAAGGAGAAATTAAAATGAACACTATTACCATTAAAACGTATTAATACAACCAACAGCAACAACACACACATACATGCATATACATTTACACATACTAATGTAAAGGTAAGCAATAAATAAACCATCATTCATCATAGCGAATCAACAATTTATAAAATCATAGACATTCTCTGGCTACATACACACACTCATACACACATATTCATAGGCAATCACTTATACATGCAAATTCTAAAGGAATACCAATACCAACATATCTATACACATATGTATGTACGTACACACCAACAGCATAAAATGCATAATAAATTATGCTCATGTACAAGCTCTTAAGCACACAAAAAAAAATATTTTTAATGTGGGTATGTATGCGTCATGTGTCATGTATATTGTGTGTACGGGTGTGTGTATGAAAAATGAGTATTATTCTACAATATTTTGATAGTTTTTGGACTTAATTCCAAAATGCTACCCTCGATCTCTGGCTCACTCTCTCTCTCTCTCTCTCTCTCTCTCTCTCTCCGATTGCCAGCAATTTCCGTTTTTATGAGGCATTATAATAATGTTGATTCACAAACTCATAAACACGCATACACACAAACTCATAAGTACACACATATGTATACATACATATGCACTTGATGGCTGTCATAAGCAAACTGTGATATTTATATGAGAGCATATACAAAACATACAGTGAGGTGCAAAAGTGAGTACATATACTTCTTTATATTACGCATTTACATTGTTTAATATTAAATTATAAACAAAAGCTACAAAAACAATGAACTTGTTTACAAATTATCGCTCTGCTTAATATAAGAGAACAAACACCAGCATAACATACATACATACATACATAATTGGCCATTACAACTCTTCAGTCAGGATTACGACCTAGTTTCTCACACCACTTATGTTGTGTGTGTTAATTTTATACATGAGTGGCGGGACCTACAGTTTAAAGTCGACTCCGAACGACAGATTTTTGAGAAACTTTTCATGGCAATTTTATTTACTCTCAGAGTTTTTGCCAGAAATCTGCTGAGAGGAAGTCACCGAAGAAATACTTTTTATATTTTATTTGATGTCTGGCCTGGGGCTCGAACCCTGGCTTTTCGTCTAATAAGCCAACACACTACCTACTAGACCACGGCGACTTCAAACTAAGTACTTCAAACTAAGTAAACTAAGTACACCAACAACAATAATGAAACAACGATGTTTACGTTTATAGAGGTCTCAAGAAGGCGAAGCCACGAATATTCGCCTTCAAGAACATTCATCAGACTGTTTACATTGCCATATAAAAGGCAATGTAAAGCAGGCAACTAGTCAGTAAAAAGCTTAGTCAGTATTGTGTGAAGACACGGAGTGTTTGAAGAGAGTAATCGGGGTTTGAAGATCTCCGTTACTAAGGTCTGTCAAACAATTGACTAGTAATTGTTATTGCTCATGAAAAAGAGTGCAAAGAGGAATTACAAACAAAGCAATTGTTGTTGTTTACAACAAGTTGTGAACAGTGGCACACAGAATTGTGCGAACAATAAAGAATTTTAATTAAAACTAAACACAAATTTATTTTTATTTTATTTGCAAACTACAAGGAGCACATATTTTAAACGTTTTTAAAAACGTAAAAACGTAACAGTATTAAATACTGAACTTTGAATAGTTTTTTCTTTTTTGGTTTCATTTATTATTCTCATTGAACAAATTTGAAGCAAAAATAACACTTACATAATTAATGAAACTTAAATGTACTCAGTTTTGCACCTTTTCAAAAAATATTCAATTTGTATAAAATTTGATATTTTCCTCAAATATTTAATTTTTTGAAGTCGCCGTGGTCTAGTAGGTAGTGTGTTGGCTTATTAGACGAAAAGCCAGGGTTCGAGCCCCAGGCCAGACATCAAGACAAAATACAAAAAATATTTCTTCGGCGACTTCCTCTCAGCAGATTTCTGGCAAAAACTTTAAGAATAAATAAAATTGCCACGAAAAGTTTCTCAAAAATCTGTCGTTCGGAGTCGACTTTAAACTGTAGATCCCACCACTCATGTATAAAAATTAACACACACAACATAAGTGGTGTGAGAAACTAGGTCGTAATCCTGACTGAAGGGTTGTAATGCCGAATTATGTATGTATGTAAGTGTACTCAGTTTTGCACCTTTTAAAAAATATTCAATTTTCGTAAAATTTGATATTTTCCTCAAATATTTAATTTTTTGAAGAAGCGTTTTACTAAATCCTGTACCATTGAGTGCCCGAATTACAAACAGTTGGGTAGATGTCTCCAAAATTTAATAAATCTAGTAGTAATTGCATCAGACAAAACTATATCTTGTTTGAAAGTTGACATATTAGGCTTTACTTTGTTTGAAAAAATTATTAAAATATTTCTATTTTGGGAAAAGTTATACACTTTAAAATTTCGGAACATTGTTGCCATATTTAGCTTTTCTACTTGAGTGCATAACTGAGTACATGTGACTTACTTTAGTTTTTTGACCGTTCTAATCTGAATTTATCGGTTTTGTCTTTGATTCATACGAACTTATTTACGTATTTTTTAATGTTAGTGATGGAAAGCACATGAGTGCATAACTGAATACATGTGATTTATGCATGATTTGGTGGCCACCCTTTTTGAGACTTACAGAATATTAAAAATATAGTGCTTCGCCATTGCCTCCCACTGTATAAGCACGTATGAGCTCTCATTTACAAAAGCATGAATGAGTGAATTGTGCCACTTACATGCATACATAGACATCCGCACAGATTCCCAATTATGCTGCTACAATTCAAATGTTGAAAATTCAATGCATTTTTAAGTAAAAAACTTTCAATTACAAAAACATTGTAAATATGTTTTCGTCTTTCTCTGCAAGTGTATGTGTGGGTGGGTGTGATGGCATGCTAGCCAGTGTGGAGCAATATGAAGATTTATTGGGAAATGAATGAGTTGTGATGGAGCGAATAGACAGACGGACGGAGTGAAATAAGTGTTTACATGTGAAAAAGTTTACATTGGCTGAGAATTACCATAATCCATTACCAGAATGAGTTGGCAACTAAAATCTACATATACACATACGCACACACACACAATATGAACAAAGTGAACAACCCATTCACATACATACATTCATAAGCGCATTGCATTTCATGAGGGTAATTTTCTATTAAAAAGACATTCTACAGAAGGCAAGAAACAAAAATTTCGAATTTCTGTAATTTCTTTACAAATTGGGAAAGCAGAGAAGCCCGACAAATGAAAAAAGGAGATAGGATGTATATCCTTAAAAATGAGAACAGATTTTACAACTAATTTTTTCATAAAATTTTGGGTTGCCAATAAATTCTATTGCATTTTAAAAGGTAAAAAGAAACCTGACACTTAACGTCAGTTTTTGTAGTCATTATAAAAAATTTTCATAAATTTCAACAGTTCAATCGATACTGTTCATCACCAGACTTTCTGAAACACATTGAGAAGAAGTATAATGGACATCAATCCACATTAGAGCCCTTTGTCAAAACTAAACCAGATGGTTGGGCCATCCAATTCGTGCAAGTATTGGAGTACAACGGAGATTTATTCTAAAGGGTGTTTTTGTTAGAGGTATAGAACTTTAAGTTGCAATAAAACAACGATGGATTATTCGATTGACATGAATTTTATTTATCCGAAAGATAATCTTGTGGCATTACATTTTAAATATGATTTCTGGCATATGACCGCAACGGCTGGCGCGGATGTAGTCCAATCTTCGATGACTTTTTCAAATGGTCAAGCGTTTGTGGCTTTACCGCATAGACCAATGACTTTACATAGCCCCAACAGAAAGTAGTCTAGCGGTGTTAAATCACAAGATCTTGGAGGCCAATTCACAGGTCCAAAACGTGAAATTAGTCGGTCACCAAACGTGTCTTCAATAAATCTATTGTGGCACGAGCTGTGTGACATGTTGCGCCATCTTGTTGAAACCACACCTCCTGGACATCATGGTTATTCAATTCAGGAATGAATAACGACGATAAAATGGACGTAGTGCGCGATACGTTTTCCGCACAGAACCATTATTTTCGAAATAAAATTGCACTATTTACAAGCGTTGTTCAGGCGTGAGTCTATTCATGATGAATTGCGCAACCAAACTGAGAATAAATCACTTGACAGCTGTTAATTCGGTCGCCATCTTGAAAAGTAATGCCAACTTAAAGTTCTATACCTCTGTAAAAAACACCCTTTATTAACGCCATTCTTATATGTGTGAAAATAAGTTCGAATTTAAAAACAAAAGACAACAACCCACAATTTTTAGTAGCGCCACTTATGCCATTAACAGAGCAAAGTTTGCAGATCACTGTTAACTGTTTCGAAGAAAACCAAAATTAATTGGGCAATTCACACGACTTTGTATCGTGTATGTTGTATTGAATACATTTGTTTGTTTCTGAACGATCGATGCTATGCTGTATTGTGTATCTCGTGGCATTCACACAATTTGATAGCACGAAACCAATACAACTTTTTGAAAACATATGGAAAAAATGTTTATAAGTGTATCGCATTTTAATATGAAAAATATCAACAACAATCATACTCTGTTGTATGTTCTTCCAACAATACAATGAATACAACAATACAACGGCTTGTGTGAATTGACCAAATATATTTAGGATCTAATTATAGAATATAAGTACACGAGGTCCAGTAATGACATTTCACATCCAAAGGAAAGTTTCAAGGCATATTAATCAAGCATTGAGAAAATAATTCCATGTAAACTGATATTTATTGAGCAAATCCACTTTGAAAAGAAAAATAAGTTTTTCTACCACGTTAAGTTAATAAAAAATATCTTGAGAGGAACGGGAACAGCTTCCCAAAACTATGTATGAAAGTACACACATGTTCCAAGGGGTCTGCGTCAAAGCCCTGTTATAGTGGTATAACCAGAGATCAGCAATGAATCGCTTTTTCACTACTCATAAGTACTCATGAAATTTTGAGTATGAGTGAGTCAACAGTATTCCAATCCAACTACTCTGATTCACTGATTCATTCGTACTCCGTACTACATTGATTTATAAGTACAAGTTGCAATGAGTATGAGTACAACGTTGACATCAAACTCATAACAAACTCGAACTATGTTTGACTCATACGCCTACTCATTCAGATTCATAAATTTAGAAAAATACTTATAATACATACTCATAAATGATTCGAGTGATTCGAATGATTCGTCAACATTTACAATCTTAATTGTTGTTGCATTTACAAAGAAAGAAGAAAGAGAAATAAACAAGAAAGACAAAGACAGCAAGCAGCGCAATAACACAACCTTCTTGTGAGTATTGTAGTGTTCGTGCGCGAATCATACTTATTTTGTGATTCGTGTATGCGATGAGTCGTGGAGAGTCGAAATCAATAACATCATGCGTATTGTTAAGTACGAGTACCATGAGTATTTCAAACTTTGAGTATGAATAGTATGAGTATGACATTAAAATAAGTATGAATGCGTATAAGTAGCAGAAATCATAAGTATGATTCGAATCTAGTCATCGTTTTGAATACTCATTGCTGACCTCTGGGTATAACTACGTTAATCACGGAGTTCGAGAAAATTGGTTTTGAAAAAAAATTTTAAGAAATTTGTGCAGGAGAATCGGGGAGCAGTTCTCAAAAATATGCACATGCCACTATAATCAAATGATGATCGTCATTTTAGAGGTACATATGTATGTACATACATACATAATTGGTCATTACAACCCTTCAGTCAGGATTACGACCTAGTTTCTCACACCATTTATATTGTAAGCGTTAATTTGTATACATAAGTGGCGTGACCTACAGTTTAAAGTCGACTCCGAACGACAGATTTTTGAGAAACTTTTCATGGCAATTTTTATTTATTCTCAGAATTCTTGCCAGAAATCTTCTAAGAGGATCTCGCCGAAAAAATACTTTTTGTATTTTATTTTGATGTCTGGCCTGGGGTTTGAACCCTGGCCTTAGGTCTAATAAGCCAACACACTACCTACTAGACTGCGGCGACTTCTATTACATTTTAGTGGTACATTTCAAATAATTGTGAAATTCAAGAAAACAGGAAATATGGAAATGCACATGCTTGCTATACACAACAAATGTATGTACATATATACATATACACTGAGCTCCAAAAGTGAGCATACACCACTGAATTAATTCATTTTCTTAGGATAGCGAGAAAAGTAAATGAGAATAGTCGAATAAATTTCCAAATATAAAAACGTTTATTTATTACTTATAAAATGTTAAAACAAAAACAACAATTCATGATAAAGGAACTTTTTTTTATACTTAAGAACAAAACTGTTTTATACTTAAGAACAAAAGTGTTGACTCACTTATGGCGCTTACTATATATCAAGTAATTGTAAAACAAGAGAAAATAGAATTTTAAGAAAACATAATATGAAAAACTATGCTTAATAACAATATTTTAATAATTTAAGGAATATACACAGAAAAAAATGCAAAAAAAAATTAATTTATATAACTGTACTTACCACTCTGCGCATGTCATTATAAAATCTTAGGCTTTGCTTTGTCACCTTTTCTTATTCACTTTAATTAAACATTTTCACACACACAATATTTCTAATTTTTTTTAAATTAAATTTTACTTTATTCTTAACAATAAATTTCTTTTTTTCAATTTAAATTTATTTATTCTTTTTGATTTAAATTTTTTATTTTATTTTTTTAATTTTCACTTTAACTTTTTTCAACACTTTCTTAGAACACACTTCTTATTCTTGATTTACTGATCTTCACTCAAACGATTTTAAATGCGTAATAATTTGTAAATCTTCATTCAATTGAAGCGAAAGCCACGACAAATTTTGTTTTCTATCACCTACAATAACAATGCTTGAATGTAAAATATCAAAAATATAACGGCATTGAAATATATAACAAGAATGAATGAATCATATTCAATAATTGTTGTTGCAGCACATGTTATTGATGTTAAGAGTAGTAATTGCAATAGAGAATGCAAATACATCTCCCTCTCTTTCTCGTCTATGCCTAAATGCTTCACTTTTGTTTTCTAAGAGAAATGGCTTTCTCATTGAGAACCCATAAGTTCTCTTTTTCTTTTCTCCTGCATTCGTTTATAGATCATATAGGAACGAAACAGAAAACTAATACACGACTCATCTATTTACACGTCTTCATGAGGTAATGTAATCATAACATTTAAGGTTAAAGTTTCGTAATACACGCTTTAACTTTCGCTTGTGCAAAATGGCATATGTTGTGCTGTTTCATATTTTTAAGAACTGAGCCTTGATCACCTCCAGAAATTAAACTGTTAACAGTGGTCTGTTATAGGAAAGTTTTGCTCTGTTGAAGTCAAATTTTGCTCTGTTAACACCAATAGTGATGGTACTAAATATGTGGGTTTAATGGTTGGTTCTTAAAGTAAACTATTTAATACCACTCTGATCTTGGTTAACCGGCAGGTAACGCCCGTTAAAGGAGGCATAATACAAGGCAAGAATAATCGACAAGGTGGCCTAAATAACGCCACTGATATCTGTTTACTCCTCATGCATTTTCAGATTGGATAATAAGTATCAGCAGATATGTAGCTGCTGATGTCCATCTGCATATTAACATCAACAAGACTTAGGTTAAGCTTCTCAAATTTTACAATGTGGAATTCGAGGATTGTAAAGTGGTTTGGGCATTTATTATTTACATTACACTTGTGCTGCCCAATATTTTACATTGTTTACTCTGTGTAAATTATTTAAAACTTCAAAACAAATTTTTAAATTTAATTTCAAACATAAACTCAAAGAAAAAAAATATTTTTAAATTTACATTCTTTACATTGTTTACACAATGTACATTATTTACAGGCTGTCAATTATTTAAGGCTTTATAACAAATTAGGGAACATATAGTATTGTACATGTATTTTTTTAAATAAAATTATTTCAAATAAATAACTTTTTTAATTTTACATTATTTACATAAGGTGAATAATGATACCACGAAGTAAAATGAATACTTTTCCTTACAAAATATCTTTAGATTAACAAAATAACTAACATATGAAACAAAAATTTGAGAATTTTATACATAAAACAGTGATGTATATTTTATATAATTTACATTACGAAGTAAATTATAGAATGTTTAGACATACTTTGGAAACTTAGTTTCTAAAGTAAAATTGGGTAAAAAATTTGTTTATGTTGACATTGTTAGCCCAATTTACTTTATTTACATGGCGTAAATTACTTCATATTTTATAACAAATTATTAGATTAATTTTTTAAAAGGCAATAAATAACAATTTTTTTATTACTTTGTATATCTTTACATTGTTTACATTAATTACACAGCGTAAAGTATTGGATATTACATTATTAGATAAGGGTTTTAATTAAAAATTAATTTTTCAAAAATCAATACCAAAAAAATTTTTTATTTAAATTATTTACACAGTTAATGTAATTTACACGATGTAAAGTATCGAAAATTTGACGACAAATTTTGAAATTTATTGTCAGAAGCAATTTAATTTACATTATTGACATTGTTTACATAATTTACATTATTTGCACAGTGTAAATTTGACAATAAATTTGGAAATTTATTTTGTATAAAAATGTCTTAAAATTTATATTATTTACGCAATTTACATAATTTACTCGGTATCAATTATTTGATATGTTAAAGCATGTTAAAAACAAAAGTTAAAATAGAAATAAGATTACCAATTGTTTTTAAATTTGTATTATTTACATCATGTGAATTATTTACATGGTGTAAATTATAAAGTATAAATTATAAAATTTGTTTTTTATAAGGCAACTAAAAAAAATTGTTTTTAAATTTTCATTATTTACATTGTTTACATTATTTACATTGTCTACACAGTGGAAATATTTGTAAATTTTATAATTAATTTGAAAATTTATTTTGTATAAGGGCTCATACGAAAAAATGTTTTTAAATTTAGATTATTTACACAATTTACATAATTTACGTTATTTACATGGTGTCAATTATTTGGTATGTTAAACCATATTTTAAAAATAAATTAAAATAGAAATATGATAACAAGTTGTTTTTTAAATTTTCATTATTTACATTGTTTACATTATTTACTTTAACTAAACAGCGTAAATCCTTGTAAATTTTATAAATAATTTGGGAATTTATTTTGTATACGGGCTCAAACGAAAAAATTTTCTTCAATTTAGATTAATTAACGTCATTTACACGGTGTCAATTATTTGACATGTTAAAGCATATTTTAAAAATAAATTAAAATAGAAGCAATTTAATTTACATTATTAACATTATTTACATAATTTACATTATTTACACAGTGTAAATTTTTGTAAATTTTACTATAAATTTGGAAATTTATTTTGTATAAAAATGTCTTAAAATTTAGATTATTTACGCAATTTACATAATTTACTCGGTATCAATTATTTGATATGAAAGCATGTTAAAAAGAAAAGTTAAAATAGAAATATGATTACCAATTGTTTTCAAATTTGTATTATTTACATCATGTGAATTATTTACATTGTGTAAATTATAAAGTATAAATTATAAAGTATAAATTTTAAAATTTGTTTTTTATAAGGCAACTAAAAAAAATTGTTTTTAAATTTTCATTATTTACATTGTCTACATTATTTACATTGTCTACACAGTGGAAATATTTGTAAATTTTATAATTAATTTGGGAATTTATTTTGTATAAGGCCACTGCGATAAAAATGTTATGAAATTTTGATTATTTACACAATTTACATAATTTACGTTATTTACATGGTGTCAATTATTTGGTATGTTAAAGCATATTTTAAAAATAAATTAAAATAGAACAAATAGATAACAAGTTGTTTTTAAATTTTCATTATTTACATTGTTTACATTATTTACTTTAACTACACAGCGTAAAACTTGTAAATTTTATAGATAATTTGGGAATTTATTTTGTATACGGGCTCAAACGAAAAAATGTCCTTAAATTTAGATTATTTACACAATTTATATGATATACATTATTTATAATTGACACCATTATTTGGTATGTTAAAGCATATTTAAAAATAAATTAAAATAGAAATATGGTTACAAGTTGTTTTTAAATTTGCATTGTTTACATAATTTACATTATTTACACATTATAATTTTTGGTATTTTGTAAAAATATTATTTTAAAAGCAATTATATATAATTTTAAATTATTTAAATAAGGTAAATAATGACCCTTCTAAGTAAAATAAATCGATTTTACTAAAAATTGCCTATAAAAAGTACTATAGGCAAAAAAAAACTTGATATTTTCATCAATTATCTTAATAAAGTATTGTTTACATACGGATTTTTACACGAATTTTTCCTAACAGTTTATGAAATAACCCATAACCCATGCTGTTCTAATAAGACATATTAGTAGCAAACACCAGCAACAACGAGCACAACAGCAAAGGAGTAGAACAAAAACAGTCAATGGTGTGGACTTTTGATGTTGAGAGTGAGTGGGTTGTTAAGGCTAAACAACACACTGAGCACTTGTGGAATAAATTGTTACTGTCAGTGTTGTAATAACAAGGATTGTAAGAACAGCAACAAAAACAACAAAAACAACAACTAAAAGCACAATAGTTTAGCAAAAGCAGTTGTTTATTTTACATTCTTTACTTTCCTGCCAGTCAGTACCCGTTTTTACTCTTGTTTACCCAAACACACACACACATTCCTTGTTCATCCCGAATGTAGCTGCAACACAAACACAAAAAGTCTTACAAAATTGCAATATTTTTGCGTATAAAGACAGTTACACTGTGTTTGTTTTGTTCTCTTTTGACTTTTTCTCTCGTTTCATTACAGAGACAATGAATACTAATGCCTTAAGGACTCGCCACCCAAAAAAAGAAAAGAAAAGAAAAAAAGTATGAAAAAACCAAAAATGAAAAATTTGTTACAACTCGACATACAACTTTATTACCTAAAATGGTAGGAAAATGGAAGAGAAGCAGGAGGAGAAGGAGGAGGCCAAACACATTTCATAAACTGTAACAAAATGTCTGTGAAATATTTTTCGGTCACTGTTGTAGGGAATATGTTTGTTACACACACGTAGAGAAAGAGAAAGAGAAAGAGAAAGAGAAAGGGAGAGAAAACAATGTCTCCGACAAAAGTAACAAAAACAAAAAAACTTGGAAAAAATGAAGAACAACAATCAAAACAACTTCGAGATCATTTCTCTAAAGAACAAAGAGAAGCAGTCTAGTGAGTTGAAAATATTTCAAAATGAATTCACATACATACATAGTCACTCTTATAAAGTGAATGTAAACTTACATACACACTGACACACTGTGTGTGCAATTGGAATTATTTACTGTATGCCACACACTGGCAGGCACTTACAAATGTTTTCATATTAAATCTGGTGTCTCTCTCTCATATTGTGTATGCTTTGTTCTGTTCTCTGGTGACATTGTCTTTGAGTGCGAGTAAGAGTGCAAGTGTATGTTTGCAAAATGTGAAGCAGATTTTGTGTGCATTTCTTCTCAATTGTCTATTGAGCCCCAACAAAAGATTTGTCGTCTATTGTTGACTGTGTCTAACGCAATGTCCGTCTGTCCGTCTGTCTGTCTGTCTGTCTGTCTTTAATCTTTAAAACAAACCGACAAAGAAAAAAAAAGAAAAAGCAAAAAAAATATCCTGAAATATTAATACTTAAGCCCTGTAGTAAATGCTTGGAAATATCAAAAACATGAAGAAAATGTTTTTATTCAAGAATTTTCAAAAATTTATTAAAATTTAAAGCATTTCAAGAGAAATTCTTATTGAATTCATGCAATTCAATCGATAAATTCATAGAATTTTTAAGCAGTTAATGAAACCAGATGCCCTGTTCTATCGATAATCAACTCAAGTAATATAAACAATCCTTCAAGTGTGAAAAATATCAACGTTTTTATTCTATTAAGGAAGCTCGCTCCATACTTATACAATATACAGTAACTCAGTCAATTTTATTTCGAAAATATTGATAACAAGGATTGCATATCGCTCTGATCAGTCTGATCAGTCAGTCACTGGTTATGTGTATAAAATATTTTCAATTGGTATACTGCATCACCACAGCATACAAGCTGCTAGGAAATTGCGGAGGCACATCAACTATTTTGCAGTTGGAAATCATTTAAAAATGTAATGTAAAGAAATGTGTGTGAAGATAAATTCACATTTAACTAGCAAAGACAAAAACCAAAAATTGTAACAGAGCTAATGTTAGAGTTAACAGAGCAATGTTAAGTGGTTAACAGAAAATGCGAAAAATAGTCAAGGAAGAAAACAGCCAAATATACGATATCTGGGACTTGCTGCAGATATCCCACTATATACACACAATATCCATCATCCGCCATCCTACCCAGCCACTGTTAACATAGGGTATATTTGAAGCCCGATATCTCAAATTCCAAAATTATTTGGGATATACGACTTATTGGGTTATAGTTCTTCGTTCTTTTTAGTTCTTAGTTCTTAGTTCATATTATCATTCCAATAATTTTCATGCTGTATGTTGAACATTCCCTCCTGTAACAACCAAAAGATAAGGTGGAACCAGTGAAAACCCTGTTATTGTTACGGGCTTCTGTAAAAGAGCCAGCATAAGCACAAAAATTAAGTTGCTGAACACGTTGCAAGACAATTTTGAAAATTTATAATGAAGCGGTAGAAATAATTTTCTATCGAATCGCTACAGCTGACGAAAAATGGATCCATTACGGTAACTGAAGGACCAATACATCTGTAAAGTCCGGCCAACCAGTGTTATATCCACAGTATTAACATATGAGTGGAATATGTCGCCATAGAGATGGGCATATCGATAGTATTCTATCTGATGATAAAATACAAGGATATGGCGTTAAACAAGCTGTGAGACATGGTGGTGGTAACTTAAATGCATGAGAATACTTTACTTAGTGGTGCACTAGCCTGTTACAGATGCCCTTATAAGGCAGGAGGGTTATTTGAACATTCCACCATACGATGACTGGAAGCATAACACACCTGTGATGTCCAAACAATCAGTCTAATATCCATTATATTATAATATTAGTGGAATATGTCGCCAGAGTGATGATTTAAATGCTACAGACAGCCGGCTTATCATTAAATCTTCTGAACCTGTTCCGACATTTCATTTCTCTATTTCAGTGAAATAAATCACAACGATCTGCTGTAAAAGTCGTCGTAGTCTAGTAGGTAGTATGTTGGCTTATTAGAGTTCAAACCAAAGGTCAGACACCAAAACGAAAATATGAAAAAAAATATTTCTTCGGCAACTTCCTCTCAGCAGATTTCTGGGAAAAACTCTGAGAATAAATAACAATTGCCATGAAAAGTTTCTCAAAAAATCTGTCGTTCGCGGTCGACTTTAAACTGTAGGTCCCGCCACTCATGTATAAAATTAACACACACAACATGATTGGTGTGAGAAGCTAGGCCGTAATCTTGACTGAAGGGTTATAATGTTGTAGATGCCAGCTGATCCAGATGATCTGTTGTAGATGCCAGCACAACAGTGTTGTCAATTAACGTTGCTAATAGCTTCACAATTAAAATAAAATGTCATCAAAATACATACCAAAATAAACTGCATCCAGAAACCTACGATATTTGCTTAACTTCCGCAATTATTTATAAGTTGAAGACTCTTTATTATCTTCTTTAATAAAAATTTTAAATTTCCAATTAAAATTTGTGTTGAATTTTTAATTGAAAAAAAAAGCTTGAACTTGAAGAACCCTAGAGAATAACGAAATAAGATTTAAGATTTCAAGCGAAACAAAGTTTACAGTTTTTATTTTATTTTAATTTCTGACTCCTTTCTTTACATTTACATGATGCATGAGAGAGGCAGTATCTTAAAATGTTGCATGAGTTCTTTTGTGTTTCATTGATTCATAAGGATCATAATGATTTACAAATGAAATCCCTTAAATGATATCACAGGTAATGATATTTATTATTGCAACAGCAACAACAAAAGCCTTTTGTTTTAAGAAAATACAGCCAGCAACTGTTACACTTTACTTTGTTGTTATTGGTAAATACAAACAACCAAACACACACACGCATATACACACAAATACACAAAATATTACTTGAAAGAGCTGAAGTAGAAGGATGAGAGAGAGAGAGAGAGAGAGAGAGGTAGTAAAGGTAGTTGAAAACAAAAGAAATTTAAGCTCTCTCCGATTATAAGATTATTTTCGTTTTTTTAATAGGTTTCTCTACCTCCTCTCCTCCTCTCCTCCTCTCTTTCTCGCTTTTTTTAAAATACTTCAAACCATTACAGTAATTGTATGCACGCATGAATGTATGCATGAGTGTGAGTAAAAATAAAACCAAAATCCTTTTGTAGCCTTTGAAAAGCTTCAACACAACACAACACATGCACACAAAGAAAGAAAAATGTTGTCGATAATAAGAGACTGTGTACGTCTAGGTGAAGTCAGTACTTGTTGAAAACAAACAGAAGCAGGGAGAAAGAAACAGAAAGGAAATTAATGGAAGAGAAAAATATCAATTTTATGTTGCATTCTCAGTAATATAGATTATTTTTTACTGTTGTTGTTGTTTTCTTATTGTTATTATTACTTTAAATAACACAATATAAGTGTATATTCAAAGAAATGGGTGTGTATGTGTATATCTAGCAGCTAAGGAGTGTGTATTGCTGTATATACATAAGTTGCCAATATTTAAAATTATTTATTTACATTTTATCTGTTTAAAGAAAGAGGGAGAGAGTCCTTCTCTCTCTCAGACGGAGAGAAACAGAATTTAAAAATAAAAAGTTAAAGACAGTATATAAAATTTTTTTTGTTTATTTGTAAAAAAAATCTGTAGGTGTAGTAATAAGAAATCTATTACTTTCTAAATGAAATTTAATGAGGCCTTACAGCAGACGTCGGCACCAATGTCCCTCAGGGGAAGCACGTCTTCGGCTTTTTTTTCACACATAAGAAACGAACATCAACAATGTTCGTTAAAAAGAGCGTAAAAATGCATTCAATTGCTTGTCAGCTTCTAAAGAAGAAGGTTCATGTCGCTTTTTTTCAGATTTGAACTATACACCCAAAAAATATTACAGTAGGCTTCACTAATATTAATGAGAAATGCCAATACTTGCCAACTTAAATACGCTGTCTTTAGGGATTTAGCGCAGTACAATTTTTCTATATTTTCCGCTCACATACATATACACATTATTGGGATAATAAGTAGACTTGAAAATTTACTAACAATTTTCCTCTGGGTTAACATATGCCTCTCACAAATACACTCACA
Source organism: Sarcophaga variegata (assembly GCA_932273835.1). NCBI lineage: Eukaryota > Metazoa > Arthropoda > Insecta > Diptera > Sarcophagidae > Sarcophaga > Sarcophaga variegata. Next base: position 16,980,451 of record OW026359.1, on the reverse strand, counting down.
TTTTTATCATGATCTCTTTGTGCCGTCGTCTGCTTTACATGGTAATTGCTGTTTCAAAGGGCAATTCTATTACCATGTTGTCTCTCTTGACAAGCAACCACATTCAATATTTCTCAATAAATTCCATTGAGGCTGGTTTTTCATCCACAAATTTAAATAGCATAGACAGGAACAGGTGACAATTCGTTGATGATAGTTATGGATTCGTGGCACCATTTCTTGATAGCTCATCCTATGCTTGTGTATGAAGCATTTCTAGCGAACTGATATCGACATCGACCTAACATAATGACTAGTTGGGGCCATCAGTCAATTCACCCTACATACATACATACATACAGTGGTGGCCTTATAATTAGAAACGACTTAGCAACATGTATGTTTGTTAATTTGTTTTACAGTTTTACTGTGTACCTAGGATCAAAGGCTTTGTTTGGAGGACGTCTTACATACGTTTTTCCATCAGACAATTGGGACAAATTAGACTTAGATTCGTCACTCCAGAGAACTCTGTTCCAGAAACATCGTTTCTAATTATAAGGCCACCACTGTAACTGTTCAATACAACTTTTTAGTCAGGATTACGTCGTAGTTTCTCACACCACTTATGTCGTGTGTGTTAATTTCGTACATGAGTGGCAGAACCTACAGTTTAAAGTCGATTCCGAACGACAGATTCTTGAGAAACTTTTCATGGCAATTTTATTTACTCTCAGAGTTTTTGCCAGAAAGGTGGTGAGAGGAAGTCGCCGAAGGAATATTTTTTTCATATTTCGTTTATTTGGAGATGTCTGAACTGGAGTTTGAACCGTGGTCTCAGGTCTAATAAGCCAATACACTACCTACTAGACTACGACGACTACAGCTATCCTCATAAAGAGCAACCCAATCAGCCAGTGAAATCAAAATCCTGGTTGTGCGAACTATCCTATGCTTGAAAGAGTTCCTTCAAATATTGTTAAAAAATTCCTCGTCGTTAGCCCCTTTACCACTACCTCTTTGGAAAGTACCCCAAGATGTCATATTTCCACTTCACCATCCCCTACGGAGCTCTTAACTGCATAATGGGCATTGACTTCCTAAATTCTTCATCATATCTAAGATGGTTTCTTCTTTTCTTGTACAATGGGTCAATTCGACCTCCGGAACTTGTCTTAATTGACAAGTACACGTCCTCTAACCTAAGATGGTTTCTTTCCACACCCGATTCTAATCCAGAAAGACACTAAGACAGCAGATCTCTTTCTCTACTTCATACGCCTCTGCTTAGTGCTCAACTAGTCCTTATCCGCCTTTATATTTGCCTTTTTTTTATTTAAAAGTTAAACAATAACAAAATCAATAAGAAAACTATTACAATAGACGTTAAAAACTTATTGAGAAAATAAATACAAAAACAAAAAACAAAATAAGAGAAAAACAAGTCAACAAAATAAATGGAAAATAAACGCATACAAGCAAGTCTGCTCTAAGTTGGCCACAAAGCTTACGGCCATAACAAGTTAGAAAAACGTTTTATAGTTTAAGTTACAGGGTAACAAGGAGAAGATGAAACAATTTTGGAAAGACACTTTAATTGGAAAAAACTATTCCTAAGACACAATGTAATTGAAGCAGTTTTTCAGGTAGAAACTCAGCTAGAAACTCGTTTAGTAAACATTTTTAAACCTTTTATGCTTCGTTCATTTGCACATTGGCAACAGAACTTACATACATACATAATTGGCCATTACAACCCTTCAGTCAGGATTACGACCTAGTTTCTCACACCACTTATGTTGTGTGTGTTAATTTTTATACATGAGTGGCGGGACCTACAGTTTAAAGTCGGCTCCGAACGACAGATTTTTTGAGAAACTTTTTCATGGCGATTTTTATTTACTCTCAGAGTTTTTGCCAGAAATCTGCTGAGAAGAAGTCGCCGAAGAAATACTTTTTGTATTTTGTCTTAATGTCTGGCCTGGAGCTCGAACCCTGGCTTTACGTCTAATAAGCCAACACACTACCTACTAGACTACGGCGACTTCACTTCCAGAACTTACTCGTTTTAAATACAAAATTTTTTTTTGCATTTTTGCTCAATTTGTAATCGAACTTTCTCAGGAATCATAAAATGTAAGCCGAGAGCAGACCTTTTCTCCATATTAACTACACAATAACCCAAGCCTCCATTAAATAGTAATCGCCGTGGTCTAGTAGGTAGTGTGTTGGCTTATTAGACGAAAAGCCAGGGTTCGAGCCCCAGGCCAGACATCAAAATAAAATAAAAAAAGCATTTTTTCGGCGTCTTCCTCTCAGCAGATTTCTGACAAAAACTCTGAGAGTAAATAAAATTGCCATGCAAAGTTTCCCAAAAATCTGTCGTTCGGAGTCGACTTTAAACTGTAGGTCCCGCCACTCATGTATAAAATTAACACACACAACATAAGTGGTGTGAGAAACTAGGTCGTAATCCTGACTGAAGGGTTGTAATGACCAATTATGTATGTATGTATAGTACAAAATTTGATGTGAGTGAAGCTAAATTTGAATTTAAAAACCAAAGACACAAACCCAGACTTTTAGCAGCGCCACTTCTTGCCTCAAACAGGATAAACTTTGCTATTAACAGAGCACTGTTAACTGTTTAACAGTGGCAATAAGTAGATTAGTCTTGTACTTTGCAATTATTGCAGGCTATTAACATAAAATATAATTCTTATTATGATCATTATTATTTGTGAACAAAAGTGTTGAAATGTAAAGGATGGTTGGTAAGGATGGAGGAGATAAATTTTCAAAAATCGATTTTTTTTTCAAAATTGTAAATCTCAACTCTCAAAATTGTTCCAGCTACCCACTACCACGGTTCGAAAGAGGCCCCTCTGGACTACCATTTGCATATAGTCTGCATGGTGTACTATTTCTTATATGTTTCAGAACGCTATGACCGTCTTTTTTAGCCTGCAGTTAGAAGACTATGAGCTACTACTACTATGGGGACGATATGTGTTACTAATATTGATTGTGCCACGCACTTCGTAGAAAAAGCAATTTAACGTTGTGATGACGTCATGTGTCCACCAAGGTTCATGAAGTTTTGGGAAGTTAGAGACCGTATCTAAGCAAATGAGCGCCTACCGTTTCAGAAATGACCACGGATCTACTAAAGAATTTGCAAGCAAAAGAAATTGATATTTTCAAAGCCAATTTTCTCAATATCATATCAATTTATATGTGACCATATTGCTGATTATATTAAAAGGCCTTGGAACCTTCCTTTGCATACAGTATGGTGCTCATAGACCTAGTATTTGTCCTAAAATTAGCTTCTAAACAAGTGGGCTTGTTCAGATGGATACTGTTAAATAGCTAACAGTGCTCTGTTAAGGGCAAATTTTGTTCTATTGAGAGGAAATTAACGCCAAATGTGGCGCTGCTTAAATGTATGGATTGTGTCTTGAATTTTAAAATTCGAATTTATCTGCCCACACATCAAAATTTAGTAGAATTTTGCTAATAATTTTGGATTTTATTTTCTAAAATTATTTCTGTTTCAACTATTTTCAGTTCCTTTACAGAAAGAATAACCACATGCAAGTGCATAATATTCCTCCTCGGTTCATACATATTGTATGAGCGTAATGGGTTATTTTATTACAGCGTTGCTTATCGGCCTGCATTGAAGCCTGTGTACATAGTTTAAAAAAAAAGAAAAAAATGCCGCTTCACCAGAGAACCACTACGACCACGAGAAATGAAGTGGAGTGGAGGATGGATGTCATCTCTCTGGTCTATGATAAAATAAACCGTTTAAATTGTCATTGTTTTTTTTCACTAGAATTCTCTTCTCTATACATGTGTGTTACACACATATGCACGCATAGCCGCAGTTATAGGACACGTGTAGTAACATAGAAAACACACAAGTGCTCAATAACTCTTTACCACCGATACAACACAAATACATATACAAACACAAATACACTGTGATAAAAAAATTAAAACATTTTTTTCTTTTGATTCTTAGAAAACTTATTTATCCCCACACACAGTTTATACTCAACATATAGTTACGCTTATCTGTGTGTATGTCAGAGTACAAGTGAGTGCGAGTAAAGTGTGAGTGAGATGGCAAGTGTGATTTATAATGTATTGTATGTACTCTCCATAAAATATCCTGGTAATATTGATAATAACAATTCTATTGTTATTGCTGGCGTTGTTGTTGTTGTTGTTCTGTTTTTTTTACAATATTTTACTCACTTCCTTACCTTTCATGGAAAATAAAATATTTAACAATCAAGAGTCTGTCTTTCTTTTTGTGTGTTAAATCAACTCTACTATCGGGTCCGCCATCTAACGTTTTTTTTTTCGAGAAGTGCTTATTTCGTGAATGGTAACACTTAGCTCATATCTGATTTGACAGATAATTAGTTTTATCCTTCCGCTGAACGAATATGGACCATCCAATGCGTTTTCGCTTCGCTAAATGGGCCTGCGATCGACTTACAGAAGATGCCGATTTTGGCAAAAAAAAATCATCTTTTCAGATGAGGCTCATTTTGATCTTGGCGGCTATGTAAACAAGCAAAATTGTCACATTTGGCGGGCACAGAAAACCCGCACGCATACATTGAAAAGCCGGCGCACCTAAAACGAGTCACTGTTTGGAGAGGATTTTGGTCCAGAGGCATAATTGGGCCATTTTTCTGCGAAAATGAGCAAGGAATGGCCGTTACAGTCAATGGCGATCGTTATCGGGTCATGTTGAACGAATTTTTGAATTGAAGAGGAGGATATTGGCAACATTTTGTTTCAACAGGACGGCGCTACGTGCCACACAGCCGAATCTACACTCGATGTTTTTCGCCCTGTTTTTGAAGATCGCATTATCAGCCGCAGAGCTGATGTCGTTTGGCCACCTCGGAGCTGCGATTTGACACCGTTGGACTATTATTTGTGGTGTGCCGTCAAAGATAAGCGTTACGCCGACAAGCCAGAGACAATTGACGCTTTAAAAGACAATATTCGTGAAGCAATTGGTGAAATACAGCTGCATACAATCGATAATGTGCCAACAAAATTAGACCGATCGCGTAGGCTACTGCATGGCCAGCCGAGGCAGCCATTTGAATGAAATTATTTTCCATTATTAACCGGAAGGATTGTACTTTCAAATAAAAAAAAAAGAAATTTGAGAAAATATTCAGTAAGTTTTTTTTCAAAGCATTTTCAAAAAAAAAGTTATTTGGCGGACCCTTTACTAGATAACACCGAGAAATAAGCCATGCTTAACTAAAGAGCACAGGAAAGGCACACACACATACATACGTTTCATCGTTTTTATCGCATTTAAATTGTTTATGAATTGTTTTCTGTTCGTATTACCAGTTGAGCCACTAAGGGATTTCAAAAACGGCATTCTTGCAAGACTGTTGTCTGAAGAGTCATTTCTTTCGTGAAAGCTTCGCCAATTGCGAGCATAGATCGTTTAACAACCGAAGAACAAAGTTAAAAACTGACTGCAATTCGAACGTGATCACTTTTCAAGCATTATACGGCGTTCAGATATGCACCTTTATTGCATAAACCGCAATAAACGGCATTATTGAGCTCAATATTTCATATAAGGTTCAATTAATTATTGTGCAATAAACACGAAAATTGTTATAATATTGAGTAAAATAAAAACAATGTTGTTGAAACAACCAGCTGTTCTGTTTACTATCTGTCGAATGAATATTGAATAAGCAGCTGAACTGCGTATATTGTTATGTCTGAATACGTAAAATATTTTACTCAATAAACCGAATATTGACTCAATAAAAGTTCATATCTGAACATAGTATTATGGGGTGATTATGGTCATTATAATCGGCCTACTGTGCAAGCAATGGGCAAGATTATAAAGAAATTTCAAGAGACTAAAAGCCTTACAGATATGGTCAAGCCAGAGTATGGCGAATAATCGGAATTTAACGATTTCAAAACGTTCTTAGCATTTGGGTCCGTTTGTGGGCTCATTATGAGGTATTTTTCAATTGTATTTGCATATCCATCGATATACAGTCCATCTCAAGCCAGCTAAGTCTAATTAAAGCCAACAAACCATTCATAATGCCATGGATATGGGGGGTGAACAAAATTTTCTTTAGCATTGAAGCTGGTTTTTCCCTCGAACAATTGTCACATATGCATCTCTTGGAACTCAGAAGTAAGTGTGGAAAAGCCATTCCCTCCGGAAAGAGTGACTGTTTAGTGCCCATTACGCTCGGAAGGTGTTATTGGGTCGCATTTTTTTGAAAGTTACTCTAGACGAACCATTATCAGCAATTCAGAACGCTATGACCGTCTTTTTTTGGCTTGCAATTAGAAGATTATGAGCTGGACGATATGTGTTACTAATATTGATTGATAGAACACGATCGATTTTGACTTTATTGCATGAAAACTTTGCAGAAATTAAATTACTTTAACGTTGTGGTGACGTCACGTGTCCACCAAAATCATGAAGGTTTGGGAAGTTAGGGATCTTGTCTAAGCAAATAATCGCCTAAAAACCTTCATTCGTCAAATTGTCGTCAAGGCACCAATCATCATGACAATGCTCGTGATTATAATAACTGGAGCTCTTAGAACCACACCATCTGTGGCTCGTTTACTATACTGAACTGGCTACCACCAAACGCCGTTGCGCACAAAGTACGAAGGCGTAATAAGTGCAATGAAATCGCCGTGGTCTAGTAGATAGTGTGTTGGCTTATTAGATAAGTTCAAACCCCAGGTCAGACATCAAAACGAAAATATGAAAAAATTTCTTCGGCGACTTCCTCTCAGCAGATTTCTGGCAAAAACTCTGAGAGAAAATAAAATTGCCATGAAAAGTTTCTCAAAAATCTGTCGTCCGAAGTCGACTTTAAACTGTAGGTGCCCCGCCTCTTTTGTATAAAAATTAACACACGCAACATAAGTGGTGTGAGAAACTAGGTCGTAGTCCTGACTAAAAATGTATGTATGTAAGTATGTAAGTGCCATAAGAGCATGGTAGTACAGAAGCTATTGTCATGTAAAAATCTTGGGTACACTTGATCGAGATCTCCCTATTGACTATTCCGGATAATCTGATCCGTACATTCCTTTTTTTTCAGAGAGAACGACATTCAAGATTCAAATCGCACGACAAAATCGGATGTTGGGAAATGAGTGATAGAAACGGGTCTTTATAGGACCCAAGTATGGTCTGTTTTTTTGAAAAGATTTAACCTAATCTAACATTGTGTTTTGCGTCTAAGAAGATGTATAATTCGCTGTAATTCTACCACTCCAAAAAGACCTTAAAGAATACTTTCATACTTTAAAATCTTAAGATCCCTGCTCAGGCCTAGACGAGACGTTATTTAGTGCTACTTTAGCAAAAATACGAAAGAAATAGGTTTTGTTATTGAGCGTGTGTGTGAAGTTAGCTATGCAAGTTTTATTATTTTTTTTTACATTAAATGTTAAGTTAACAGAGCCTGTTATTCTTTTCTTTTCCATTTTCGATTATTTTATTTTATTTTATTTCACTTTAATTCTCTTCATCGCACTCTTTATTTATTTGCTCCCACACTATTAGTCTCCATTTTATTTCTTTTTTAACAACAATTTATGAAGTGCATTAACATTTACCGTTATAAATGATTGCTCTACTCTACTCTACTCTACTCTATACTACTCTGTTACTACAAACATTGCTCCAACAATTTATAACTGTTTAGATGGATAAAAAAATCTCTGTCGGTTAAATCCTAACCGACACACACAAAGAAAGAATAGCAGATGGAGAAGAGCAGAGAGAGAGAGAGAGAGGGAATTTAAAAAGAATGATTTTTAACATGTACTCACTCACTTGTACAAAATAATGATGAGATTGTTTATATTCATACATACGAATACAACTACTAGGACAGTATGTCTCAGTCATAGGGTACCTACAGAAAAGTGTTCACAGAGTGTTGATGGAAATTTTACTTCTTATTTGTCAATTTGTTGCATGATAGTATCCTGATCAGTTTAAACTTTAAAGAGACTGGCAAATAACAATGTGTGTGAAGATAAATTCGAATTTAAAAACCAAAGGCGCAAACCCACACTTTTAGCAGCGCCACTTCATGCCTCTAACAGGGTAAACTTTGCGATTAACAGAGCAGTGTTAACTGTTTAACAGTGGCAATAAGTAGATTAGTCTTCTACTTTGCAATTATTGCAGACTATTGACGTAAAATTAAATTCTCATTATGATCATTATTATTTGTGAACAAAAGTGTTGAAATGTTAATGATGGTTGGTCGAATCTCAAAATTATACCAGCTACCTCGGTTCGAAAGAGGACACTCTGGACTACCATTTGCATATACTCGGTATGGTGTACTATTTTTTATATGTTCCTAAATGGCCACTGATCTTCTAGAGAATTTTCTAGCAAAAAATTTAAATTTTCAAAGCCAATTTTTTCAATATCATATCACTTTATGTGGGACCATATTACTGATTATATTAAGAGACCTTGGAACCTTCCTTTGCATATAGTATGGTACACATAGACCTAGATGATTTCCCAAAATTAGCTCCCAAATAAGTGGTCTTGTACAGAAGGATACTGCTAACAATGCTCTGTTAAGGGCAAATTTTGTTCTATTAAGAGGAAATTTTGCTCTGTTAACTCCAAATGTGGCGCTGCTAAAATTTGTGGATTGCGTCTTGGATTTTCAAATTCGAATTTATCTTCAAACACATCAAAAACCAGCGAACGCAAGGTATCTAGAGAATACATTAAAACAACGGAAAACTTTCCAGCTTTTGAATGCATAAGACCACATCACTTTAAGGATAACTTTACCAGATATTGAGAGTAATTGAGGAAATGCGCACATGACATAGATTTCCTATAAATTAACAAGGTTGGTATCTCTCATTGGCGAGCGCAAGAGATGTAACACCGATGCGATATCGTAAGTGTAAACTGATAAAGCATTGGGTTAATTTGATGGTTCCCTTTCATCAACCCACCTACTACTTTAGTTTGAAAAAAATCGCTGGAAGACATGGGCGGAACACTGAAACTACGTACGATTCTCTGCTCTATTGAATAATCTGTAGGCCTCAAATGTACACTTCAAAAAGTACACATGATGGTGCCCAGCAATACTATCTGACAACCAGGCCGTCTTGGGGGTATTCCGCTTACAAGATATTAACTCACATAGTATGGGAGAATCTGGGAAAACTAAATCAGTTAGGCAGAAGAAATAAGCTCGTCCTTTGTAGAAATTCGCGTCAATAACAAGATAGAGAGACTTGCGAGGAGTTCACCGGTTATAAGACCAGAACCTTTTTGTGGTATGGTAAGACATGATTGGAAGAAAGTAAAGTGTGAGAGAGTCTTCTTCAGCCAAATGAACAATCTAACACTGAGGTGCATACTACTCTTGCTGTCAATCTAGGGATAACCTCTATAGACTGAGGGCAGTACAACAGGTCAAAAGTCGTGGTATTCTAGTATCTATACATGATAGTGAATAAGAACACGTCTAAGAAGTTAATAATTAGTTATACTTTGTATGGTTGTCCAGATCAAGCAGCCACATGTTAGGAGAAATCTTTTTGCCAATGAATTACAGCAGTGCGTACAATTAGATTCTAACAACTTCTACCATTCGGAAAGTTTATAATCCTTCTTCCTTTCTTTTTATTGGCTTATTCCATCACCTGTGCCAAACATATGGTTTCAACACCGGGCTCTTGGCATGGGGGATAATGGGATTTAATCGTATACGTTCACTGAGTATCCTAAGGGCATATTGCGAGAAAGAAAAAAATGAAATGGGGCCATAGCTAACCAATGAATACCATGAATACCATGAATACACATACATAATTGGTCATTACAACCCTTCAGTCAGGATTACGACCTAGTTTCTCACACCACATATGTTGTGTGCGTTAATTTTATACATGAGTGGCAGGACCTACAATTTAAAATCGACTCCGAACGACAGATTTTTGAGAAACTTTTCATGGCAATTTTATTTGCTTTCAGAGTTTTTGCCAGAAATCTGCTGAGAGGAAGTCGCCGAAAAAATAATTTTTGTATTTTGTCTTTGATGTCTGGCCTGGGGCTCGAACCCTGGCTTTTCGTCTAATAAGCCAACCTACTAGACAACGGCGACTTCATGAACTACCACACTACCATGAATACCATGAATAACTTAATATTTCCTACAAAACCAACAATGTGTGTGAAGATAAATTCGAATTTGTAAATCTAAGACGCAATCCATAAATTTTAGCAGCGTCACATTTGGCATTAACAGAGCAAAATTTGCTCTTAACAGAACAAAATTTGTCTTTAACAGATCACTGTTACCTGTTTAACAGTATGCATCTGAACAAGCCCACTTGTTTAGAAGCTAATTTTAGGACAAATACTATTTCTATGAGTACCATTTAATACTCAGAGGAAGGTTCCAAGGCCTTTTAATATAATCAGCAATATGGTCACATATAAATTGATATGGTGTGGAGAAAATTGGCTTTGAAAATATGAATTTTTTGTTTGAAAATTCTCTAGCATATCAGTGGCCATATTGGAACATATAAGAAATAGTACACCATAGAGACTATATGCAAATGGTGGTCCAGAGGGTTCTCTTTCAAACCGTGATAGTGGGATAGACGGAATAATTTTAAGATTCGACCAACCATCCTTTACATTTCAATACTTTTGTTTACAAATAATAATGATCATAATGAAAATTAAATTTTATGTCAATAGCATGCAATAATTGCAAAGTAGAAGACTAATCTACTTATTGCCACTGTTAAACAGTTAACAGTGCTCTGTTAATAGCAAAATATACCCTGTTGGAGGCAAGAAGTGGCGCGGCTAAAAGTGTGGGTTTATGTCTTTGGTTTTTAAATTCGAATTTATCTTCACACACATAAACTAACATCTGATTTGGCATAACCCTTTAAGATTTGTGTGATAATTCCTCTAAACCTGTATCATAATAATAAATGTTGTTAATTTGAAATTTTTATTATATTACACCGTTATTGTACTCCTTATTCTTTTCTCTCTCTCTCTCTCTCTCTCTCTCTTAAAAATTGTATTCAACATGACATTTTTGTTTTATTTTTATACACAAGCAACCGTAGAATATAAGTTTGAAATATTTATTGTCTAAGCATTACGAGCACATGTACTCTCCTCCTCTCTTCCGCTCTCCGCGATATGGAATGGCAAGGATTTAATGCCACACAAAACAATTTCAAAATAAATAATGTTCTCTTGTTTGAATTGCCACACAGATATTGTTGTGTTGCAATAGCAACAACAGCAAACAGCAGCAGCAGCAGCAATAGAGAAATTTTAAAATTTACTGTGTGTTCAAACCAAATATTGTTTTCATGTCAGTTTATTTCATTTGGCATCGCATAGTCGCCAAGTGATGGCCACGTGGCCGTGTAGCCAAATATAGCCAACATAACCATCAATTGTTATTGTCGTGTTGTTGTTGTTGTTGTTATACTGCAATCATGATTTAGACAAATTATTGTTATCGAATCGAATACATACATATTGTTTATCGAATGGGCAAAAGAAAATTAATGTTCAACACAGTTTAGAAAGCGATTTTCCATTAGAAATCAAAAATAAAAACAAAAAGAAAAAAGAAAGAAATTGTGGCAACCATTGTAACCCTCTTAAGATTCCAAGTAAACGAAGAGAAATAATGGCAATAATACAGCGTTGTGGAGCGTGGTAATTAATTACAGTGGGGTATACAATACAATGTTTAATGGTCCAAGTGCATTATAAAGATCATAATAAAGTGAGGAACACCAACAAAAATAATTCATTTCGTTTATAAAGTTACCAGCTGTATGAAAAAGCAATACAGATTTAAATTCATTGATTTTGTGCTCTGCAAATCATCGCTTTCAAAATGAACGCTATAGTTTGCGGAATTCTTCTATACAGGATCATGGTTTAGTGCCCTGAGTAAGATATAGAGAATGCCTTTGGCTTGAACTGACAGTTTAAAAAAGTCTTCAACTCCCTACTTCTTCCTTTTCTTCAAATAAAGTTTTCTAAACGTTTCTGCCTATTACACAGAAAAGTTCTAGCCCTGTCGACAGGGTGGCATACAACAGAATGTAATCCCATACCATTTTCGAATTAACCTTAAACAAATCGAGTGTGTGGATTGAGGCCTGGCTTACAGATAGTATTGCTATGTCGTCTCCTTAGTAATTCCTAGCTTACAGTTTTCCACTCGGAAGATACTCGCAAGTCTCTCATTGGGCTTGGAACCGAACATTCGCACTCCTGTTGCAATATCTGTCCTATTAAATGGGAAACTACGACCACTACAAAGCCATATGAACGACAATCACTACTTGAACGAGTAGTAGCAAAGAATGTGGATATAAAGAATACGCATCATGTAGAAGTAAAATTTCTTATGGCGGGTCGTAACATTACGACCCGCTCTCATCAAATTCATTTCTAGATGAGAGGGAGGAAGACAGAAGGAAAATAAACACAAACAAAGAGCGTAACAATGTGTTGCTCTCATCGTACGTATGTACATGTGTATGTATTCTTGTGTTTTTTGATTTAGTTGTCGATCAGACTGCGACAAGAATACATGTGCTGCGAATGCTTTATCATTTTATTTCCGAATAACACTTGAAGAATATTTTGTGTTAAAAATGTTTTATGTCATTAGCTGGGCGTATTTTATTTTTTATTTTGTCCCATAGTACAATTTTTTTAAATGCTTTGGAATGCTCGTTTTTTTTTTCTTTTAATAAAAAATGGTTTTTTATTCTTTTTATTTTTATTTATCTAAAAAATATGGCCTAATTTTTAAGCCAAAGATGGATAGCTTTATGTTCTTTTAATAATAAAATCGATGTTTTATTTTATTTTTATTTATCAAAAATTATTAAGCCGAAGATAGACAGCTTTACATATGTATGTTGATGAAATGAAAATAAAAATAAAGTATATTACTAACAATTTTCTATGGCTGTAAATAAATAAATTCTCTCAACTTATTTTCTCTCTCTTACTCACAAATCCATAACCAAAGGCATGTGTTAACCTAGAGGAATATTGTTAGTAATAATTTCAAGTCTACTTATTAACCCAATGATATGTACATATATGTGATCGGAAAATATAGAAAAAATGTACTGCATTAAATCCCTAAAGACACCGTATTAAACTTGGCAAGTATTCTTCCAAAAATCGAAATCAAATCTCATTGAATATTAGTGAATACTACTGTGATATTTCTTTGGGTGTATAATTGAAGGCTGAAAAAAGCGACATGAACCTTCTTCTTTTTCAAAGCTGACAAGATTTTTACGCTCTTCTTAACGAACATTCTTGATGTTCGTGTCCTATGTGTGTAAAAAGCCGAAGATGTTCTTCCCCTGGGGGACATTGGTGACGACGTCTGTTTTTAACACCAGAAAAATAAATAAAAAAGTGGTCAAACAACAAAAACGCACGATGAGAACAACGCATTGTTACGCTCTTGGTTTCTGTAACCTTCCCTTCTATCTTTCCCCCCGCGTCACGAAATATTTTTGAAAAATATTCCAAAAAATGTTAAAATGCGCATTCTTTATACTTTATTTTCTTTGGTAGTAGTCTTATATGATCGATGCAGAACTGACACCACCAGATTTTCAAGGCTTGAGTGCGCCTATGTTCTCTAATAATTATGGTCCGATGTTAACAGAAATCACACGTGAGTCTGTAATAACCGGAAATAATATTGTAAGGAGATGAGGGCACCGATGGAGCGTAGGTTATTATGACTACTGTTGTAGAGATGTAGAGAATAAAGAGAGAGATTATGCAGCTGCACATATGTCACTGTCTAGCACTCGGTGGAATTTAGGCTTTGTAAAGTTCAACGGTTGGTTCTATGGGGGATACTGTTTCTAAGTTGAGTTTCGTGGTATCACAATAAACCTGAGGGTTGAAATTTGTATTACTTTTCGTGCGCACATTATCACTCATGTAAAGGGTCCGCCAAATAACTTTTTTTTTGAAAATGCTTTTAAAAAAGAAAACTACTGAATAATTTCTAAAATGTCTTTTTTTATTTGAAAGTACAATCCTTTCGGTTAATAATGGAAAATAATTTCATTCAAATGGCTGCCACGGCTGGCCATGCAGTAGCCTACACCAGAAGATGCCGATTTTGGCAAAAAAAAAAAAAATTGTTTCAGATGAAGATCATTTTTGACTTTGGCGGGTATGTAAACAAGCAAAATTCTCGCATTTGGAGCACAGAAAACCCGCACGCATACATTGAAAAGCCGACGCACCCAAAACGAGTCACTGTTTGGTGAGGATTTTGGTCCAGAGGCATAATTGGGCCATTTTTCTTCGAAAATGAGCACGTAGTGGCCGTTACAGTCAATGGAGATCGTTATCGGGCAATGTTGAACGAATTTTTGTTCACAAAAATTGAAGAGAAGGATATTGGCAACATTTGGTTTCAACAGGACGGCGCTACGTGCCACACAGCCGAAGCGACACTCGATGTTTTGCGCCCTGTTTTTGAAGATGGCATTATGAGCCGCAGAGCTGATGTCGTTTGGCCACCTCGGAGCTGCGATTTGACACCGTTGGACTGTTATTTGTGGGATGTCGTCAAAGATAAGTGTTACGCCGACAAGCCAGAGACAATTGACGCTTTAAAGGACAATATTCGTGAAGCCATTGGTGAAATACAGCTGCACACAATCGATAATGTGCCAAAAAAAATTGAACCGATCGTGTAGGCTACTGCATGGCCAGCCGAGGCAGCCATTTGAATGAAATTATTTTCCATTATTAACCGGAAGGATTGTACTTTCAAATAAAAAAAGAAATTTGAGAAAATATTCAGTAGTTTTTTTTGTTAAAGCATTTTCAAAAAAAAAAGTTATTTGGCGGACCCTTTATGAAAAGAATGGACTCAAGTGTTAGGTTATGCTCTGTCTGAATAGATTAAAATAGATATTCTCTACTATTACTTGAAAAAGGTATATCAGGAGAACGAAATCTACTAATAGGTTTCATCCGCATTCAGTTAGAGATAATGCCTGACAGATTGAAGTATCATTGAATGTACACTTTAGAAGATGTGACGATATGGAGGAGGAAAAGGTGTCCAGCCTTTGAAAACCCTCCGTCCTCGTATATATTATTAGTGGGACTAAGGCATTCCCAATGAAAGTTTTCAATTACAAGACGGGGTCTGATTACCAAAAATAAAAATTTTTCAAATTTCTGACGGACAATTTTATGACTGCCCTCGAATGTACACATCGTTTCTTCACATGCATACATGCTCGTATGTAATCGCCTGTTTATGACAGGAGATGAGTCTTTAGATTCTCTTGTAGATTAGATTAGTTTACCGTTACATCAATGTTATTTTAACTGTAATATTTGTGTAAATAATGATAGATTCCGTTCAGGGAAACTTCAAATAAATATAAATGTCATCCAGAAATTGATGAAATAATGGAAAAAAATGGAAAAAATGAAAAAAATTGCGAAGCCAACAACCAACAAAAACAAATATATTCTACCACTATCAACAAAAACAACAACAATGATATGAAAAGAGAATTTTATGTAAATGTTTCAAGAAAACAAATGGTAAGGCACACACACACACACAGTTAATAAAGGGTGTTTTTTATAGAAGTATAGAACTTTACGTTGCAATAAAACAACGTTGGATTATTCTTATTAATCTTGTGGCATTACATTTTAAATATGATTTCTGGCATATGACCGCCACGGCTGGCGCGGATGTAGTCCAATCTGGACGTCCAATTTTCGATGACTTTTTCCAACATTTGTGGCCGTATATCGGCAATAATACGGCGAATGTTGCCTTCCAAATGGTCAAGCGTTTGTGGCTTTACCGCATAGACCAATGACTTTACATAGCCCCACAGAAAGTAGTCTAGCGGTGTTAAATCACAAGATCTTGGAGGCCAATTCACAGGTCCAAAACCAAAACGTGTCTTTCAATAAATCTATTGTGGCACGAGCTGTGTGACATGTTGCGCCGTCTTGTTGAAACCACATCTCCTGGACATCATGGTTATTCAATTCAGGAATGAAAAAGTTAGTAATCATGGCTCTATACCGATCACCATTGACTGTAACGTTTTGGCAGCAATAGCTTCTTCTGTACGCACCGTACAGCGTCTCTGGGGATGCGAGTTATCAATAAGAGTAAACGTGGTGCGAAAACGTTCCATGTTTAATCGAATTAACTGCTCTGATGGATGATTTTGCCGACGGTAAAATGGACGTAGTGCGCGATACGTTTTCCGCACAGAAACATTATTTTCGAAATAAAATTGCACTATTTGCAAGCGTTGTTCAGGCGTGAGTCTATTCATGATGAATTGCCAAACCAAACTGAGAATAAATCACTTGACAGCTGTTAAATCGGTCGCCATCTTGGAAAGTAATGCCAACTTAAAGTTCTATACCTCTATAAAAAACACCCTTTACAAAATTTAGATACAAAATATCCAGCAAATGAAAATGTACAACACGTAGGGGGGTAGGCATGTATACCCCCACTCTGCTCTTAAAGAAAAAGAAAGCAAATGTCTATCCATACACTCGAAGAAAAGTGAAATATTTACGGAAGTTTTTAAATACAAAATCAGTTCAACCATGCAACTCTATCAGCAAAGTTCCTTACTATGATACAACGGAATACAACAGCAATGCAATGGATTTTCACAAAAGTCATTAGTTGTAGGCAAAAATAGTTGGCAACCCTATAATTCCAAAACTTGTTAAAGTAGACTAAAAGCACCTACTTGGTGGGAAAAATTTTTTAATTGACAATGAAAGAAAGTAAAGAAATGATAAGAAGATATGGGAAATCCTTTACGAATTAAATAAATTCTTACCAGGAAAAAATGTATCGTCAGACCAAAAGTCCCTATTAAGAGTTAGGTTAGGTTAGGTCGAAGTGGTAGTGGATATCAAAGAGCTCACTTGAGCACGCATAGCGGCCCTCGTTGTGATGCCACGAGTGAACGCAGTCTCTGCACTGACCAAGTTCCACCAAAATTAGGGAAGAGAGGGAAGTTGGTCAGCGCTGGGGCTGCACATCAAAGCACTACTATCGCACACTGGAAAACCAGCCAGAAAGTTTGATGAACTGCAGCTATATCCTTGATATCAATAGATGGTAGCTCCGTCAAGCTGACAAGAAATGGATTGCCAAACAACCTATATCTGCATCTCGCAAGTGATGGGCACTGACAAAGAAAGTGGATACCAGTCTCCTCTTCCTCAGCGGATCTGCATCCACGGCATCCTTTCCGCGAGTCTACCCATAACACAGTGACCTGTAAGCATGGCCACTGTGATTGAGGTGATGCCACGACCAAATCCAAGTAACTGGTTGGTATGCCTTCTATCCATCAGGGGCCAGATGAGTCTAGCGGTAGAGCAGGACTCCTCATTGGCGCAGGATAGAAAGAATAATCGCGCAATGGCCAGCTTGACCGAGGCAAGTGGCATACCCAAGTCTACTGAAGAGGATTCCGGAAGGGTCCTATTAAGAGTACTAAAAACAATTTTCCAATCTAGAAAATCATAAGGAACCATGTAGGTAATCTGAATATGTCTACGGATAGTATTGCACATTCCAGGTTTTTTTCTATCACCACCTTAGCCATCTTCTTCAATAGAAGGTCAGAGAAGAGTCACTTGCGTACAGCAAATAACGTCTTGGTTGGAATAGAATAAAGTGCAGTGGTGTTAAGACTACAATTGTGTCAAAGATGGATAATACTTGCGTGCAGAATTGAGTACATGTGATTTATTTTGATGCTGTGATCCTGCTGATCTATAATTTGGTTTGGTTTGGTCTCGACTTACATGAACTTTTTCCCCCTTTTTAAGTTTAGTGTTGAATAATATTTGGGTGCAATACTGAGTACATGTGATTTCCTATGGTTTTGTGATTGCCCTTTCCTATAACTATTGGCTTTGGTCATAATTTATATGAACTTCGTCGATTTAATGTCAGTGATGGATAATTGGGTGCAAAAATGAGTACGTTTATTGATTGCCCTTTTCTATAATTATTATTATTATTGGTTGTGGTCTTGATTAATATATACTACTTCTTTTGGATAAGACATAGGTGCAAAACTGAGTACATGCCATAAACACCAAATAACGAAAACAAAAACTTGAATCGGACGAACATACTTATGTACATAATACATAATTGATTGTTGGTATGTTATGTGCATTAATTTTTACACATGAGTGGTGGAACCTACAGTTTAAAGTCGACTCCGAACGACAGATTTTTGAGAAATTTTTCATGGCAATTTGTATTTACTCTCGGCGTTTTTATCAGAAATGTGAAATATTTTGTCATAATTCGTTTAGTTGGCGATGCCTGGCCTGTGGTTTGAACCACGTCTAATAATATACATGTTATTTTCATGCACTCACTTCTGCACTTTACGGTATATATGTATACATAGGTATATTATACATTTTAGATTATACGAACATTATTTTTGTGAGTGTTGTTTGATAGTCAAAGATTAACAAATAAATAAAATTCACGTTTTCCTTAAAAAAGAACGTGACTTAATTTTCATACACATTTTATATCGTTCTTCGACTTTTTCTTGTCTTTTTCATTTCATTTTATTTGTTTCTTTTTTTCTATTTCTATTTCGTTTTTACATCTATTTCTCATCTAAACATCTCTACTCACCATCTCTCACTATCTGTAACAATTTTCTGGAGCAAAATGACAGGAGAACACATTATCGTATGTAGGAAACAGCCATCCAACATGTATAACCCCAACGAATGGAGATGCAAAAAAATTGTCAAAATCCAACGGAAAAAGAACGAAAAAAAATTGAAAACGACGTTGAAAATGCTCAACAACAATACATAACAAAATGATAAATGTTTACAGCTTAAAAAAGGAAAGACAAAAACAAACAAACACAAAAATATTCAGAAAAATAAAAATTCAGATAAGATAAGCAAAAAATGAAAAAGAAGCGAAAATTCTTCTTAAAAAAATAAATAAAAAAAAAGAAGACAAGAAGACATCAGTAGCAGTTACGAATAAAAAATAGAAAATTTCCAGCAAATTCAAGTTAAAAAGTGACAGTCGTCGTTGCCTCATCTGCAAATGCGAAGCATTGTAAAGGAAAAGACTGTGATTGCCGTTAAGAAATGCGAAGAAAATGGAATGATTTCAGCATGTGTGGATTATTTTTTGTAATTTAAACAAATTAAAAAACATTCAAATTCGTTATGCGTAACAGGAAACAAAAATCATAAATTTTCGAAACAGAGAAACAGAAAAAAAATAAGAAATACCATCCAACCCCTGATTATTTCAATAATATTTTGAAAAAGGTATTCGAAAACAGTCGAAAAGCTTTTCACTGAACTTTAATTGTCCAGGGAAACTTATGCATGTGTTTCCTTTCCTTTTTCAATTTTTTATAAGTGCGGGCCTATTTTAAAAATTCCCTTTGGAGCACAGGTTATTAATTATGGGGCGGAAGTAAAAGTTATGAAGACCTTCATTGAACTTGGAAGCAGAAAAAAATATTCATTTTTCAAAGGCAAACATGTGGCAATTACTCTTATACGAGGGCTGTATACAAAATTACTCAAACTAACATAAGAAAAATTTTTGCTGGAAAAATTTGATTGTTGAAACCGAAACTAAGCAAAGAAACAAACCTTAACTTCAATAAGAATAACGAGAACTTTTATCATGGGAAAGCTAAAGGAATGAAGATAACGAAGGCACACAAAAGTGAAATTTGATTGTTGTGTTTGGCAATGACTGCTCCAGACAATAATACGCACCAAACAATTAGTTTTTTACGAATGCAATGGCTTTTCCACTATCATTCCTGGGTTCTTCCGTGCCAATATGTTATAATTTTGATATAACGATAGAGTGAAAACACAACTTCATAGCTGAAGAATTGAAAGCTGTGGCTATAACATTCAACCATCATATATTCAGCGTTGCAAATGGTTAGCCTTGAAGTCGCCGTGGTCTAGTAGGTAGTGTGTTGGCTTATTAGACGAAAAGCCAGGGTTCGAGCCCCAGGCCAGACATCAAAACAAAATACAAAAAGTATTACTTCGGCGACTTCCTCTCAGCAGATTTCTGGCAAAAACTCTGAGAGTAAATAAAAATTGTCATGAAAAGTTTCTCAAAAATCTGTCGTTCGGAGTCGACTTTAAAGTGTAGGTCCCACCACTCATGTATAAAATTAACACACACAACATAAGTGGTGTGAGAAACTAGGTCGTAATCCTGACTGAAGGGTTGTAATGACCAATTATGTATGTAAATGGTCAGCCTGGTTTAATGCATGAATTGGACTTTATATGAAAGGAAATGCAAGACCAAGTGCATGATAAGCTAGCTTGGAAATTCGGATTATCGACTACACATTCTGTATCAGAAACGATATCTGCCATAGTTCAAGCATTGCAGGATAACATACGATCATACATACATACATAATTGGTCATTACAACCCTTCAGACAGGATTCCCATTTATCTTCTCACACGACTTGTGTTCGGGGAACCTTCAGTTGAATATTGACTCCGAAGGACAGATTTTTTGAGAAACTTTTCATGACAATTTTAATTCACTCTCAGAGTTCTTTGCCAGAAATATGCTGAGGGGAAGTCTCCCCTAGGAATTTTTTTTTTCAATTTCGTTTTGTTCCAGATGCCTGACCTGATGTTTGAACCGTGGTCTCATGTCAAATAAGCCTACACACCACCCACTAAGATTTATGGGCTAATCCCCGACGGCGGAGAATATTGCTTTTGCCTGAGTTATAGGAGTTATGTTGACATTGATACGGCAAAGCACTTTCAATAACAGAATCTGCGTTGATCGTGCGGATGAGCGAAAATACAATAACTTTCCGATAAATAACGAGAATCTTTCGGCGCTTGGTGTAAGTAAATAAAAAAATGAAATTGAAAAAACTGTACACAAGATAGAACCTCGAAGATTGTCATTCCACGCTTGGCCTATGACCGAATTGGGTTGTGACAAATAAAGGGTGGCTTTTATAGAGGTATAGAACTTTAAGTTGGCATTATTTTTCAAGATGGCGACCGATTTAACAGCTGTCAAGTGATTTATTCTCAGTTTGGTTTGGCAATTCATCATGAATAGACTCACGCCTGAACAACGCTTGCAAATAGTGCAATTTTATTTCGAAAATAATGGTTCTGTGCGGAAAACGTATCGCGCACTACGTCCATTTTATCGTCGACAAAATCGTCCATCAGAGAAGTTAATTTAACGATTAACCATGGAACGTTTTCGCATCACGTTTACTCTTATTGATAACTCGCATACCCAGAGACGCTGTACGGTGCGTACAGGAGAAGCTATTGCTGCTGTACAGCGTAGCATTGAGGAAGACCCGAATGAGTCCATCCGCCATCGAGCACAGGAATTGGATCTGTGTCCATCCACTTTATGGAAGATTTTGCGGAAGGATCTTGGTTTGCGTGCTTACAAAATCCAACTCGTGCAAGATTTGAAGCCAAACGGTCATCAAGTAAGGCGTAGATTCGTCGAATGGGCCCAAAACGAGATCCCGATTTTCATAAGCGAATTTTGTTTAGCGATGAAGCGCACTTCTGGTTGAATACGTCAACAAACAAAACTGCCGCATTTGGAGTGAAGGTAATCCTCAAGTGTATGTGGAAACACCGTTACATCCAGAAAAACTGACTGTTTGGTGCGCTTTATGGGCTGGTGGAATCATTGGTCCGTACTTTTTCAAAAACGATGGTGGCCAGAACGTTACAGTCAATGGTGATCGGTATAGAGCCATGATTACTAACTTTTTCATTCCTGAATTGAATAACCATGATGTCCAGGAGGTGTGGTTTCAACAAGATGGCGCAACATGTCACACAGCTCGCGCCACAATAGATTTATTGAAAGACACGTTTGGTGACCGCCTAATTTCACGTTTTGGACCTGTGAATTGGCCTCCAAGATCTTGTGATTTAACACCGCTAGACTACTTTCTGTGGGGCTATGTAAAGTCATTGGTCCATGCGGTAAAGCCACAAACGCTTGACCATTTGGAAGACAACATTCGCCGTATTATTGCCGATATACGGCCACAAATGTTGGAAGAAGTCGTGGAAAATTGGACGTCCAGATTGGACTACATCCGCGCCAGCCGTGGCGGTCATATGCCAGAAATCATATTTAAAATGTAATGCCACAAGATTATCTTTCGGATAAATAAAATTCATGTCAATCGAATAATCCATCGTTGTTTTATTGCAACTGAAAGTGCCTAAATAAGTAAGATATGACAGCTTTGTTGCAATCACTAATAGGATAGGAGGGGTTGGCAGCTTTGTTAAATTAAAACGTTCTTTAGTACACACCACTTCCCTTTGTACCACATGACACCAGTGCTAACTGATATGCCTTGGTTAACCGCTCGTGATATTAAGCATCAGTGCTTCACTTTTAAAGCATAACTCCTACAGAGTCAAGCTGAAAACCAGCCTGAAAGTTTTGTGAATGTAGGATCGAACCAATATTAAATAACGATAGTTCCGTTAGACAATGGAGCAATGGGTTAGCCATGTGAGAGAAGTCTGAGACGAACCAGAGGCGGACATTTGCAACTACAGTAAACGACACTCTCTTCCTCTCCAATCTCAGTAAAAGTTATTTGCAGGCGAGCGAACCCTTAATAGTATTGAGAGGAACATTGTGACGGTGTAATTGGAGCACACGATAGAACGTATTTCTTCGGAATCCTAATGAACGTTGTTTTTCAATCTTAGTAGCCTGATACCCTGAAATGGCGAGACCACCTTATCATTGTAATGTTTTCCAGGCGAAGGAAATGCCCAGATTAAAAGTGATCAAAGCTTGTTGGACAACGGCATTTCCCAAAAAATCTTTTAATTTACTCGTATAGCCAGACTGCGATTAATTGGCTCACGAACGTCACCCAGTTTTCCGCTGTCGCTTTTAAATGCCGAGGATTTGTAAGGAAAATTTCGTATTTTTCTAGGGTAACTCTTATCTCGGTTCAAAAATATGTGGATATCATTGATTCATTGCTATTCCTGCCGAATTGATGTGAATAAGAAGGCGACTGATTGTCTTCTTTCCTCAAAATCGCTAGCTACCCCATCGCCCTATCAATGATTTTATAGGCTGCTAGCCTATTAGAATGCAGAATGAAAGACTAGGCTTTCTCTCGAAATACTTCTGCAGGAGTTTTGAATCTGGTTATGTGTCAGTGACCGACTTTTACTCTTCTCACTTCCTGTCATCTATGACAGTATTGCCCGAATAACGGGGCCTGGAAGGGTGGTGTGACCCACCTATTAAGAGACTCCGCACAAATCTACACCGACGGTTCTAATTTGAACGGAGCTGTTGGCAGTGGAATTTTTTCGGAATCGATTGGAATAGCTCTGGCAGTCTTATAGCCAGACCACTTCAGTGTCTTTCAGGCGGAGGTGGTGGCCATACAGGCTGTGGCGAGTATTATTTGGGACGGAAGGGTCTCCAAGCGGAATGTCACCATACTTTAGCCAGGCGGCTATCAAGGCTCTGGGTTCTAATGTGATGAACTCCAAAACGGAGTCGCAGATACATATCTCGACGAGATAGCGGAACGATATGATATCTATATCGTATGGATGATGATGAACTTGCCAGGCGGGGCACGACCATCAAACTCTCCGATGAGTTCTCGAATCTGGGCATACCTATGAGGACCTGCAAGCTCATAATTGACAATGCGATCGTCGATTCCGTCAACGACAGGTGGGCGGCCTCGGACACGGGTAGAACGGCTCGTAAAATCTGGCCGAGGCTGGATAAGGGGCGCACAATGAGTCTACTTAAACTCCAAAGAGGCGCGCTCAGTGTAGTTGTCGGTGTTATTACGGGGCATTGCATTATGGGTACGCATGCGAGGCGCATTGGTCTTGGACACCTTGCTAACGACTTCTGCAGAAGCTGCAGAGATGAGGAGGAAGAGGAGACTGTCCCTCATCTGCTGGGTACATGCCCGGCTCTTTGCCAAAGGAGAAGGAAGTACTTGGGTACTTACCACATGGATGATCTGGAGAAACTGTCAAGGATTGACATTGGCAGCCTGAATCGCTTCACCAGGAGCTCCGAGTGGTTTCGAGACTAGGATATAACGGATGACTGTGGTAGCACAATGCGGCCTAAGTGAGTCCATCCAAAAAAAAAATTTTGGATGGGCAGCCTACCATGACAGTATTGTCTTAAAAAATAATCGCTGCAATAACAAGATTTATTTTTGGAGCCGGAATAGTTTTCTTTTGATTTGTGGTAACACAACCTTATTCTTCATGAAGGGCCCGCCAACTTACCCAACCTTACCCGCGAAGAGCACTTCAGTCTGTTCACATTGCCAGCGTTAAAATTTTAAGTCATTTTATGGTCGTTATGGATCATTTACAACATGTTTCTTATTTGTTTTATTACACGAATAGTGGCTATAAGTAGTGCTTGTTAAGAAAAACCCCCAAAAAAAAAAAACACAATCAACATATTTTTATTCAACTCAGGGCTGTTCTCTCTCTCTCTCTCCCTCTGTCTCTATCTCTCTTTCACTCACTCTTTGCATTTTAGTTTTTTTTTCTTTCTTTTCGTTTAACCAAATGAAAATAAGGTCAAATGGTGGCAACAGCACAAGTAGTTACACAATTAAACACATACATGCATATATTTACAAAGGCCAGTGGAAGATGAAGAAGAAAAAAAAAGAAAACGAAGAAAACAAAACCAATTCACTCTGTACTTAGTTTTTAACCTCGCTCTCACCCACACACATACACACACAGGCAGTCATACATTCATCAGCATAATTTTCATTAAAAATATAAGAAGAGCACAGCCTGCATACAGAGAGTGTGGGGCAAATACTATGTACGTGTATAGACATGATGATATTGTTACTCGAAAACTGATGCTAGAGTAAGTAGTACGGGTGGTGGTGGTAGTGGTGGTGGGCATGATGGTGAGTATGCTAGTGTTGATGTTAGAGTGTCGGTATTGATTATGTGGGTTTAATTTCAGCTTTTTATGCCACAATCATCGCCAAAGTAAACGAAACCAAACCATGCCAAGCCATATGCATAATGTCAGCATCAATAGCAAGAGTAGCGTAAAAATATTCAACACTTCACTTTGTTTTGTTTGTTTTAATTTCAAACGCTGTTTTATTCTTCCTCTTGATTGTTTTTTTTTTTCTTTTGTATCCAATGGCTGTTTAATGTACGGCCGGTTTGTTTAAGTGTATCCAGCTCTGGTTGGTTGGTGTTGTGCAATAAAACAAATACGGCTTTTGCTGCTTGGTCACCGTTTCACAAAACGGGAATCAAAGGGAAAATATGAACATTTTTTTCTTCATTCTCTCTCCCCCTCTCTCTCTCCCCCTCTCTTTCTGTTTCAATACCTCATTTTATTTAGTTGATTGGATTCAATAGGCGACGTTCACCGTTCATCTCATGAAATAATTTTTATGGCTGAATTCAGCCTAATTTTCCACTCGAATTCAGTTCATTAATCAAACAAAAACGAAAAAAAAAATGAAATGAAATACGAAAAACCGAGAAAAGCGTTGGTAAAACCAGAATCACACTGCTTAAGAGTCATTAATAAATAAGCAGCAGCCAGCCAGTAAGCCAGCTAGCAGATGTCCTATGAGTGGCAGCATAAGTCTAAAGGTGTTGTTTATATTTGCAGGCGGTAAAAACGTATACAACAGTGTGTGTTTTAAGGCAATTATACCCGGCCCCGGTTGCCATTGAGTATGTGTATGGGTGTGTAAATTAATTTCCAAGTTTTTGTTTGCTTAACTCTGTTGCATTTCGTTGCAATTTTTCCATCATAGCCGTGTATAGTCGAACATTGTTTGCAAATAGTCAACGATTTTGTTTGATTTAAGCCACTAATGCCAATAAAAAGAACTATTGCAGCGAATCCTTTCGAATTCTTAGCGGGTAAAACTACCTCCATTGTCGGTATTACACTCTACGGAATTGTCATACGGCAAAATGTACTTGGCGTTAGGGTCAACCGCTTGAATGCTGTTCTTTTAATTGCCTTTCCTCCTTTTCATGGGCAGTGTTGCTATAATGGCCTTACGGATTTCGGAGCCGCTATCCGAAGGTATATAAAGGGTCCGCCAAATAACTTTTTTTTTGAAAATGCTTTAAAAAAAAACTTGAATATTTTAACAAATTCCTTTTTGTATTTGAAAGTACAATCCTTCCGGTTAATAATGGAAAATAATTTCATTCAAATGGCTGCCTCGGCTGGCACATGCAGTAGCCTACACGATCGGTCCAATTTTTAAGCACATTATCGATTGTGTGCAGCTGTATTTCACCAATGGCTTCACGAATATTGTCCTTTAAAGCGTCAATTGTCTCTGGCTTGTCGGCGTAACACTTATCTTTGACGGCACTCCACAAATAATAGTCCAACAGTGTCAAATCGCAGCTCCGAGGTGGCCAAACGACGTCAGCTCTGTGGCTGATAATGCGATCTTCAAAATTGAATGTAGCTTCGGCTGTGTGGCACGTAGCGTCGTCCTGTTGAAAGCAAATGCTGCCAATATCCTCCTCTTCAATTTTTGTGAACAAATCGGTACCAAACAGTGACTCGTTTTGGGTGCGTCGCCTTTTCAATGTATGCGTGCGGGTTTTCTGTGCCCCAAATGCGACAATTATGCTTCCTTACATACCCGCCAAGATCAAAATGGGCTTCATCTGAAAAGATGATTTTTTTTTTGCCAAAATCGGCATCTTCTGGTGTAGGCTACTGCATGGCCAGCGAGGCAGCCATTTGAATGAAATTATTTTCCAGTATTAACCGGAAGGATTGTACTTTCAAATAAAAAACAGAAATTTGAGAAAATATTCAGTAGTTTTTTTTTGTTAAAGAATTTTCAAAAAAAAAAAAAAATTATTTGGCGGACCCTTTAGATGTGAATGCCTCCTAATGGCATGAATTTCTGCCTTGAAAACATCAAAGTCAAGTAAACACCCATTAGAATCGATTTTTTTAATAAGCGCCCATTAATTTCTCTCCTTATTGTACAATATTCTAGCTTGAATGCATCGTTCGTTCGTGAGAACCACGTTCATTTTTAGTTTACAAATATTCTTTAATTTCGTGGTACTATAAAGAACTTTCCAACACAGATGGTGCGATGCCTTTAACCAAAAAACGTTCCTTGCGTAGTCACCATGCCGCCATGCCAAGGTTCGGTTTAGTTAGGTGGTTTCCTCCCACATAAACACACGTAAGGCTGGTAATGAAATCAATTATTAGGAGCATTGATCGACCACAAGCTAATTAATTAAAAAAGATGATAAGACACCTAGACTCCGCTTATCGTTAATTCTACCAGATCCGTGAGGAATGTCAAGAGTAGAGTTTGTAAAGGGTGTTTTTTATAGAGGTATAGAACTTTAAGTTGGCATTACTTTTCAAGATGGCGACCGATTTAACAGCTGTCAAGTGATTTATTCTCAGTTTGGTTTGGCAATTCATCATGAATAGACTCACGCCTGAACAACGCTTGCAAATAGTGCAATTTTATTTCGAAAATAATGGTTCTGTGCGGAAAACGTATCGCGCACTACGTCCATTTTATCGTCGACAAAATCGTCCATCAGAGCAGTTAATTCGATTAACCATGGAACGTTTTCGCACCACGTTTACTCTTATTGATAACTCGCATCCCCAGAGACGCTGTACGGTGCGTACAGAACAAGCTATTGCTGCTGTAGAGCGTAGCATTGAGGAAGACCCGAATGAGTCCATCCGCCATCGAGCACAGGAATTGGATCTGTGTCCATCCACTTCATGGAAGATTTTGCGGAAGGATCTTGGTTTGCCTGCTTACAAAATCCAATCTCGTGCAAGATTTGAAGCCAAACGATCATCAAGTAAGGCGTAGATTCGTCGAATGGGCCCAAAACGAGATTACCGTTGTTCCCGATTTCATAAGCGAATTTTGTTTAGCGATGAAGCGCACTTCTGATTGAATGGCTACATCAACAAACAAAACTGCCGCATTTGGAGTGACGGTAATCCTCAAGTGTATGTGGAAACACCGTTACATCCAGAAAAACTGACTGTTTGGTGCGCTTTATGGGCTGGTGGAATCATTGGTCCGTACTTTTTCGAAAACAATGGTGGCCAGAACGTTACAGTCAATGGTGATCGGTATAGAGCCATGATTACTAACTTTTTCATTTCTGAATTGAATAACCATGATGTCCAGGAGATGTGGTTTCAACAAGATGGTGCAACATGTCACACAGCTCGTGCCACAATAGATTTATTGAAAGACACGTTTGGTGACCGCCTAATTTCACGTTTTGGACCTGTGAATTGGCCTCCAAGATCTTGTGATTTAACACCGCTAGACTACTTTCTGTGGGGCTATGTAAAGTCATTGGTTTATGCGGTAAAGCCACAAACGCTTGACCATTTGGAAGACAACATTCGCCGTATTATTGCCGATATACGGCCACAAATGTTTGAAAAAGTCATCGAAAATTGGACGTCCAGATTGGACTACATCCGCGCCAGCCGTGGCGGTCATATGCCAGAAATCATATTTAAAATGTAATGCCACAAGATTATCTTTCGGATAAATAAAATTCATGTCAATCGAATAATCCATCGTTGTTTTATTGCAACTTAAAGTTCTATACCTCTATAAAAAACACCCTTTAGTAACTTCACGCATGTTCACGAAGGTGTTAGGCAGTGAAATATTAACTGACAGCCGGTCTCTTTCTTGTTCCAATTCTGCAGAAACAACGCAAGACAGTACCCAGCTAATGGACAGGTCTACCTACTAGGCAGTGTAATGTGAGGACACTGAGACAACAGTCTAAATGCCAATTCGGAAGAGAAAAAAATGAACGCCAACCACACCAAAGTAGTTATGGATTTTAAAGACGTATTATATTTTCATGAGGCTAGAAGTCGCCGTAGTCTAGTAGGTAGTGTGTTGGCTTATTAGACGCAAAAGCCTGGGTTCGAGCCCCAGGCCAGGCATCAAAGACAAAATACAAAAAGTATTTCTTCGGCGACTTCCTCTCAGCAGATTTCTGGCAAAAACTCTGAGAATAAATAAAATTGCCATGAAAAGTTTCTCCAAAATCTGTCGTTCGGAATCGACTTTAAACTGTAGGTCCGGCCACTCATGTATAAAAATTAACACACACAACATAAGTGGTGTGAGAAACTAGGACGTTGTCCAATGGGTCAATTCGACCTCCGGGTACAGTACTTGTCTTAATTGACAAGTACACGTCCTCTAACCTAACCTAACCTTCATGAGGCTATTCTGGATGTAAGGAATGAATGATGAATGCCTATTTTCCGATCGGGGAAAAATCCTGAGGTGTATGTTCCAAGTCTAAAATCTAAATAGTGCGCCTAATTAGAATATTGAAGCACTAATGCGTTGAAGACAATGCATATGAGATTGAACTCCTCTTTTCAATAAGAGGTTCACGAGTTTTCTAGTTTACTAAGTTCATTCCCAATTCAAATGCTTCCAATAATGACACCCTCTTGTGTCCTCGGAACCGAAACGGGAGTAAATTGATACTTTACTGTCCTTTTGCGGTGTATTATACATCGAAAGAAAAACAATGAATTTATATGCAGGGATACCATCCCTTAGTTACAGATATTTATTACGTTCCTGTCTTTGATGTCCCAAAAGTTTCAGGCTTTTCTCTTGTAATACCAGGGCACATACTGCAATAGAAAGAAGGCCAGCCAGCTAGGCAGCCAATTAACAGTTTCACAATTTAAGTGGCAAAGTTTTAAAGTGCTGCTGCTGTTTCTACTTTTTGATGCTGCTGCAGCTTCTTCAATACACTGAAGTTATTTTGCTAATAAAGTTATAGTTGTTAACACAATGCTTTTACTACCTACCTTCCTTTCTCTCTCTCTCTTTCTTTCTTTCTTTTCCTTTTTCTCTCTTTTTTACCGATGGGCTATAAAGTTCTAGTTTTAATTACCAGTAAATCATTGTCGATGACTTTTTAATGCCTGATGGCATGTGCCTGTTGAAGTACCACAAACACCAATGCATAGGCTGGCTCATACTGATGACAACTGAAAGCATCAAAGTCTACACACATACACACTCACACACACGCACACATTGTTAAAGAGAACACACGCATGTTGTAAAAAATGGGTTGCCTGGGTGGCATAAAGTAAGTAGAGTCCTCAATTAAAAAAAATTTCGAAAATTCTCGAAAAAAATCTCTTTAATTAGAAAACATTTAGAAAACAATGTTTCAACAAATAAACAAAAAGAAGAAGCAATAAATTTAATTTAAAAATTTTTTAATGACGCACTATGTGGCATTTTGCCTGAAAACCTGGCCAAAATTAATAGAAGTGTTTTATGAGTTAATGGCTGGAATTTTTTGATAGTGTTAGTGATAATTAGGCCCAAGAATGAACCCAACTGATTTTGGTTCAAATCGGTCCGTGATTTCGCCTAGCCCCCATACAAATTCCCCTCGTAGTTGCACTTATTTACACATAATTATGGTAATTATGCAACAATCTTAAACAAATTTTGCTTGGATCAGTTCTGTGTACTAAGAAAGCATGGTGTAATGTTTGGTGAAAATCGGATCACATTTGACCCTAGTCCCCATATAAAGTCCCCTTTAGAAATTCACGTTTGCGCTTATAAATGGCTTAAAAACATCAGTATCGTGATGAAATTCGGTATGAACGTGTATTTTGTAAATCTAAATCATATTACCAAATTTTGTTATGGTCAGTCCATAATTGCCCCTTGGTCCAAAATAGGGCCCTCTTAAGAAAATATGTTTAACAATTATAAGTGGCTTAAAAATGTTATAACCTCGATGATATTCGACATGAACATGTTTTTATATGAATGTGAATCATTTATGGTCACATTTTATTATGATCGGATCATAAGTGCCCCTAGGTACCACATACAGTCCATTAAGAAAATCAAACATACATCTCATATTGTTATAATAGTCGATATACATGCGTATGTAATTAAGTTTTTAAAGTTCTATGATAATTAATATTTATTCATTAATATTTATTTTACATTATTTAATATTTAACTTAAAAAAATACTTAAAAAGTGAAACTAACTACAATCGTTAACATCGTTATCATTTTCATCATCAATGTCAGGAAGGAGTAATTTAATAATATCTGAATTCTTTCGCAATTTTTGTATACTGCAGCTTATAAAAGGGTCAGTGCTTAAAAGTAACCTATTCAGGACATCTTGATTGGTATCGCTTCTACTGAATTTCCTCGCATAATTCGTACGCCATATGGCTTTATTGCCTGTGCCTTTATTACACTGCGTCTAATATTTTTAATTTTTCAAAAAAAGTAAAATTTTCAAAAAATCGCCAAAAATAATTGCGCAAATTTGTGCAAACTTTTCTTTTTGTTCCGGAATATATAGAGTTCATATTTTCTTGTGGTATATAACATTAAACTACTAAAAACTACTTTCACCTTTAAAATCCTTATCTCTTTTTTGGGTAGGATAAAAAATTGTGAAATTTTTATTATTTTTAAATTTTGAACGAATAATTTTAACATTAATTAATGAGATATATATACATATAAAAAAAAAACTGAAAGTAGCAGTTGCTCATACCTTTCAAATAAAAAAGAAACCAATATAAAATCTCTATTCGCTTAGCCACAAAAAAATATCATATAAACCTATTAAAATTTCAAAAAAAAACACCAAAAACGCATTCAATTTCTTCACTTTCCTGATTTTGACATCGTCTCAAATCTACAAATCTCAACTTAAAGTCGTGAAAATTCACTATATAATGCAGAATTTTGTTGTCTATCGAATTGCATACTCAGTTTGGCCAGCTTTTCAGGGCAAATGCCACATAGTGTGACGCTTTAATTTCCCTTTGGATTATAATTTGCGTCTAAATACGGCTGCCATATGGACGTGTTCCTTACACGAAATATCCTTCAGTGTGTTTGTCTATTTTTTATTTATTTTGGTTCTTAATTTCTAAGATTATTTTTCTTGTTGTTATGGTTGTAATGATTTAATTTTAATGTTTTTAAATAATTCATACGTCATGTTGCCCGTATTATGCAAACATGTCCGAATACATTTCCATACAACTCATCGCATTATGCACACTCGGGGCAAAAACAAAAGTTAACCGTAAAAAAAAAGAAACCAAAGGACAGAGACAGTGGTTTTGGAAAGCTCATCTAAAGCACATCTACCGCTAGACATATTGGCGAAAAAAATATCGGCAAACACGGCAGGGAGACTGAACATCTTAGGAGCCTGGTAGCCTAGAAGTAATGGTCGTGCCAAAATCTTGGTTAACCTATAGGCTACACCGTAGCTGTATTCGCTTTCATACTTGTTTTAAAACGAGGACATCTTCTGTGATAATTGCTTACACCCTCCAGAAAACATCATCCAAGTATTCACTGATGGATGCAGATCTCTCAACAAAGTCCCTTGTACTACCCTGTACTACTGTACTGCCACTGGGCGTATTCGGTACCAGCGTATACCGAGAGGAGGTATTTACCAACACTAAAACTACCATCATCTAGTAGTCTAGCAGTCCTCTGACAATAACTCTGAGAGTTCAATCAAATTTCAATGCATAGTTTCTCCTCTTAAGGCTGTAGATCCCGCTACTTGTGGATAAAATTCACCCACACAGCACGGGTGGTGTGAGAACTTAGGTTGAAATCTAGGACCGAGAGCTCGGTGAAATACCTGGGAATAAGGCTGGACCCCAGACTGACATTCTCGTATCAGATTCAGTACTCGGCTAACAAGGCCCAGAAGATCGTCGGACAGCTCAGCAGATTAATGGCGAATATTGGAGGACCGCTACTGGCGAGACGGAGACTCCTGATGGATGTTGGAAACAGCATTATGCTTTATGGGAGCGAAATTTGGGCCGAAACACTAGATGTTAAGAAGAGGGCATACTCACTTGTATCGGTACAGAGAACGGCTGCATTACGTGTCGCGTCGGCGTACCGTACAGTGTCTGCTCCGGCCGTACTGGTGATAGCGTGTATTATCCCTGTGGATCTGCTGGCAGCGGAGCGGATGGAGATTTATAGGGCAAAAATGGCTGGAAGTCACATAACCCCTCATTTCAGGGAGAACACCATTTCAAGATAGAGGAAGATGGACGGCGAGACTTATTCTGGACATAAGGCCATGGATTGGTCGGAAATTTGGAGAGATAAACTACTACGTTACACAGATGCTATCGGGTCACGGATATTTTAGGAAATATCTGCACAGAATGGGCAAGACCGCCTCCCCTTACTGTCTTTACGAGGAAGTGGAGATAATTGATGACGCAGAGCACACCGTTTTCGAGTGTGCACGCTGGCAGAGCTATCGCTCTGCACTGACGTCGATAGTTGTGACGATTACGGCCGGTAACATTGTCGGGATTATGATCGCGAGTAGGGAAAATTGGACCTCAGTGGCGAATTACGTGGAGAGGATTCTAAGACTGAAGAAGAGGGATCTTGAGGCTGCGGAACAGATGCACGCCGGAATAGATGAAACTGGCACACGTGCCAAGCGGAATTCGAGGCAGGAACGTGGACGAAAGGAATAGTGGAGACACTTAGATGTCTCTTCAACTTTCGACACGCAGTCCGGACGCGGATATGAACACGCAGGGGCCAAAGGGCCAAAGGGACTCCACTCCGAAGTAATACCACCGTAGTTCCGGAGTGGGCACAACAAGTCCACGAGACGAGGGGGGATTTAGTGGGTGAGGGCCCCACACGTGACGACTTCCTCTATGGTGCGGTTAGGTACATTTACCCCTCCTCGGCGTGAAAAAAAAAATCTGACAATAACTCTGAGAGTTCAATCAAATTTCAATGAATAGTTTCTCCTCTTTAGGCTGTAGATCCTGCTACTTGTGGATAAAATTCACCCACACAGCACTGGTGGTGTGAGAACCTAGGTTGAAATCCTGACAAAACGGTTATAATGACCAATTTAGTAAGTAAATAAGTAAAGCGCCCAGTAAATCTTGCTTTTGCCGCAATATTTACATTAAAGAGATGAACTGTACATAACAAAAACCGGGCACTGACACAAAAGGTGACAGATAATCTCTTCCTCCTCCTGTGGTCCACAGCTCCTGCAGAAGTCTTTTGCGGAATGCCAAGCCTTTCTCAAGGCCCTCAAAAAAAGGCTGATGGCCCATGAGAATCGCTATTGTGCGATGAATGGCCATGCGATTTAAGGAAAGAATTGTGTCGGTCCCCTTCTTGTCCCTACCTGTTCAGCGGAGTATAGCAATATTGAATGTACTTTCCTGCTGCCAACGACCTTAAGTCTCCCTGTAAAAGGAAGCGAATAATACCCAGTTTAACTAAGATAATCGGAATACTATTGCTTGGTATTATGTCGGAATTTGGTCAGTTCATCAGTAAGGCAATTCCCTACGATATTCCTGTGTATCGGAAGCTATAAAGTTGTCCTCTTTCATTGATGGACGAAGACGGAAGTTGTTGAAAAAGTGAAGGTTAAGGATTGATTAATTGCTGCCCAGCTGTCCGAGTACAGGTTTGTATGTAGCTAAAGAAAAACTATTTTCCAGTATTGGTTTTGGAATTTTTGTTAAACCAACGGACTTTTCCCCTCCTTGCAGTAATTCATTTAGGAAGTCACCAGACTCACCAGAGAGGAAAATATAATTAATGATGACTCAATCATTATTACAACATCCTATATAATCAGGAGAGCTTTTTCTAAGCAAGGCTAGATGGCAACCCTATCATTCTAGAATCATGTACAGTGACTAAGTCATCAGTTGAGATGGAAAGACTTGATTAAGGAAACTGAAAAAGTATAAAAAGGATGTCTAATCGCTTATGCGTTTGGTTCTTGAAAGAACTACATGGCAACCCTATCATTCTAGAACCATGAGCAGTGACTCTGTCGTCAGTTGAGATGGAAAGACTTGACTAAGGAAACTGAAAAAGGTAAAAAAGGATGTCTAATCGGTTATGCGTTTGATTTTTGAAAGAACTACATGGCAACCATATCACTCTAGAACCAAGTACAGTGACTCAGTCATCAGTTGAGATGGAAAGACTTGATTAAGGAAAGTGAAAAAGGTTAAAAGGATGTCTTTACAACACCCTATATAACCAGGAGAGATTTTTCTAAGCAAGGCTAGATGGCAACCCTATCATTCTAGAACCATGTACAGTAACTCAGTCATCTGAAAACTGAAAAAGGATAAAAACGATGTCTAAAAGCTTATGCCTATGCTTCTTAAGAGAACCAAAGAAATAAAAACAAGTTGTGGTAACAATTTCAAAAATAAGAAAATTGCACAACAAATCATTGAGTAATTTTTGTAAGAATATTTGTTCCATAAGATATTTTTTTGGTATATCAAATCCAATTCCAATATCCAATAGGAGCCACTGTATTTAAATTTAATGTTTTTATTTCCATTTCGAAAGTTAAAACATAATTTATGGTTTCATAGCGAATTCATCTTCTGTGATATTTTTCCATTATTATGCACACAAGGAGCCAACCATTTATTTCTAATTTTTTTCTTACTCTTTCTACGATATTTATGACCATTATGAAATTAGAAAGAACTCTTCAACTAATAATAGTAATCATAAGGACGATGATGATGCTGATTATGATTTTCGTAAGGCAAACCAAATAGAAGTTTTCAAAAAAAAAATAAAATGAAAACGAAAAAATGGTTACGAAAGTCTATAATTAGTTATCAAACTCATTAAGAAATAAATAACCCGCCCGCCGCCATAAGGATGAAATTTTTCTATTGAATGTAAGCGATGCTGTGAACAGTAACACAGGCTGGCAGCGAAAATTGCACGTAATCAGTGGAAGAAAACTTTTAATGGCTTTATTTTCGTTTGTTTTTTGTTTTTTACTAGGGGGGGAAATAAAGATTTTTTTTGGGGAAAACTTTCTATGCCATACCATGCCACATGCCAATACATATATTTTTTGGTATTTTTTTGTTTCTGTTTTTAAAACATATTAAAAGATTTTTTTTTATCTGCAATTTAATAATAATTTTTATTAATTAAGCCGGCATGTTTAATTTGTTAAGATTTATGGTGAGTTTAATTTCAGTGTCTCTAAATGCCAATTCCAGTTTAATTTCTTTCTTTCTTTCTTCATTTCCACCCTTTCGCATAAACAATCTCATCACTTCAGTTGGCACTTTGACTCTGTGTGCATTGAGTCCTTAAAACTCATAAGTAAACATTTTCAAATATTTTAAGTTCATGTTGAAGAGTAAATAAACTCAAT
This sequence comes from Sarcophaga variegata, assembly GCA_932273835.1. Classification (NCBI taxonomy): domain Eukaryota; kingdom Metazoa; phylum Arthropoda; class Insecta; order Diptera; family Sarcophagidae; genus Sarcophaga; species Sarcophaga variegata. The sequence goes on along the minus strand of OW026359.1, from coordinate 16,943,900 downwards.
AGACGATGTATTCTGTATGAACAATATTAATGTAAGTATGATTGTGTGTGTGAATGCGTATTACTTATTCTTTAAAAGTAAATAAGTAAGTATGTTTGTAAGTATATTTGTGTGCATTTGTAAGTGTATTTGATACTTTTCGTAAGTACACCTAATTCTGTTTTTACACGGTAGATTGGTTCCAGAAAAAACCGTGTAAAAAAAAACCGTGTAAAAAAAGACACTGATCGTATGCAAAAATAGGTGATTGGTTCCTAATCTCTAAAACCTATTAAAATTAGTGAAAAACAAGGATTTTTTAAGAAGTTTTGTATTTGACATTTTCTTTTAGGGATTCATAAAATATTTAACAAAATTCAAAATATAAATAACTTAATAAATATAAAATATTTTTCGGCTTACCTTTTATCTTAATGCGTTAAATTTAATATAACGATAGAAAAACAAATTTCTTTACCAAACACAAAATATTAATACATTTCAATTGCTCTGACCTTTGTGCTTGTATGCGCAAAAAGGGAATTCCCCTAAATTTGTGCCATTTACATTTGCTTTGACTAGTAAATTTGCTTGTACGCGCAATCTTAAATTTGTGATATGAACATACTTTGCAAAAATTAAATTTGACAAAAAAATTTAATCACAAAAAATTTTAAATCGTGCTAAATGGAATAAAATCGTTTAAAAAAAAGTAAAAATATTTTATTTTCAAACCGTGTTATATCAAAATCGTGTAAAAAAAGACCGTGTAAAAACAGAATTAGGTGTACTTAATTTGGTCATGTTCGCTTAGCACTTTGAGGCATTAAAGCAGTGTTGAATATCTCTGTATACTCTCTCAGTCTACCTCACTCTCTCACTCTCTTTCTAATTAAATAAATGGAAATTTTATGACCACATTTGCAGTAAGCAGAGGTGACGATTGTAGGTGTAGAAAATAAGTTTGTATGTGTGTATGGGTGTCTAGCATCAGTAAATACAAGAAACTTATTTTCTTTACAGGATATTCACTTCATGCAAGAGCTGGACGATACCTAAGTAATAATGTTTTAATTATCGAAAATTATTCTTATAGATTTTTTAATAAAAAAATAATTTAGAAAAAAAATAATCGAAATAATATTTTAAAATATCATCATAAAAAATATCGACAACAGAAGGTTCAACAAATATTTAAATCTCTTACTTTTTTATAATATAGATACCATAATTGAAAAAAATATGTTGATAAAAAATTATCGATAAGATAATAAAAGTTATCGAAAATAAAAACTATCGATAACACGAAATTAATGAAGAAAGATTAGAATATTTTGATAAGAGAAATCATCGATAACAAAAAATTTCGCCATATTTAGTTATCGAAAACAAAATATTTCCGAAAATAAAAATTTTCGATAACACCAAATTAATGAAGAAAGGTTATAAAAATAAAAGATATGCCATAAAACAAATATTTTGATAAGAGATTTCAATAACAAAAAATTTCGCCATATTAAGTTATCACAAATAAAATATTTTCGAAAATTATAATTATCGATAACATAAAACTGAAGAAGAAGGATAATGATAACAAAAAAGATAATATACCAAAAGATTATTCTGATAAGAGAAATCATCGATAACAAAAAATTTTCGCCATATTAAGTTATCGAAAACAAAATAGTTCCGAAAATAAAAATTATCGATAACACCTAATTAATGAAGAAAGGTTATAAAATCAAAAGATATGCCATAACAAAAAATATTTTGATAAGAGAAATCATCGTTAACAAAAATTTTCGCCATATTAAGTTATCGAAAACAAAATATTTTCGAAAATAATAACTATCGATAAGGATTATGATAACAAGAAAAAGATTGGAAAAAGTTATCGATAACAAAGAATAAAAAAATGAAAATTAACGATAACAAAAAATAAAAAAAATCCGATATATCATTTATTTTATTATAAAACCTAGCAACTGTTTAAAATTTTTCCAAAAACTTGTTGATATTAAAAACCTCTCTATAAAAGTTGATTGTAAAATAAAACTCCTAATTATCCGAATATAACTAGTTAAGCATATTTAAACAGTTACATTTATTTCAACATACTTTCAAAATATGTTTACAATAATAATATGTATACACAGAGACTTTATTCTCCCATTAATTTATTGTTTTTTGTCTTAAAACAACTCTATTAATGGCATTCCATAAGCTTTTCTCGTATTACTTTGGTTTAAAACTTAACGACTCCATAAACAAAATATGATTCATGAGCCAAAAACTGTCATCACGCCACGTCACGTCACTCAAATCAATTGAAATTTTCACTTATACACTCTCAACGTTTGTTGTTTTTAGCGGTGGTTTTACTTTAAATCCCAATTACCACTAAACTTGCATAAATAACAACAACAACAACAACAACACCAACAACAACGACAATGTCTCTCTGAATTTTCAATTCCAACCACTGCTTTATGGATTTCATAAAATGAAATTTTTGTATCCGCTCTTGTTGTCTAATTCCATTAGCTTAACTATTAAAATTTGTTTTCGTTTTTTTTTTCGCTTTTGTTTCATTCCTTCGGTATTTCTTGCTCATTGGAGAGATGACGACAACGACGACTACGACGACTACGACAACAATAATAATAAAAACAACAATTGGGAAATCAAATATACAACACAATGGAGTACATATTATAAACAATGCATCAACATTGTATATTAAAGCAACAACACTTTGCACAAACAAGAACATTAACTAAAAATACAACAAAACAACAGTTGTCAACATAAAAGTTTTTCGTCATTTTCTGTTGTTTTTCTTTTGCTTCGCTCTGGTTTTTGTAAGTGAGACGAATAAATGTTTTGCGTAGAGGCATGTATGTATGTGCGGCTGTAAGTGATGGAGTGATGGCAGAGAAGTCAACCGCAACTACAACACAAACTTGCAGACACACACACAACCACAAACATAATTTATGATATTTATATTTTACATTTACCCACCGACACAAGCAACATAATACTTAAACGGTGTTCATTAGAGGGACTTTATAGAAGAAGGCTATCAACCATTGCAGGAACGTAGGGGACAATTTGTCAGTTCCTGAATGGCACAGCATAAAATAGGTGGTACCTATCGTGCAAGTCTGTTTCATTTGTGAATATAAAATTTCGTGTGAGGAAGAAATAACATTGTAGGTCTTCGAAATCACTGGAGATTGCGTACAATAATAGTGGGATGAAGGGGCCATGGTCTAGTAGGTAGTGTGTTGGCGTATTAGACGTGAGGCCTCGGTTCAAACCCCAGGTCAGGCATATCCAACTGAACGAAATATGGCAAATATTTCTTCGGCGACTTCCTCTCACCAGATTTCTGGCAAGAACTCTGTAGATCCCACCACTCATGTATAAAAATTAATGCATACAACACAAGTGGTGTGAGAAACTAGGTCGTAATCCTGACTAAAGGGTTGTTATGACCAATCATGTATGTATGTATGTATGTAATAGTGGGATGAATAAGTTCTCAAGCAATAAATTTTAAACATAGAAAATTTCCGATAACGTTTTTTATTCCAAATTCCAGTAGGAAGCGTTCTGTGTACATACTTTCGACAATACATAAATTATTTATATAGAAAATATTCAATAACAAATTTTTTGTGTGAAAAATTTCGTACAAAATATATGTTTGTAGAAAATTTCGATAACATTTGTTAAGGTAGAAAATTTTCGATAAAAAAATTTGTATTTGGAAAATTTTTCGAAAACATATTTTTTATATAGAAAATTCGATAACATATTTCCCATATAGAACATTTCGATAACAAAACTTTTTTATATGGAAAAATTTCGATAAAAAAATATATGTAAATTTATGTAGAAAATTTCGATAGCAGTTGTTAAGATAGAAAATTTTAGATAAAAAAAAAATTCGATAACAATATACAATATTTCGATAACAAAACTTTTTTATGTAGAAAAATTTCGATAAAAAAATATATGTAAATGTATGTAGAAAATTTCGATAGCAGTTGTTAAGATAGAAAATTTTCGATAAAAAATTTGTATTTGGAAAATTATCGATGACATGTGTTTTATATAGAAAATTCGATAACATATTTTCAATATAGAACATTTCGATAACAAAAGTTTTTTATATGAAAACATTTCGATAAAAAAATATATGTAAATGTATGTAGAAAAATTCGATAACATTTGTAAAGATAGAAATTTTTCGATAAAAAAAATTCGATAACATATTTTCAATATAGAACATTTCGATAACAAAACTTTTTTATATGGAAAAATTTCGATAAAAAAAATATATGTACATGTATGTAGAAAATTTCGATAGTATTTGTTAAGGTAGAAAATTTTCGATAAAAAATTTGTATTTGGAAAATTATCGATGACATGTGTTTTATGTAGAAAATTCGATAACATATTTTCAATATAGAACATTTCGATAACTTATTTCCCATATAGAACATTTCGATAACAAAACTTTTTTATATGGAAAAATTTCGATAAAAAAATATATGTACATGTATGTAGAAAATTTCGATAGTATTTGTTAAGGTAGAAAATTTTCGATAAAAAATTTGTATTTGGAAAATTTTCAATAACATGTATTTTATATAGAAAATTCGATAACATATTTTCAATATAGAATATTTCGATAACAATAAGTTTTTATATGGAAAATTACGATAACATATATTTTTAATGAAAATAAACAAGATAACAAATTTTTTATTCAAAAAGAAATACGATAACAATATTTTTATATGGAAAATTTTCTATAAAAAGTTTTGTATATAGAAAATTGTCGATAAAAAATTTTGTATATAGAAAATTGTCGATAACAAATTGTTTATAAAAAAAAGTTTCGATAACAAAATTTTTATATAGAAAATTTTCGATAACAAATTTTTTATATAGAAAATTTTCGATAACAATTTTTTTATATAGAAAATTTTCGATAACCAATTTTTTACATAGAAAATTTTTTTGTATAGAAAATTTTCGATAACCAATTTTTTATATAGAAAATTTTCGATAACATATTTTTATTTAGAAAATTTTCGATAAGAAATTGTTATTATAGAAAATTTTCGATGACAAATTTTTTAAATAGACAAATTTTTTAAATGACAAATTTTTTATATAGATAATTTTCGATAACCAATTTTTTATATAAAAAATAGTTTTCAATAACATATTTTTATTTAGAATATTTTCAATAAAATATATTTATACAGAAAATTTTCGATAAAAATTTTTTATGTAGAAAATTTTTATAACAAATATTTTATATAGAGTATTTTCGTTAACCTACTTTTTATTTGAAAAATTTTCGATAAATATTTTTTATTTCTAAAATTTTCGATTATAAATTTTTTTTATCATGAAAATTATCGACAATAAAATTTTTAATAGAAAAATTTCGATCAAAAATTTTCATATAAAAATCCATAAATTATTACTTGTATAAAAATTCTCGATAACATATTTTTAGTATAAAATGTTCTCGATAACACATATTCGGTATAAAAAATTGTCGATAACATATTTTCGATAACAAATTTTGTATATAGAAAATTTTCGATAACAATTTCTTATATAGACAATTTTCAATAACAATTTTTACAAAGAAAATATTCGATAATAAATTTTTATGAAAATTTTTCAATAATTTCTTATAAAGAGAATTTACGATTCTATTTTTTCTTTATATTTTCATGCATTTTTCAAACAAAAAATATATTAAATTTTTATGCCTGTGTTTCCCTTATTACCCTTTTCCCTTTGTCTGTCTGTGGCCTTTATCCCAAGAAATCAGTGAATTTGGTCAATATTTGTTGGCTATAAATCGAACAAAGAAAAAAAACTAAGAAAAAGCAAAAGGTCTTCATCAATTTGAATTCTTTATTAAATTATCGATAACATTAGTAAGATGACCTGAAGATTTGTTTGTCGTGTTATGTTGTCATTGTCGTTGGTGTTTTTGTTGTTGTTTTTGTTGTTGTTATTATTGCCATAACAAATTGTTTACATTAAAAGAACGTATAATTTCGTTAATAATTGATGACTGCTTTTTATTAAATTGACTTTTAAACTAAATTTATTGTTATTGTAGTTGCTTGTCAACGATGATGTTGACAATGATGTTGTTCTTGTTGTATATTAAACAAACAATAAATAAATAAATAAATACACAAGAAAAAAAAGAGAAAATTTGAAATGTTTGATAATTTTTGATTTTCATTTAAACAATTTCAAATGAAACAAAGAATACGAAATTAAATATTTATTTGCCAGTAATTTTTGTGACTTTTTTTGGCTTTCTTTTTTATTAAGTTTTGTTTTTAGCTGTTTACTGATTGTGTTTAAATATTTAATTTGTTTTAATTAAATTATAACACAGTGATTCGCTTGGAAATAATTTATCGGAATAATTTAAAAACTGCCAATAAAAAAAGAGGGGAAAATAATAATGAAATCAGTTTTAAATTTGTGGTTTTCAAATAAATATTTGAACAAATATTTGAAAGGCCACAATAATTGATTTTATTGTCAATGGCACATTCATAAACGCAGGGCTAAAGGGTTATCGGAAAACAGAGATGAGCATTATTTACTTGGTTTTTAATTTAACTTTAAGAGGAAGCCTTTATTATATTTCGTTAATTACAGAATTTATTTTGTGTGATCTTATTTCAATAATTCAAAAAATCAATTATTTGTGGTGGCGGCAGTAATATTTTTATAATTTTAACCACAAATTATAAATATTTACTTCATTGAACTGTTACTAGGCTTTTAAATCCATTTTAAGGTCATGACTTTTTTGTTATTTTATAAAAAATTTATTGAAATATTCACCGAAAACATTTCCAAGCTATCGATTGATAAAGCTTCGATAACATTTTTAGGTTTTTAAGCTTTAATTGCTAAAAAAAAATAAAAAATTAAGCGATGCGTCATAGCCATCGCAGTTAATTTCCATTACGTTTTATATTTGTTTTTCATACTTCAATGCCTTAAAGTAGGCAATTTATTTTGTTTTTATAACTGAAGCCACATACGAGTACATATTAATCGGTTTTGGCGTGATTTACATTAAAAAAAAATACACTGTAATACCTAAATGCACATACATATACATACATACGTGTAGTTGTCCTAATATCCTCTCTTTAATTCTCTAACACACACGCAAACACTGAATTGTACTTATGAATGTTTATACATACGAAATGTAACCAAACCAAACAAACGTTGTATAAAACACTCATACCCGCATGCACACACACACACGCATACTAATAAACATGCACTCTAAACAATCCTGTTTAATGGAAGAGCGAGCAAGTGAAAACGTGTATGTAAAATCATAATGTTTTCAAAACAAATCTTAATGAAACACGTATTTTCTAAATATTTGTACAAAATTCCCATACACATACATACGTTATAAACATCAGCACTCAAGCAAACACATGCTGTTATGTACTAAACAACATAGCAGCCCTGTTTCATAGATTGACCGGTGTGAGTGCAAATTGGCGTTCTTTACCCACAAGATTTATAATTTTTTATTTTTTCAATAAAAAATCAGAAAATTTTCGATAACTAATTTTTCTATATAGAAAATTATCGATAAAAAAATTCTATACCGAAAATTATCGATAACAAAATTTTTCTACATAGAAAATTATCAATAACAAATTTTTCTACATGGAATATTATCGATAACAAATTTTTCTATATGGAAAATTATCGATAACAACTTTTCCTATGTAGAAAATTTTCGATAAAAAAAACTTTTCCATACAGAAAATTTGCGATAATAAGCTTTCCTAATTAAAAAATTATCCAGAACAAATTATCCTATATAAAAATTATCGATAACAAATTTTTCTATATAGAAAATTATTGATAAAAAAATTTTTATAGAAAATTATTGATAAAAAAATGTTCTATACCGAAAATTATCGATAACAAACTTTTTCTACATAGAAAATTATCAATAACAAATTTTTCTGCATGGAATATTATCGATAACAAACTTTCCTATATAGAAAATTGTCGATAACAAATTTTCGTATATAGGAAATTATCGATAAAAAAATTTTCTATACCGAAAATTATCGATAACAATTTTTTCTACATGGAATATTATCGATAACATACTTTCCTATATAGAAAATTGTCGATAACGAATTTTTCTATATAGAAAATTATCGATAACAAATTTTTCTATATAGAAAATTATCGATAACAAATTTTTCTATATAGAAAATTTTCGATAACAAATTTTCCAATGTAGAAAATTTTCGATAACAAATTTTCCAATATAGAGAATTTGCGATAAAAAACTTCCATACAGAAAATTTTCGATAATAAGCTTTCCTATATAGAAAATTATCGATAACAAATTAATTTATATAGAAAATTATCGAAAACAAATTTTTTATTAAAGTTAAATATATATTTTATACAAACCAATCTTTAAAGACGTACATAATTGTTGATATTTTCGTATTAAAAGATTTGCAATACGTCAGCTAAATTACGAATTTTATTGGACATTTAAATTACGTTACTACAACCTGTGAGCAATCACTCAAAGACAATTGATAAATTGAATTCATTTAAAATGGAGGATAATTTCACATAACGGCTTAAATAAAATACATACGAAAAAGAAATAAAACAAAATCAATAATAAAGAAGAAGAAGAAAAAACTGAGAAATTTGTATGGAAATGTCAATTCATTGTGACAGACATCTTGTAATATGACAATTCAAGTGTCATATACAAATAAAATTCCAAACCAAACTAAAGGCCAGAAGGCATTACAGGAAAATTCGTTATTCAAGAAGACAGTAAAAGCAAGTGGGTGTAATAATATGATTGAAACCAGTCAACTTTAACTGTCTGCCACTCAAAGATATTCTGCTTAAATAAGACATTCTAGTTCTACACTGCTCTCCCCCCCAAAAAAAAAAGAAAAATTGAGAGAGGTACAAACCAAAAGCCGTAATAGATATCAATGAAAATGAAAATGAAGATAAAAATAAAAGAAGAAATAAAATCAGAATGACTTGTTGTTACTGTTTTCCACAGAATTACAGATTAAAATAAAGAAAAAAAAATCAAGTCAAGAAATTCAATCAAATCTCATTTGGCAAAGAGGATTAAAGAAATCGTTATTATAAATACACACGACAACACTCACACACGCACAGCCACCGACACGACTATTACAGAATCATGCAATCACAACATACTCTTTCTAATAAACTTTTCTTTTACCTTCTCTGGGTCTCCTTAAACGAAATATTTACTTTAACACACCATCTGTAAAATGTCGAACAACATGTTTAGATGTGTGCGTGTGTATGTTTATAGAAACTTATATGTGCCTGTGAATAGTACGTACATATGTATGTATGTGTTTGTACTGTGTAGAGATCACAATGACAATAACGGTATTAGCGAAAAAACCAACACCGACACTAACAGCAACACTCAAAAACTCTGAAGAATTTATTTCTCTGTGCATCATCGATTTTCATACACTGGCTATTTGGACAGAAGCAACAGCACAGTGGGATATATTCGGTAACAATTGATTTATATAAATATTTGTTGCTTTTTTAATAAAAAATTATTGTTAACAAATTTTTTATATAACAATTTATTTTTTTAAATTATTTAAAGATTTCCGATAACATATTTTTTATATAGAAAATTTTCGATTATTAATTTTGTATAAAGAAAATTTATGATAACAAATTTTTTATAAAGGAAATTTTTTATAACAAATTTTTTTATTGAAATTTTTCGATAACAAATTTTTTTTATAGAAATTTTTCGATAACAAATTTTTTATATAGAAAATTTTTGATAACTAATTTTTTTTATAGAAATTTTTCGATAACAAATTTTTTATATAGAAAATTTTCGATAATAAATTTGTTATATAGAAAATTTTTGATAACAAATTTTTTATATAGAAAATATTCGACTACAGATTTTGTATAAAGAAAATTTTCAATAAAAAATTTCTAATAAAGAAAAATTTTGATAACAAATTTTTTATATAGGCACATTTCGATAACAAATGTTGTATAAAGAAAATTTTCAATAACAAATTTTTTATAACGAAAATTTTTGTTAACATATTTTATATAGAAAATTTTCGATAATAAATTTTTAATGTAGAAAATTTTCGGTAACAAATTTTTTATAAAGAAAATTTTCAATTACAAATTTTCTATAAAGAAAATTTCAATTACAAATTTTGTATAAAGAAAATTTTCAATAAAAAATATCTAATAAAGAAAATTTTCGATAACAAATTTTTTATATAGGAGCATTTCGATAACAAATTTTGTATAAAGAAAATTTTCAATAACAAATTTTTTATAACGAAATTTTTCAATAACTAATTTTTTATAAAGAAAATTTTTGTTAACATATTTTATATAGAAAATTTTCGATAACAAATTTTTTATACAATATTTTCGATAACAAATTTTTTAAATAGAATATTTTCGATAACAAATTTTTCATAAAGAAAATTACAAATTTTCTATATAGAAAATTTTCGATAACAAATTTTTTTATACAATATTTTCGATAACAAATTTTTTTATATAGAAAATTTTCGATAACAAATTTTTTATATAGAAATTTTTCGATAACAAATTTTTTATATAGGATCACTTCGATAAAAAATTATTGGCATAGGAAATTTTCGATAACAAATCATTCGCATAGAAAATTTTCGATAACAAATTTTTTTATAAATAATTTTGTTTTGTGTAACAGTTCTTTATAATTTTTTTTTCCTATTCCATGTTCTCCTTTTTATTGTTGGTTGTTTTGTTCGATTACGATTTCATTTAAGACGATTTACGATTATTACTTTTTATATTTTTGGTGGAAAAACACTAGAATTTAGTACTTTTGTTTTGCTTTTGTTGTTTTTGGTTGTTTTATTTTTTTTATTGTTTTACTTTTGATTAGTTTCCCTTAAAAATGTTTTTCTTTTTAACATTGCGGGTGTATCGCCATTAATTTCGATAATAAATGTTTATGCGAACGAAGAATACTTTTACCTTGAAATTGCTAGAGAAACTAGAAATAGCAACAATATGGGTTTGTTTCTCTTCTATTTCTGTTATGGTTGTTACGCCTTCTTAATGGCAAAAGAGGACCGACCTCTCCCACCACCCATTGTTATCTATGCTTTCTTAGGAAATGAGTAAATTTGTATGCGAGTTGCGGGTAAAGCCTTAAGAGTAAATTATAAAATGGTTGTGGTAACCATTTGGCACTGACAGCGGTTAATGTGGTTAAAACCTTGTGATGGCCACCAACAAACCAAGCAACCAGCCAATCTGCCAGCTACTACTATTTAAGAATTTGAAGCGTTTTATTTTAATGTGAAAAGCAAGCCAACATCTTCATTTAACTGCTGGCCATTAGCACGTAAACATTTTACCACAACATCAGTATTATTATCGTTTTATGGTGGATCCTGCATCGTCTGGAGACAAGTAATATGTTGCTGTGGCAACAAATACATTTATTGTCGATTTAATTATACGATATGACTGACGCAGGAGAATTTAAAATGTTCCTGTATCAATTCAGTTTGTTTTTTCAAATTTTCGAAGTTAAAACAGTTTTGGTCTCAACGTTTTAGAATTTCGGTGTCATCAGCAAAATCTTGCGAAATTTTAGAAGAAAAAATTATTGCAACGAGTGTACAAACTGTTGAAATCATTAGAAGAATTGAGTAAATTTTAGTTGCCACGAAAAGAAATTTATGTTTCTCCCCTATAGTGCTGTGTCACTAACTGTGTGTGTATGTGTATAGAGATGAGTGTGACCTGTGACACCAACAGCAAAAAAGTCATTAAATCAACCAACCAGTCAGCCGAAATAGAATATTTCCATGACAAATCCGTCACACACACATGCACATACAGCCATTGACACAGTGACAATGATAGAGTTGACAGAGTGACAGACAGATAAAGAGGCCGACAAACACATGCAATCATTGAGGATTTGAAAAAAACTAAACCAAAACAATCACTTGAAATGTCAGCATCATCATCATCATCAACATATTCGCCAGCATCAGATCAGGAAAGGCACACAATGGCACTCATTTAAATTATGCGAGTTTAAACAGCAGAGGGTCATTTCACATTAATTCAATTCTTAATTTCTTTCCTCCATTGTCGGCATTCAAAATATGTGTGTCTTGCTTCCTCCAAATTTCTGTCAAATTATCAAAAACGTGGGTCTGTTTGTATAACTACAGGCCCTGTCAGTTAACCACAGAATGATCCATACAGGAGCTGAACTAAATTTAAACACAATTTAATATTTATTTTAATTTACACACACACATAAACTCACGCATACATACACATGTATGTGAATGTTTAAACAAGCAAACTAAACACTACTCACACTAACGTTCTAGCCTCAACTCTTATGAGTATAAATTACAATGGCCAACGTCTGTGAGAGTATGTGTGTGTTTTTGTGTAAAATTGTTTGCAAAACTCTAAAGGGATTAATGTTTATAGAATTACACCGCTGCAGCCAGATGTGCTTCGCGAGCCTCCAGTATAGTTTACTTAAATGGAATATGATTATCCAGGCGGTTGTAAAGGGTGTTTTATTATAGAGGTATAGAACTGTAAGTTGCAATAAAACAACGATGGATTATTCGATTGACATGAATTTTATTTATCCGAAAGATAATCTTGTGGCATTACATTTTAAATATGATTTCTGGCATATGACCGCCACGGCTGGCGCGGATGTAGTCCAATCTGGACGTCCAATTTTCGAGGACTTTTTCCAACATTTGTGGCCGTATATCGGCAATAATACGGCGAATGTTGTCTTTCAAATGGTCAAGCGTTTGTGGCTTTACCGCATAGACCAATGACTTTACATAGGCCCCAACAGAAAGTAGTCTAGCGGTGTTAAATCACAAGATCTTGGATGACAATTCACAGGTCCAAAACGTGAAATTAGGCGGTCACCAAACGTGTCTTTCAATAAATCTATTGTGGCACGAGCTGTGTGACATGTTGCGCCGTCTTGTTGAAACCACATCTCCTGGACATCATGGTTATTCAATTCAGGAATGAAAAAGTTAGTAATCATGGCTCTATACCGATCACCATTGACTGTAACGTTCTGGCCACCATCGTTTTTGAAAAAGTACGGACCAATGATTCCACCAGCCCATAAAGCGCACCAAACAGTCAGTTTTTCTGGATGTAACGGTGTTTCCACATACACTTGAGGATTACCTTCACTCCAAATGCGGCAACCAGAAGTGCGCTTCATCGCTAAACAAAATTCGCTTATGGGCCCATTCGACGAATCTACGCCTTACTTGATGATCGTTTGGCTTCAAATCTTGCACGAGTTGGATTTTGTAAGCACGCAAACCAAGATCCTTCCGCAAAATCTTCCATAAAGTGGATGGACACAGATCCAATTCCTGTGCTCGATGGCGGATGGACTCATTCGGGTCTTTCTCAATGCTACGCTCTACAGCAGCAATAGCTTCTTCTGTACGCACCGTACAGCGTCTCTGGGGATGCGTGTTCTCAATAAGAGTAAACGTGGTGCGAAAACGTTTCATGGTTAATCGAATTAACTGCTTTGATGGACGATTTTGTCGACGATAAAATGGACGTAGTGCGCGATACGTTTTCCGCACAGAACCATTATTTTCGAAATAAAATTGCACTATTTGCAAGCGTTGTTCAGGCGTGAGTCTATTCATGATGAATTGCCAAACCAAACTGATAATAAATCACTTGACAGCTGTTAAATCGGTCGCCATCTTGAAAAGTAATGCCAACTTCTATAAAAACCACCCTTTACTTGCACCAACTGACTTAGGCATTGATCATGGCATATTCATAAGAGGTAACCGCAAGAATACAACAAGTACAACAATGCAAAAGCAACAGGCATTTTGTTTTTGCTAAAGAGTACACGGAATGTCAAAAACAGCTTCATAACTGACTGACGAATAACAATAGAAAGAGAAATGTTAAAAAAATTTATAAAAATGGTTACAAAACACTAAAAAAACAACAAAATTTTGACATTCTAAGACTCGTCAGCTGTTGAATTACTCCTACCTGATATAAATATGCCATGGCATTGATATTCTTCTGTTTGACTAGTCGTACGGAATTACGATTTCAATTTTTCGGTACATATCTCGTTTATCCTTCCTTCAGAGCAATAAAGCGGCACTCACCGACTAGACATATGCAAAGTTGTACACATTGATTGTTATTGCCGGCGCCCAATGTTGTTCAGGTTGACGAAAGCAGAGCAACACACCCAACTTGGGTTATGTGATAAGCTAGGTTCTAATCCTGACTAAACAGTTGTAATAATGAATTAAGTTAAGTAAAGTAAGGTACGTAAGGCAAGAGATCTTGAGTAACTGAAAGGTCACGTTCTTCGTGGCGTAATTGGAAATATATAGAAAATTTTCGATAACAAATTTTTTTATACAATATTTTCGATAACAAATTTTTTATATAGAATATTTTCGATAACAATTTTTTTATATAGAAAATTTTCGATAACAAATTTTTTATATAGAAAATTTTCGATAACAAATTTTTTATATAGAAAATTTTCGATAACAAATTTTTTATATAGAAAATTTTCGATAACAAATTTTTTATATAGAAAATTTTCGATAACAAATTTTTTATATAGAAAATTTTCGATAACAAATTTTTTATATAGAAAATTTTCGATAACAAATTTTTTATATAGAAAATTTTCGATAACAAATTTTTTATATAGAAAATTTTCGATAACAAATTTTTTATATAGAAAATTTTCGATAACAAATTTTTTATATAGAAAATTTTCGATAACAAATTTTTTTTATAGAAAATTTTCGATAACAAATTTTTTATATAGAAAATTTTCGATAACAAATTTTTTATATAGAATATTTTCGATAACAAATTTTTTATATAGAATATTTTCGATAACAAATTTTCTATATAGAATATTTTCGATAACAAATTTTCTATATAGAATATTTTCGATAACAAATTTTTTATATAGAAAATTACCGATAACAAATTTTTTATATAGAAAATTTTCGATAACAAATTTTTTATATAGAAAATTTTCGATAACAAATTTTTTATATAGAAAATTTTCGATAACAAATTTTTTATATAGAAAATTTTCGATAACAAATTTTTTATATAGAAAATTTTCGATAACAAATTTTTTATATAGAAAATTTTCGATAACAAATTTTTTATATAGAAAATTTTCGATAACAAATTTTTTATATAGAAAATTTTCGATAACAAATTTTTTTTATAAATAATTTTGTTTTGTGTAACAGTTCTTTATAATTTTTTTCCTATTCCATGTTCTCCTTTTTATTGTTGGTTGGTTTGTTCGATTACGATTTAATTTAAGACGATTACTTTTTATATTTTTGGTGGAAAAACACTAGAATTTAGTACTTTTGTTTTGTTTTTGTTGTTGTAATTGGAAATTCTTTTCTTTGGAGCTTTTATTCCATAATTTTTGCCAAATTTTTAGGGATTTTCCTATCGCTCGCTCATAACACGTATTACCTATCCAGTAATTTTTCTACTAGAGTGTTACATAAATAAATAAATTGAGGAAAACAGAATGAGAACAACAAGAACAAGAGCACTTAAACGATTATCCAAGACTGTAGGTTTCAAACAAACAAAAAGCGAAACCTTCGTTAATTTCCACATGTAAGTAGATTACATTATCTATGATAGAACAAGTAAATGAGAGTTAAAAGGAGAGAGAAGAAGCAGAATGAGTTTAATAATGAATGTTTAATAAACAAAATATGTTTTAATGGGTGATTTTTTAAGAGCTATAAGAAAATTTCAAAAAAAAAACACATACAATTCAGAAAAATGCATGAAATCTTTATTTGAATCGATAGTACGGTCGATATATGTAATTCAATGTTTTGAAGATTATTTCATGCAAATGTTGACCGCGACTGCGCCTCAAATGGTCCATCCGCTTAGTCCAACATTTCGGCCGGTATCTCACGAATAAATGCTTCAATGTTGTCTTCCAATGCGTCAATTGAAGCGGGCTTGTCTGTATAGACATGAGCTTTAACATAGCCCCCACAAAAAATAGTCTAAAGGCGTTAAATCGCACGATCTAGGTGGCCAATTGACCGGTTCCGAATGTGAAATAAAATGTTCATCGAACTCGCCTCTCAATAAGTCCATTGTTACGCGTGCTGTGTGGCCTGTGGCACCGTCTTGTTGAAACCACATGTCATGCAAGTCAAGCTCTTGCATTTTGGGCAAAAAAAGTTGGATATCATCTCACGGTAGCGCTCACCATTCACAGTTACGTTACGATTCGCAGTATCTTTGAAGAAGTACGGTCCAATGATGCCACCAGCCCACAAACCGCACCAAACTGTGACTTTTTCTGGATGCATTGGTAGCTTTTGCAATGCTTCGGGCTGATCTTCACTCCAAAATCGACAATTCTGCTTATTTACGTATCATATTTAGCCAAAAATGAGCTTCGTCGCTGAACACAATTTTTCGATAAAGAAGTGGATCTTCGGCCAACTTTCCAAGAGCCCATTCACCAAAAATTCTGCGTTGCGGTAGGTCGTTCGGCTTCAATTCTTGCAGCAGCTGTATTTTGAAAGGCTTCACACCTAAATCCTTCCGCAAAATGTTCCACGTTGCTGAGTAACGGAGGCCCAATTGCTGCGAACGGCGACGAATCGTTAATTGATGGTCATCATTAACACTGGCCGATACAGCTGCGATATTGTCTTCAGTTCGCACTCTACGTAAGCGTGTTGTTGGTTTAATGTCCAACAATGTAAATTTGGTGCGAAATTGGGTCGATTAAACTGACCATAAAATGGAAGAAGTGCGCGATGAACTTTCTTAACCGAGCACACATTTTGATAATAAAATTCAATGATTTGCAAGCGTTGTTCGTTTGTAAGACGATTCATGGTTAAATTGAAGACCAAACTGAAGATATTTGACAGTGAAACGAAACGCGAAACGTGCGTGAGCTGTTTAAACCAGTGTTGCCAAAATGATAATAGCCGAAAAAATCACCCGTTATAAGAAAAAGGAGCTCCCAAAACTACAACACTAAACAACTGCAATTAGACATTGCTAAAATGATAGAGAGAGAGAGAGAGAGAGGGAGAAAGAAAGAGAGAGAGAGAGTGCGAGTGCGAGTGAAACAATAAACTGTAGGAACAAGAGAAAAGTTAAGAATTTCCAATTATGTTAACATTTTCGGTACTTTAATTATGCGTTTTATGTATCCCCAGCAACAACAACAACAACATCAATGCCGACACTACAATATCAACAATAAACATAAACATTTAAAACTGAGAATACGAGCATAATATACAGAACAATAAAGAAGAAAAAAACAATGTGTGTGAAGATAAATTCGAATTTAAAAAACAAAGACGCAAACCCACTCTTTAAGCAGCGCCACTTCTTGGCCCTAACAGAGTACACTTTGCTATTAACAGAGCACTGTTAACTATTTAACAGTGGCAATAGTAGGTTAGTCTTCTACTTTGCAATTATTGCAGACTATATATCATTATGATCATTATTGTTTGTGAACAAAAGTATTGAAATGTAAAGGAGGGTTGGTCGAATCTCAAAATTAGTACAGCTATCCCACTACCCCGGTTCGAAAGAGGACCCTCTGGACTACCATTTGCATATAGTCTGTATAACGTACTATTTCTTATATATTCCAAAATGGCCACTGATCTTCTACAGAATATTCAAGCAAAAAATTCATATTTTCGAAGCCAGTTTTCTCAACACCACACCACTATATATGTGACTACGTTACTGATTATATTAAGAGGCCTTGGAACCTTAGGTTAGGTTAGGTTAGGTTAGAGGATATGTACTTGTCAATTAAGACAAGTAAAGTACCCGGAGGTCGAATTGACAACGTCCTAGTTTCTCACACCACTTATGTTGTGTGTGTTAATTTTTATGCATGAGTGGTGGGACCTACAGTTTAAAGTCGACTCCGAACGATAGATTTTTTTGAGAAACTTTTTCATGGCAATTTTTTTATTTACTCTCAGAGTTTTTGTCAGAAATCTGCTGAGAGGAAGTCGCCGAAGAAATACTTTTTGTATTTTATCTTGATGCCTGGCCTGGGGCTCGAACCCTGGCTTTACGTCTAATAAGCCAACACACTAACTACTAGACCACGGCGACTTTTGGAACCTTTCTTTGCATATAGTATTTTACTCGTAGTCCTAGAGTATTCCCCAAAATTAACTCCTAAACAAATGAGCTTGTTCAGAGGGATACTGTTAAATAGCTAACAGTGCTCTGTTAATGCCAAATGTGGCGCTGCTAAAATTATGGATTGAGTCTTGGATATTCAAATTCAAATTTATCTTCACACACCTAACAAAACATTATACACAAAAGAGCAGTGCACTCTTATTTTGTAATATTGCTCTCCCATTCACTCTCACACGCTTTCTCTCTCTCTCACAGTCTCTTCCTCTCACTTTCTCTCTCTGTCACTCACTCCCTCTCACTTTTTCTCTCTTCCTCTCTCTCCAAGCTTTTTTTTTTGTTTTCATTTCGAATATTAAAATTATAAGGGGGCCAGGTTACACAATTTAATTATGGATTTCCAAATAAAATTGTTCGTGGGTGTGTGTGAAGGTGTGTATGTGTGTGCCTTCGTTATATTTCATATATGCTTCCACATGCTTGTTGTAATAATTTAAGTTTTGTTTCCCTATTTCCCTATTCCCATTGCCTAGCAGCCATTAATAAAATTTTAATTATTTTCATTGTTTTTAATGCAATTAAATTCCGTTCCATAATTAGAAATTAATGTGAAAATTATTCACAGTTTACTTCAAAAAAAAACGGCTACAAACAGTCAATTTGTATATACAACAACAAAAACAACAACGTCAAAATTGATGTAACATAGCAAGCGCTATTACAGCAGCGTTTAATGTTGAATTCATGAAGAATTTTTACGATTACAACGTCCTTAAGAAGAACTTAATTAAACTGCATTAAATTATGTTGAGCAATAATGTTCTTGTAATTTATGTTAGGAAGCTGAATTAACGTACACAGTCTTGCAGGTTTAAGTTGCGTTTTCAGTACACTTTTATTCTAATTTAGACAGATTTCAACGAAGCGATTCAGCAGAAATTTTCCATTCAATTTCATAGAAGAAATTTCTTGTATGTAATCCCCTTGACGCACTATGTGGCATTTACCCTGAAAAGCTGGCCAAAAAGGCAAAAATGAATTTAAAGAAATTTAAGAAACTGAGTATGCAGTTCGATAGACAACAAAATTCTGCATTATATAGTGAATTTTCACGACTTTAAGTTGAGATTTGTAGATTTGAGACGATGTCAAAGTCAGGAAAGTGAAGAAATTGAATGCGTTTTTGGTGTTTTTTGAAATTTTAATAGGTTTATATGATATTTTTTTGGGGCTAAACGAATAGAGATTTTATATTGGTTTCTTTTTTATTTGAAAGGTATGAGCAACTGCTACTTTCAGTTTTTTTTTTCATGTATATATCTCATATATTAATGTTAAAATTATTCGTTCAAAATTTAAAAATAATAAAAATTTCACAATTTTTTATCCTACCCAAAAAAGAGATAAGGATTTTAAAGGTGAAAGTAGTTTTTAGTAGTTTAATGTTATATACCACAAGAAAATATGAACACTCCACATTCAGGAACAAAAAGAAAAGTTTGCGCAAATTTGCGCAATTATTTTTGGCGATTTTTTGAAAATCTTACTTTTTTTTTTGAAAAATTAAAAAAATTAGACGCAGTACGCCATATGGCGTACGAATTATGCGAGGAAATTCAGTAGAAGCGATACCAATCGAGATGTCCTGAATAGGTTACTTTTAAGTAGTGGCCCTTTTATAAGCTGCAGTACACAAAAATTGCGAAGGAATTCAGATATTATTAAATTACTCCTTCCTGACATTGATGATGAAAATGATAACGATTTTAACGATTGTAGTTGGTTTCACTGTTTAAGTATTTTTTTAAGTTAAGTATTCAATAATGTAAAATAAATATTAATGAATAAATATTAATTATCATAGAAGTTTAAAAACTTAATTACATATGTATGTATATCGACTATTATAACAATATGAGATGTACGTTTGATTTTCTTAATGGACCGTATGCGGTACCTAGGGGCACTTATGATCCGATCATAATAAAATGTGATCATAAATGATTCACATTCATATTAAACATGTTCATGTCGAATATCATCGAGATAATAAAATTTTTAAGCCAATTATAATTGTTAAACATATTTTCTTAAGGGGCCCTATTTTGGACCAAGGGGCAATTATGGACTGACCATAATAAAATTTGGTAATATGATTTAGATTTACAAAATACACGTTCATACCGAATTTCATCGCGATACCGATGTTTTTAAGCCATTTATAAGCGCAAACGTGAATTTCTAAAGGGGACTTTATATGGGGACTAGGGTCAAATGTGATCCGATTTTCACCAAACATTACACTATGATTTCTTAGTATACAGAACTGATCCATGCTAACTGTTATCATGATTGTTGCAAAATTACTATAGTTATGTGTAAATAAGTGCAATTACGAGGGGAATTTGTATGGGGGCTAGGCGAAATCACAGACCGATTTGAATCAAAATCAGTTGGGTTCATCCTTGGGCCTAATTATCACTAACGCTATCAAAAAATTCCAGCCATTAACTCATAAAACACTTCTATTAATTTTGATCAGGTTTTCAGGCAAAATGCCACATAGTGTGACGTTTCGATTTGAGAAAAGATTTGAGCCATTTTACTAAAACTCGATCACCATCGCTTTCGTTTGAAATTGTCGAATGTGATCCAAATATTGCCGTAATCTATTAGGTGTGTGTTGTGTTGGCTTGTTAGACACCAGCCTGTGGTTCAAACCACAGCTCCAGCATCTCGAACAAAATGAAAAACGAAAAAATATTTCTCTCAGCGACTGCCTCTCAGCAGAAACTCTGACTGTAAAGAATATTGCAATGAAAAGTTTCTGAAAAATCTATCGTTCAGAGTCGACTTTAAACCTTTTGTTCCGCCACTCATGGCTTAGATTAACACATACAACGTTGGTGGTAGGAGAAGCTAGGTTGTAATCCTGACTAAAGGGTTCTAACAACCAATTAAGTAAGAAAAGAAAAGAGATTCCTCATCCGACATTGTCATTTCTTCTGAATCTGCCGGTGAATACTTGGATGACGCTTTCCACGTGTTTTCATTGTAAAACCATGGCATCGTGTAGTGAATTGATTAACTTTTCCAAAGTCTTGGCATTGACCATAGCTTTTAAAATTCTATGCAGCGAGTTCCTAGGCCTTCTGACATGCCTCGCAACTATGACTTATTTAAAGGGCAGCCTAATTTGATAGGCTTTAAGCTAAAAGTGAAGTATTAAGGCGTAAAAGAGACCATATAGATGCACCTCAGCACATTCATGTTATTCCCTTTCCGTTCTGAAGAGCATTACACTTTTAAGGCCACCATTACCGGCCCATTTGTTTCTACTAGAAATTCTTTTAAATCTCGTTTAGTGCTTTAATGTTTATTTAGTTGATCGTTTTAAATAAAATTCAAGTGTTGATTTCATTTCATTGTTTCGTTTCAAGTGAAAATTTATTTCGCGTAATAAAATGAACTTCAAAATTTCAATTTCACACATGCGAGTTGAAGGCGAAGGTGTGAAGAAAACCCAGTTAAATGGTGCAACAAAAGAACAAAATGCAAATAATTTCCATATGCTGAACGAAACAATACGAACTCATTGCATATGAAATATTTTGCATTCATTTGAAAATTCCTTTTACCCGGCCGATTTATAGCTGCATGGCTATGTGGCTATGTGGCATAAGAGCAGTGAAAACTTTATTAACAGGCTGTAACGGTTTTGGAAATTTTGTTGCAACACAATTGCATCGAAAACAAAAATGCATATGCACTCACAGAAAATTCTTCTTTCTTTTACAAACACAATAAGAGATGCCCAACAATTGTTCACAGAACAGCCCTAAAAGTAGGCAATAATTTCACATACTCAGCTATACACACACACGCACACAAGTATGCAATGGAAATGCAACTGTTACTTGTTAAAACAAATCTATAGGCATTGTTATCAATGCTTTTAAAAACCAAACAGATTATCAAAGATGGAGAGAGCGAAAGAGAGAGAGAGAGAGAGAGACGGAGAAAGAATGTAAAATTTAATTGCCTTTATAGTCTTGCTAAAATGCAGCTACGTAAACCTATTATGAAAAAATGAATTTTTGAATGTTTAATAAACGTTTGCCGAGTAGAAGAACTCAAAGAGTAGGAAAATCTCAAAGTTTAATGAGAAAAGAGGCTTAATTTTCAGCTTTAATTACAAAATATGAAATTTGCTTGCCCTGAAAGTATGCCATAGAAAAGAGATTATTGAAGTAAACTTTTACCTCCTTAGCATATGCTATGGTTTCAAGGCATAACAAGCAAATGCAGGCAATTGATGAAGAAAGTAGAACTGACAAAACGAAATGAAATTCTTGCAATAAAAGAAGTTTTTACAACTCTGACCGACTGGAATGTATTTAAGGATTGAAAAAAGAAGTTACAGATGGTGCTGGACGCCTAATGACAAGCTATCGTAAATAACCAGCAACAGTAGATGTTGTTTGGCAAGAATTACCCTGGCAGACCTTGATTTAATTTATAGATTGTAAATATTAATAACAAAACGAGCAAGGGCTAGGAAACCCATACGAGTAGACACACACACTGAACGAAAAGCTAGGCTCAATACAAATATCGATAAACGGAGTATCAAACGAATCGGAAAAGAAGCTTTCAGTTCAAACATTCTATTGCAAATATCTGCACAATACAGCAAAACGCAATCCTCGCTGTTGTTAACATGAAGACCAGAATACGTTTAAAAATTTCAAACGCACTATAAATTCTTCATCCATACACTCCTCTTCTGCAGACATAGTGACCTTTAGGTGCCTCCGTATGTATTTTCTAAATCTATTGCCCAGTTTCAGAGAAATATCCGTTCAACGAAAAGTCGAAACTGATGAATTTTGCGCTGTTCCGCTAAAGCCTTTGAGTTTAAACAAAGAATATGGATATAAAGAATACGCATCATGTAGAAGTAAAATTTCTTATGGCGGGTCGTATCATTACGACCGGCTCTCACCAAAATATTTTTAAAAATCATTTCTCGATGAGAGGGAGGAAGACAGAAGGAAAATGAACACAAACAAAGAGCGTAACAATGTGTTGCTCTCATCGCACGTATGTACATGTGTATGTATTCTTGTGTTTTTTGATTTAGTTGTCGATCAGACTGCGACAAGAATACATGTACTGCGGATGCTTTATCATTTTATTTCAGAATAAAACTCGAAGAATATTTTGTGTTAAAAATGTTCTATGTCATTAGCTAGGCGTATTTATTTTTTTATTTTGTCTCATAGTATATTTTTTTTAAATGCTTTGTAATGTTCGTTTTTTTTTTTCTTTTAATAAAAAATTGTTTTTTTATTCTTTTTATTTTTATTTATCTAAAAAACATGGCCTAATTTTTAAGCCAAAGATGGATAGCTTTATGTTCGTTTAATAATAAAATCGATTTTTTATTTTATTTTTATTTATCCAAAATTATTAAGCCAAAGATAGACAGCTTTACATATGTATATTGATGAAATGAAAATAAAAATAGAGTATATTACTAACACTTTTATATAACTGTAAATAAATAAATTCTCTCAACTTATTTTCTCTCTCTCACTCACTAATCCATAACCATAGACATGTGTTAACCTAGAGAAAAATTGTTAGTAATAATGTCAAGTCTACTTATTAACCCAATGATATGTATATGTGATCGGAAAATATAGAAAAATTGTACTGCACTAAGACACTAAGACACCGTATTTAACTTGGCAAGTATTCTTCCAAAAATCGAAATCATTTCTCATAGCGTATTAGTGAATACTACTGTGATATTTCTTTGGGTGTATCATTGAAGTCTGAAAAAAGCGACATTAACCTTGTTCTTTAAAAACTGACAAGATTTTTACGCTCTTTTTAACGAACATTCTTGATGTTCGTGTCCTATGTGTGTAAAAAGCCGAAGATGTTCTTCCCCTGAGGGACATTGGTGCCGACGTCTGTTTTTAACACCAGAAAAATAAATAAAAAGTGGTCAAACAACAAAAACGAACGATGAGAACAACGCATTGTTACGCTCTTGGTTTCTGTAACCTTCCCTCCTATCTTTCCCCCCGCGTCATGAAATATTTTTGAAAAATATTCCAAAATATGTTAAAATGCACATTTTTTATACTTTATTTTCTTTGGTTTAAACGAGAAGGCTTTGCAGCTGATATCTTATTGTAGACAGAATGTCAATTCTTCTGGCAGTATGGAATTCTTTCTTTGTGCCTGATACTTCACCCGTTTTTGAAATAGTCGTAGATTTTTTTTTGATTAACTTCAGCCAAGTTGCTAAGGTATTTAGCGGAAGTTCCTCGCATTATGATTCCATGTGTACAAAACATGTCTTCCTGTGCTGTCTGCTTAGATCATAATGGCAAATATGTTGTTGACTACAATTGATTTTCAATAACAGATAAGCTGCAGAAACTTTTCATATGACCGTCATAGGAAACCGAAAACAGCAGTTATTGAGTAAATTTGTTGTATTTTTTTTTGCACAAAAATATTCCATTTGAGTGGTAATTTTTCAATAAGATGCAAAAATTAAAATGTGAAATAATTTAACGTTTTGTCAGCATAACAGTTACAACGGAAATGTGCGCGACAACCAAGCAAACGGCAACAAATTCATACACACACATGCACATACGCCCATACTCAGTCGCACAATGACCCATAAAATATGCAGCATGTAACGGAGAATTAAACAACCTGCAGAATGCAGAGCACGCAGTAGCTGTACAAGTAGTGGTAACACTACAATTGTTATCCACCAGGCAACTTTATACATGTTTATGTATATATACGAGTATGTGTGTATGGGTAAACACATGTGTATGTTTGTTTAAAGGCTGCCAGAAAACAACAAACAAACCCTCAAAAGGGAACAAATGTGAGGGAGTGAGAGAAAGAAAGAGAGTAAGGGAAACAACTTTGTTTTCCTCTAATGGTGCGTATATTTATTACAAACACCTACACTTTCACACTCTGCGGAATGTCGGTGTAACGCTGAAAAGTATGCTACAGTTATTTATATGGGCTTGTCGGTAATAAAATAAAAGAAAAATATTTTTTCTTTACCACAAATGTTCAGGTTAAATAACACCGACTTTATTTGTGTTGAAAAAAAATTCTTAAATTTTTTCTCTGCCCTCCGGAGAGGATAACACAAGCAACATACATCTGACTTATGTCAGGCATTGCAGTCTGTTGTGAAAGAGTAGTACTCTTTCAGTAGTGGTTTCTCACCACTACACCTTCCAGAAGACCACAAATGTTTTTTATAAGTAATAATAGAGGGCAACCCTATTGTTCTAGAACCATAATTTGTTGTCCGTATTTAATTACACTGACTCTGAATGCATTTCTCTTGTATTTACAAGAATTAAAATTGTCTCTTTTGATCCCTCAATAACTGTAATGTATTACAGTTATCTGGCTAAGCCTCACTGTATTATTATTGGCTGGTTGGTTACATTTTTTATTGTTTTTTTATTTCGACAACCATGTGAGTGCCATTAAAATTATATGCCGGCGTAGGTAAACAGTTTTGCTCACTCGTTCTACACTTACATGCAATATTTCCGTGTGCAGTTTTCCTGTGAAACATAGTTTTTTATTTTGTCCACTTCCTTTTAAACGTGTCACTCTTTCTTGTTCTCTTTCTTTCTCCTTTTTTATTACGGTTTCTGTTACAAATTCGTCTGTCGTTTTAAAGGAGAAAAAGAAAGAAAATTTCAAAAAAACGGTAATTTTTAGTACATGTCCTACCAACCAACCAACGAACGGTGTTCCATATTTTTGTGAAGTTTTTATGGAATTTTTATTTACGACCAAACATACAATGCGGAGGTGGCATCTATCCATCTCTGTAGCATTGTCTGGTGTTACTTGATGAAAGTGTCACTTTTAAAACAATACACAAACATACAAACATAGACATTTCCATACATGTATGTACATGAGAGTACAATGCACAGAGAGTTTTAGCAAAGTGAAGGCAGACCCAATTGTTTGGCCATGTGTTTTATTGTATTTTCTTGTGACAATGATGACTGAAAAAAACAATAACAACAATGACAACATGTTGTTAATAAAAATTTACTACATACACACAAACATACAATACACATACATGCATACATATATTTTTTTCTTTTTCCATATTTTTTCCTGTTCTTTTTTAATACAAAAATTCATGCAATTCATGCCTTAAAAAAAGTCCACACAAAAATATGAAAAATCACACTAAAAAAGAATAAAGAAAAGAAGTAAACAGCTGTTACAATTGTAAACAAATATTGCTCTCTGCTCCCAGCTCCCCGATCTCTGTCTCTCTCTCACAATAAAATATACATGATGGTTACTTAGTACTTAATTGTTAAGGTTCGTGTTTGAATGCATAACAAACAAAAACTCTGTGTAAGAGAGAGAGAGAGAGGGAGGGAGAAAACAAAGAACCCAAAATATTTAAAGATTTTTTTCATTATTATTTGTAAGCATACATCCACACAAACACTAGATGATTTAAAACAACAATTCCTGTAGTCGATTTGTGTTCTTGTTTATCTTATTCATTTTAATACAATAACAAAACATCAAACGAATAAATAAGCCACTGTAGTAGAAGAATAAAAACAACAAACAATTTTGTTTTTTTTTTCTATTCATCACTAAGAATTTTGTTGTTATTAAATTAGGCTGTTGTTGACATTGTGCTTACCACACGAATTCACACGTACTGTGTGTGTATGTGTGTAGTAGAAACCCAAAAATAAATCAACTAATTAATGTAGTGTTGTATAGTGTTGTTATTATTTCCCATTAAAAGCAAAACATTTAACCTACAGTAGGTAAGGTAAGGGAAAAAGTTAGTTCGAATAGAAAAAAATTTAATTAAATTTCAGTGAGTATTAAAAAATATTCTTTATATCTGTATATGTAAACTAATATAACTATGTAAATAGGCCCCTAATCAAAAGAATTATAGATTGTAGTAAAAGTAAATCAATTGTTTTCATTGTAGCTTTATTTTAAAGGATGTTTTTTACGGAGATATAGAACTTTAAGTTGGCATTACTTTTCAAGATGACGACCGATTTAACAGCTGTCAAGTGATTTATTCTCAGTTTGGTTTGGCAATTCGTCATGAATAGACTCACGCCTGAACAACGCTTGCAAATAGTGCAATTTTATTTCGAAAATAATGGTTCTGTGCGGAAAACGTATCACGCACTACGTCCATTTTATCGTCGACAAAATCGTCCATCAAAGCAGTTAATTCGATTAACCATGGAACGTTTTCGCACCACGTTTACTCTTATCGATAACTCGCATCCCCAGAGACGCTGTACGGTGCGTACAGAAGAAGCTATTGCTGCTGTAGAGCGTAGCATTGAGAAAGACCCGAATGAGTCCATCCGCCATCGAGCACAGGAATTGGATCTGTGTCCATCCACTTTATGGAAGATTTTGCGGAAGGATCTTGGTTTGCGTGCTTGCAAAATCCAACTCGTGCAAGATTTGAAGCCAAACGATCATCAAGTAAGGCGTAGATTCGTCGAATGGGCCCAAAACGAAAAAATTACCGTTGTTCCCGATTTTCATAAGCGAATTTTGTTTAGCGATGAAGCGCATTTCTGGTTGAATGACTACGTCAACAAACAAAACTGCCGCATTTGGAGTGAAGGTAATCCTCAAGTGTATGTGGAAACACCGTTACATCCAGAAAAACTGACTGTTTGGTGCACTTTATGGGCTGGTGGAATCATTGGTCCGTACTTTTTCAAAAACGATGGTGGCCAGAACGTTACAGTCAATGGTGATCGGTATAGAGCCATGATTACTAACTTTTTCATTCCTGAATTGAATAACCATGATGTCCAGGAGATGTGGTTTCAACAAGACGGCGCAACATGTCACACAGCTCGTGCCACAATAGATTTATTGAAAGACACGTTTGGTGACCGCCTAATTTCACGTTTTGGACCTGTGAATTGGCCTCCAATATCTTGTGATTTAACACCGCTAGACTACTTTCTGTGGGGCTATGTAAAGTCATTGGTCTATGCGGTAAAGCCACAAACGCTTGACCATTTGGAAGACAACATTCGCCGTATTATTGCCGATATACGGCCACAAATGTTGGGAGAAGTCATGGAAAATTGGACGTCCAGATTGGACTACATCCGCGCCAGCCGTGGCGGTCATATGCCAGAAATCATATTTAAAATGTAATGCCACAAGATTATCGTTCGGATAAATAAAATTCATGTCAATCGTTGTTTTATTGCAACTTAAAGTTCTATACCTCTATAAAAAACACCCTTTACTTTAAAGGCTTAGGATAGGCTACGACTAGAAACGATCGAACACATCTTATAATTCAGAGACGCATAAGGACTTCTCTATATGCCTTGGGGGATTAACATACATATATTCGAATTTCTGACCTGGGGATACTCAGCTCAAAAATGCCTTATTTACGAGCCTACAAAAGTGTTCATCAAATACAACAACCGTTCTAGACTATTAAGAAGATGATAAAGAAGCTTTAAACTAAATAAATGGAGCTCCAGCTAATCCACTATCATTGCCCGAAATACCTTTACCATCACCGTAGGCGCCATATTTAATACTACAGCGCCCGCTTTAACATCCTTTTAAATTCCAACAAATAAGCTTCAATTATGCAAAAGAAAAAAATTTATAGACTTTTATTGAAATTAATTTTTCTAATTGTTTAGAAATATTTTTCAAAAATTCACTTCACATGGCAAAAGGACAAGTATGTAGAGTTTTAATCCAATAATAAAATGTGTGTTTTTTCTGTACATTTTATGCACAAATTGAAAGCATAAAATGAATAAATCAATTAAGATTCGGGTTTTTAGCGTTTATTTGTTCAGTTTGATCTAAAATGTTTCAACTCAAATGCGATTAAAAGGGCGTGTTCTCTATTAAAATTAAATATTCATGAAATATTTTGAATTGATGAATTCATAAATGAATGAAACACTGAAAAAACATAAAGCATATTTACAGGCATATGCATATATACGAAGGCATATATTCGGTGTATAACTTAAAAATGCCGGATTCACAGCAGATGGCAGATGGCATATGACTATGATATCGAATATGATATCAGGCGTCCTATTTCGCTAATAGCAAAGAATATGGATATAAAGAATACGCAGCATGTAGAAGTAAAATTTCTTATGGCGGGTTGTAACATTACGACCCGCTCTCACCAAAATCTTTCTAAAAATCATTTCTTGATGAGGGGGGAGGAAGACAGAAGGAAAATGAACACACACAAAGAGCGTAACAATGTGTTGCTCTCATCGTACGTATGTACATGCGTATGTACTCTTGTGTGCTTTGATTTAGTTGTCGATCGGACTGCGACAAGAATACATGTTTCGCGGGTGCTTTATCATTTTATTTCAGAATAACACTCGAAGAATATTTTGTGTTAAAAATGTTCTATGTTATTAGCTAGGCGTATTGTATTTTTTATTTTGTCCCATAGTATAATTCTTTTTAAATGCTTTGGAATGCTCGTTTCTTTTTCTTTTAATATAAAATGGTTTTTTATTCTTTTTATTTTTATTTATCTAAAAAACATGGCCTAATTTTTAAGCCAAAGATGGATAGCTTTATGTTCTTTTAATAATAAAATCGATTTTTTATTTAATTTTTATTTATCCAATATTATTAAGCCAAAGATAGACAGCTTTACATATGTATGTATGGTGAAATGAAAATAAAAATAAAGTATATTACTAACAATTTTCTATGGCTGTAAATAAATAAATTCTCTCAACTTATTTTCTCTCCCTCACTCACTAATCCATAACCATAGGCATGTGTTAACCTAGAGAAAAATTGTTAGTAATAATGTCAAGTCTACTTATTAACCCAATGATATGCACATATGATCGGAAAATATAGAAAAACTGTACTGCACTAAGACACTAAAGACACCGTATTTAACTTGGCAAGTATTCTTCCAAAAATCGAAATCATTTCTCATTGCGTATTAGTGAATACTACTGTGATATTTCTTTGGGTGTATCATTGAAGTCTGAAAAAAGCGACATGAACCTTCTTCTTTAAAAACTGACAAGATTTTTACGCTCTTTTTAACGTACATTCTTGATGTTCGTGTCCTATGTGTGTAAAAAGCCGAAGATGTTCTTCCCTGAGGGTCATTGGTGCCGACGTCTGTTTTTAACGCCAGAAAAATAAATAAAAAAGTGGTCAAACAACAAAAACGCACGATGAGAACAACGCATTGTTACGCTCTTGGTTTCTGTAACCTTCCCTTCTATCTTTCCCCCAGCGTCATGAAATATTTTTGAAAAATATTCCAAAATATGTTAAAATGCACATTCTTTATACCTTATTTTCTTTGGTAATAGGCTTAAAATTGCCGGATTCACAGCAGATGCCAGATGGCATATGACTATGATATTGAATATGATATCAAGCGTCCTATTTCGCTAGTAGACCGCAGTAGTGGGGATTGCAAGACACATTAATGACCACTTTTTAGAAAATAGTGGTCGACTACCATTGATTTCGCTAGTTGCTAAACCTTCTCTCTTTTTGGAATACGTTTTATTTCAGAATAGATTATAAAGAACTGGCTTAATTCGTTTCTAAACTTAAACATACATAATTGGTCATTACAATCCTTCAGTCAGGATTACGACTCAGTTTCTCACACCACTTATGTTCTATGTGTTAATTTTATACATGAGTGGTGGGACCTACAGCTTAAAGTCGACTCCGAACGACAGATTTTTGAGAAACTTTTCATGGCAATTTTTTTATTTACTCTCAGAGTTTTTGCCAGAAATCTGCTGAGAGGAAGTCGCCGAAGAAATACTTTTTGTATTTTGTTTTGATGGCTGGCCTGGGACACGAACACTGGCTTTACGTCTAATAAGCCAACACACTACCTACTAGACTACGGCGACTTCTAAAACTTGAGCAATTTCTTTACTTAACATCCCATATATTATTAAAAAGATGACAAAAACTTATAAAAAAAAGTTCTGCAACAGACGTCTAAAGGGTGGCAAAAATAATCCCCCACATTTTTAATTTAAGCCCCCAAAAATATGCCTTAAAAATACTTTTTTTTGCCACAAAACATTTCTTTATTAAATTAAAACATTTTTTCTTGCTTTTTTGTTTTTCTTTTATTGCCTTTTTTGCATAGAATTAATCCAACTAATCGAATAATTTAATTAAACATGATACAATATATATTTGAACACCCCAATGTATGTGACATATGTATGGTATTTATTTAATTTTCATTCAGCCGTAAAGTATGCAATTTAATTTCACAAGAACAAATATGTATGTGTTTATTGTTATTATTATTAAATCAAGTTTGTTGGACACTGGGCTCTTAGAAATGAAACAAAAATAAACAAACAAAAATAAATAAATTTCTTAATAAAATAAAAACAAAAACAAGCTGACATGAAATGAAATGAAATGAAACAAATAAAGATTCAACAAATATAATATGTATGTATGTGGAGTAGACTGGACCCCCATTAAATATATTCATAGAATAACTTCATAGAATTTTTGTCTGTCTCTCTGTCTGTCTGTGTGTCTGTCATTCAAATTTTTTTAATATTTTAATTGAATTAAAATGGAATACTAAACAAATGTTGGGAATAAACAAACAAACAAATATTCAAATTGGGCCACTTCCAAGAATGAAACGAGAACAGAAAACAAAACAGCATTATTTTTTTAGTTTCAATTTCTTTTTGATAATTTAAAAAAAATAAGTGAGAATTTTCATGTATAAGCCTACACGGCCAGATCCCATTTATTCTTCATAAATCGAATATTTTTTTTAAAGAAAATCTCTTTTTACACGCCCTGTATGTGTAGCTGTATGTGTTCAATTTCAAATCTTATCATTCGAATCTTAATGTCATGAACTTGTAGCATGTAAATGACAAGTTTTCTCACTTCGTTAACTGAAAACAAGCAATTAAGTAAAGTTATTGGGTAAGGGTAATAATAATTTCCCTTTTAAAAATATACAATGGTTCAGTAACAGAAATACCAACTTTAGAACAAAGTTTACTGTTGCACCTAAAATATAATAGCCCAGTAACGTTACCAAGCTTACCTTGTCTGGAAACTTCTAACGCAGTTGAATCCAAATCGATGGAGCTGTGGGAAACATGAGAATGTCTTGTGCCAACCACATTCAGTCCAGTTCATAATCTTCAATTGTAGCCAAAAACATTGAATACTGTACGGCCATAGTGCTTCGAAATGACGGTAACAGTCTTCCTAATTCATTTACGAAAAAATTCGACTCAATAACACCTCCAGATCCTTATGCGTATCAAGTAGTCAGTTTAACCAAATGCAGTGG
The DNA here is from genome assembly GCA_932273835.1 of Sarcophaga variegata. Lineage (NCBI taxonomy): Eukaryota > Metazoa > Arthropoda > Insecta > Diptera > Sarcophagidae > Sarcophaga > Sarcophaga variegata. The sequence continues at coordinate 16,911,061 of OW026359.1, read as the reverse complement.
TTTTTCCACAATAAGCTCTAAGTTCTTCTAGATTTTCGACGGCAATTTTAGTGGTTGATGTAATCATCATGAGTGACATGAAATTTATTGCTATTGCCCTAGCACTCACTCAATGGTCAGTTGGCTTTGATTGTAGCGTGAGTTGAACTTTATACCAGTGGAACTGCAGATCTAAATGCTAAATATGCCACAATACCACCATAAAATAGATCCAATGTCTGAGAGGATTGTGAGTTGGACAAATTCAGATTATTCGTTACACTTTCTCTAACAGAAACGAAAATTCCGGCAGCAGGTCTATTGCCATGATGCGCAGGCCTGACCACATCTGTAACACTTCCAGTCTTTTCAAATTTCTTTACAATCCTAACAATTCCTTGCACAGAGGTTCGATTAAAGGACCATAATCAGCTGATAATGCCCAAAATCTAATAGGTAGTGTGCTGACTAATTGGACGCGAGCACGTGGTTCAGACCCGTGCTAAGACCTTTTGAACAAAACGGAAATCTCATAAAAAATATTTCTTTCGGCGACTTCCCCTCAACATTCTTTTGGCAAAAACTCTGAGTGTAAATAAAAGTTCCATGAAAAGTTTCTCCAAAAATCTGTCGTTCGGAGTTGATTTTAAATTGTAGGCTTTGACACTCATGGATAAAAATTAACACCAACCATGTGGTTGATAGGAGAATATTGCTCGTAATCCTAACTACTCAAAAAGTGCCTACAAACATAGGACCATTTTAAGTATTTTTACGTAAACGACAAATCTTTCACTAAATAAATGACACTGCAGATGAATCCATACATACATACATACATACATACATATGTACGTACATACATACACACATACATACGTACGTACATACATACATACATACATACATTGGAGGACCAAGTCCATTTAAAAGGAGAATAATTTCGGCGGTAGTAACGTCGATAATGCTGTATGCTTGCCCAATATGGTCGGAGGCACTCTCAGTGGGGACGGCGAGGAGGATACTGTCCTCGGTGTATCGTCTAAGCGCGATTAGACGGATAAGTGGCTTCAGGACAGTGTCTGATGAAGCAGTTTTGGTATTGGCAAAGACAATACCAATAGATATACTGGCGGATGAAATGAGAAGGATATACCTTCGCCGTCTCGAGTACTCGGGACAAATAGCGGCTTTAAAGCGGAGGAACGAAGGACTTCCATGCACAAATGGCAGTCACGATGGGAGAGCAGTCTAAAGGGAAAATGGACATTTCGTCTTGTCCCTGATGTAACCCCTTGGATGAAGAACGAACATTGCGAGTTGAACTACTACGTGACCCAGTTCCTAACTGGTCATGGGTGCTTCAGGAAGTACCCGCACAGATTTGGTCATGACACTTCCCCTATATGCCCAAACTGTGTAGATGAGGAGGAAGATGCGGAGCATATTCTAACGTTCTGTCCCAGATTTAGATGGCCGGGAGAAACGAATTTAGGACCAACCCGCTAATGGAAGAGCTGTTGAACTGTAGAATTCTATGGAGTCAATATAGCCAGAGAATGGCTGAAGTTATGATAGTTCTCCGAAGACTGGAGGAACGGAGGCGAAATTTTAATTAATGTGATAAAGCTTTCAAGCTAACCAGCTCTCCGCGAAGTAATACCTTACGGCAGTCCCGCGGAGGGAGAGTGGTTGAAGTGTGTAGGGGGTGGGTTTAGTACGTAGGCACCAGTGATGGTGAATCGTGCACTCTTCTGTTGGAACAAAAGCGTCTTTCGAAGATTCCCACCTCCGGCTCATACATACATACATACATACATAATTGGTCATTACAACCCTTCAGTCAGGATTACGACCTAGCTTCTCACTTATGTTGTGTGTGTTAATTTTATACATGAGTGGCGGGACCTACAGTTCAAAGTCGACTCCGAACGACAGATTTTTAAGAAACTAAGTTTTTGCCAGAAATCTGCTGAGAGGAAGACGCCGAAGAAATATATTTTACATTTTATTTTGATGTCTGGCCTGGGGCTCGAACCCCGGCTTTTCATCTAATAAGCCAACACACTACCTACTAGATCACGACGACTGCAGATGAATGCTATTTAAGAACTGAAAACCTTGCCAGATTGACGATTTTGACGCCAAAGAAATTGATAACCGACTATGAAAGAAAGGAAACATGGAGTAAAAACTATTTTTACATGTTAGGTTATCTCCTAATCGACCTCATCATGTCATCATATCCTGTTCTGTGTGGATTTATTTGGAAAATCCTTACAAATGAATAATTTATGAGCGTTAAATACAAAATAGTATTGAAATTATGTTGTCAGCAACATTGTAAAATATTTTTGCAAATGGAATACGGATTTACAAAAATTTACACTCCCCCACATGCGGACAACTTACAACACCTAGAGAAAGAATTGTTTGCCTTCTTTCTTTTAATTCCATGATGGAGAATAGCGATGGAATGGATGAATTATTATTGTATGACGTCATTATACACTAATACCCCGGTTTGCGTCGCTAATAGGGCCTGAAGAAACACGACGCAAAACGAAGCACGATTTTCCATACATTTGTATTGATTTTCATTTAATTGGTTCCGAGATTCATAATTTTAGCTGAAAAAATAGATTTTTCAATAAAAAATATTTAATTTTTTTTACATTAGACTTAAACGGGAAATCCCCTTTTTCTGTTTTAGCTTTGTACAAACATTTTCATATTAACGACGCAAACTGAAACAAAAACGACGTAACTTTGAAGTCACAGAAATTTTAAAAAGACACAACTTCGAATTTGCACTAGATTTAACTGGGAAATCCCCTTTTTCTGCTTTAGCTGTGTACAAACATTTTCGTATTAACGACGCAAATCGAAGCACTAACGACGCAGCTTCGAAACATGCGACGCAAACTGAAACAAAAACGACGCAACTTCGAATTCGAAATTTTAAAAAGACGCAAGTTCGAAGCAGACGCAGAACGAGGCGACGCAAACCGGGGTATTAATGTATTGGTAAACTAACCTGTTCGTTTCTGAAATACATATTCACAGTGTACGGCCTTTTGTTTTTTTTCCCTGATTATTTGGCTGAAACAAATATTTTTAAAATATTATTGTTCACTCATATACATATATAAGTAAGCATGTATGTATGTATGTACATACATAAATACAATATCATTTATATTTACCATACTGCATACATATGTATGTATGTATATATGTATGTCTATACAAATTATCATACAATATGAAACTCAATATACGGATGTTAATGTATGCATGTGTACATATGTTTTCATAACTGATTACAATTAATTTATATGTTAATTTAAATAATTTACATACGCGTTTAAATAAATAAAAATTGTTATACGTTTCGTATTACCCTGTAATATAACTACAGTGGGAAACAAAAGTAACTAACAATGGATGTTCAGTTAAATTCTTTGAAAACTGTCACGCCTGTGGTAATATTAATAGCAGCAGACAACAATTTAGCTTTGTTGAAATACAACTCTGTAAACTTCACCTTATTAGATCAGTTTAAGTGGCAGGCCTTTCGTAAAGAATAAGGTCACACTTAGGCCAGCAGGGGGATCAAACATTCCCTAAGTGAAACCATCCCAATTCCAAAGTAAATCTTGCTAGTGCAGAAATTTTTAAATCAATTGGTCAATTCACACAAGCCGTTGTATCGTTGTATTCATTGTATTGTTGGAAGAACATACAACAGTGTATGATTGTTGTTGATATTTTTCATATAAAAATCCGATACACTTATAAACATTTTTTCCATATGTTTTTAAAAGTTGTATTGGTTTCGGGCTATCAAATTGTGTGAATGCCACGCGATACACAATACAGCATTGCATTGAGCGTTCACAAACAAACAAATGTATTCAATACAATATACACGATACAAAGTCGTGTGAATTGCCCAAATCATTTTGGTCAAGGACAGTAGGAAGAGAGGTCTCTTCATGGCAAGAGCTGTGATCGGACACATGAGGTGCAAGATAGTTTCTTCCTTCTTCTCACAATCACTACACCTGCAAAATCAATCGATGGAATGCCAAGTCTATTGGCATAGCTTCCAAATAGAGAGAGACTTAAAGACAAAAGTGAAGCAGTCCTCTTCATGCCCATACGATTTTAACAGAATGTAGCAATATTGCATGTACAGTGGTGGCCTTATAATTAGAAACGATGTTTCTGGAACAGAGTTCTCTTGAGTGACGAATCTAAGTTTAATTTGTCCCAATCTGATGGAAAAACGTATGTAAGACGTCCTCCAAACAAAGCCTTTGATCCCAGGTACACAGTGAAAACTGTAAAACAAATTAACAAACATACATGTTGCTAAGTCGTTTCCAATTATAAGGCCACCACTGTACCGTCCTGCAGCCAATGAATTTGAGGCTCCATATAAAACAAGCAGAGTACATCTAGGCTAACTGAAGCAATCGTAATAGCTATGCCCTACAAAATATCTGAGATTCCAAGCTCTGTATAGGAACTGGCCAGTTCATCAGCAATGAGTGATATTCGGTTTAATAAAAGACATTTCAAACACAATATAAGAACAACTAACTAGCAATGTTACCTTGTGGTTGTATTTATACGTCCTTCATAATTGGTCTGGCAACTTCTAGAACTCGCTGTGTTGATTTGTTATTGTTATTATTTTTCAATGAATATATGTTATCGATGGAAATAGCACATATTTGATTTAATAAAACATGTTTCAAGTAAAAAATAAAGTTTCTAACCGAATTTTTTATCGTCCTGCATTGATTTTTATACTCAGTACATGGTATTTGGGACATGTACTTGCTTCTGCTCGCCACTGTATGTAACAGGTGATTGTTTAGCTATTATCTTTTTGGCAACACTGGTTTAAACAGCTCAAGCACGTTTCGCGTTTTGTTTCACTGTCAAACATCTTCAGTTTGTTCTACAATTTAACCATGAATCGTCTTACAAACGAACAACGCTTGCAAATCATTGAATTTTATTATCAAAATGCGTGCTCTATTAAGAAAGTTCATCGCGCGCTTCTTCCATTTTATGGTCAGTTTAATCGACCCACTGAAGCGGCTATTCGGGCTATTGCGACTAAATTTCGCACCAAATTTACATTGTTGGACATTAAACCACTAATACGCTTACGTAGAGTGTTAATGATGACCATCAATTATCGATTCGTCGCCGTTCGCAGCAATTGGGCCTCTGTTACTCAACAACATGGAAAATTTTGCGAAAGGATTTAGGAGTGAAGCCTTTCAAAATACAGCTGGTGCAAGAATTGAAGCCGAACGACCTATCGCAATACAGAATTTTTGGTGAATGGGCTCTTGGAAAGTTGGCCGAAGATCCACTTCTTTATCGAAAAATTGTGTTCAGCGACGAAGCTAATTTTTGGCTCAATGGATACGTAAATAAGCAGAATTGTCGATTTTGGAGTGAAGATCAGCCAGAAGCATTGCAAAAGCTACCAATGCAGCCAGAAAAAGTCACAGTTTTGTGCGGTTTATGGGCTGGTGGCATCATTGGACCGCACTTCTTCAAAGATGCTGCGAATCGTAACGTAATTGTGTATGGTGAGCGCTACCGCGAGATGATATCCAACTTTTTTTGCCCAAAATTCAAGAGCTTGACTTGCATGACATGTGGTTTCAACAAGACGGTGCCACATGCCACACAGCACGCGTAACAATGGACTTATTGAGAGGCGAGTTCGGTGAACATTTTATATCACGTTCGGGACTGGTCAATTGGCCGCCTAGATCGTGCGATTTAAAGCCTTTAGACTTTTTTTTGTGGGGACTATGTTAAAGCTCATGTCTGTACAGACAAGCCCGCTTCAATTGATGCATTGGAAGACAACATTGAAGCATTTATTCGTAAGATACCGGCCGAAATGTTGGACTAAGCGGATGGACCATTTTTGAGGCGCAGTCACGGTCAACATTTGCATGAAATAATCTTCAAACATTAAATTATATGGACCGTACTATCGATTCAAATAAAGATTTCATGCATTTTTCTGAATTTTATGTGTTTTTGTTTTGAAAAATTTTCCTATAGCTCTTAAAAAATCACCCAATTATATACCACGAACAATATGAGCAATAGTGTATGACAACAAGTATAAAATATAAACAATACACACACATATGTATGTACGTATGTACACAAATACATACATACATCCGTGTATGTAAAGATATATTGTACATATAAATTACAACACTGTATACCAAACATTGTAATTGTAATGTAGACTTAAAGAAATTTACACAAAAGTAAACACATAAGTACACTTATACACAAACACAAACACACTCTACACACTGATACACTGCCTTTACAGGCTATGTATTTACCCTGAATACATATGTATGTATGTACGAAAACATAAATCATAACGAGCTCAAATGGTTATAAAGGCGTATTAAATAAGGTTTTAAATGAAAATTATAACAATTGCAACAACAATAACAAAAAAGAAGAAGAAGAAGAAGAAAAATGAAAATAAATTAAAACGAATTAAATAGTAAAACAACTGTTACCAACCCAAATAACAACAACAACAACAACAACAGCAAATGAAATACGAGACAACATATCAATTGTTTAAAAAAAAACAATGCAACAGCCTTAAAGTATGCCTTAAAAAATTATATCAGAAATAAGAAAAAAATTAAATATAAAATATCATAAGATTTTTAGCAAATTCTCCGCTTTAAATATCTCTTCTAGGGTTAGGTCAGCACAGAGAACGGCATACAACAGAATATTTAATTACAATGGAGCCTACAAATATGCAACGCATTAAATGCTCCCGTTGCATATGCAATGAAAATTAATATAAAAAATAACCCAAAATGAATTTTGAAAGAATATACTGGCAACCAGACCTAGTATTACCGTATAATAATCCCTATTTAATGATCAGCGAAAGCAGACAACAGCAGCTAAATTTGCTGTTTCTGTTTTCAACGGGCCTATTTCCTTCTTTCCTTTGTTTTTTTTTTTGCTTCTCTTGTTCTCACTTTGAATTCTTAATGGCTTTTAAAATATTTTGTTGAAAATAAAAGAAATTGTACGGGGCTGATTGGTGGCTTCTGTGTTTAAGTTGCTCGTTGCTCGTTGCTGGTTTGCAACAATTAATACAATTAAGCAACATGCCAATAATTAACAAGTGGTTATACTTGTTAACGGCAGGAAATGAGTCGGAATTCAAGGGAGCGCAAGTGCACAAATAAACGCAGAAAAGAAATTTCAAAAGAGTAAAAGCCGTAGAAAAGTATAAAAATCATTAATCATGGTTAATATGACCAGTAAAAAGGAAGAGTGGCGAGAAAGCAAGCCGTAGATTGTGCAAGTTCTTGAGATAATTCTATAAGAGTTTCTTTTTAATGCACCTAAAAGTATGCATCAGAAAGAAGTAAAACTGTTAACTCATTGAAATGTTGCAACATATGGTGTTTCGTAATTGAAACAAAACCAATAAAAGGGAGCCTAAAGCAAAATGTAGCCGTACTGTACGGCTGTTTGATGCACTCTGGCCAAAAAATATAAATCAGATGCAACAATAGGCACAACAATGCTACTAAAGTAACTTTGATATGCATTCTTGCTTTCTTATGGATTCCGGAGAACCAATATTACTTTCAAATATGTTTCTAGTGGCGGCGCTAAGTCATCAACATAGTCAATGCTCTAATAACTTTCGATGCAATGTATACACACTCTAAGGATCTAATGGCTGATTTGCTGTGTCAGCAAATATGAACTTGCTCTAGAGCTGATGTTTTTTAGCCATTACTTCAGTTTGTATTTAATCCTAGACCATTAAGGTCCCAAAGCACACTTAAAGCTCATCCAAGCTAAAAGTGTTCATCACCCTAAACGGCAATTTAATCTCTTAAACCCCAATTACATTTGCTTAAACTGTTCTTGAAAAAATTGTTCCTGGTTTCATAATGCCTTTAAGCTCCCTTGGGCAATGTTATCTTTAAAAATTTTTACTCATTATCACTAATTAGTCGCTACAGAAAAAAAAACTAATTAGACTTTGCCAAGTGAAGCCAGCCCACACAACCAACACCAAACATTTAAACTCGCAACTCGAATGGCCACTCATAGAAAATATGTTTCTGACTGTTGCTATCTCAAGCAAATTATTTCGAGTCTATAAAGCTGCCATTTCCACTCCTCCACCTCCATTAACGGTTCTAATGGCTAAAATTTTAATTTAAAATAATGACAATCCACGCATAAAACCATACACTTCCTTATTTCAGCAAATATTTCTTGCAGTTTGTGTGCGAGAGTGGGTGTGTGAGAGAGCTAAAGTTATATATGCTGATATACAGCCTAAAAGTATGCCTACTTATTTTAATTTCAATTAAAACTGTATTTAAATTAGTGTTATTGCCCTGTAGTGCTGATGATTAGACCTGTTGTCATTATGTTATCTCTCTCTCTCTCTTTCTCTCTTTTATCTTTTACTATCTCTATCCTCTTTCCTCTGTCCCATCGTGTGTTTCTCTATTTGAAAGACTCATTTGTTCTGCGTTTGGCCATTTAAAATTCATGGCGAAATTTAATTTAATGAAAAAGTTTTTCAAACAAAAGGCATAAAGCCTGTTAGTGGGCGTTCTTATAATAAAGACACTTACACTAAAAGTTAGGCATACTTTTAGGCGTTTAAATTCTAAAAACCTTATGTACAAGCAGATTTATAATTAGAAACTTACCGAAACAGGAAAAGAATTCAACTGAAAAAAGAAAAGAAACAAAAAATTTTTAATAAAAATTCAAAAGTTAATAAGAAAAAACAAAAAAGAAAACAAATTGGAAACAAATATTACAACATACAAATAGGCGATTCACAACAAATGGCGCATTCTCTTCATAAGGTTTGATGCTTTAATAACTCAAATGCCATTGTCAAGGCAAAGCATCTGCCTTTAATCTCACTTAAAGCTGTCATGAAACGAAATTGTTTACAAAACTCTACAGATAGGACTCTTAGTTTAATTTTAGGCAGGGTGGTGAAACTTAAGATGCCATTTAAGCTAGAGAACAGGAATTAAGCCAAGAATCAAATAGTCCTTGAATGAGAACTTCCACATTTCAATATAAGTCTCGCTACTGCAGAAATCTTCATTTGAGAGAGGTAAGTACCAGCTCATGATACATGAGGTAAAACACAATCTCGATCGCTTTTCTGATCCATTTCACCTGCAAACATCATTCGTGGGAATGTCAATTCTATTGGTACGCATTCCAATAGAGCATGCTGCCAAAGACGTTGATCCTCTTTGCAAAAACCAAAGACGCAAACCTTAGCTTGAATTTTAACCATAATTTCGTAGACATTTTTAGTGACTGGTCGACAAGAAATGCATTTTTAACATGAAAACTAATTAAATCGAAAGGTTAGTAAGTATAGTTTACTATATATAGTTTGCAGTGTATAAGGTCCCGTTATATTACCGGTTGTACATCTTTAACTAGATGCGTTCTATTAATAAATTCGAGCTGGCCAGGAATACTTCGCCTCAGGTTCCCAGAACCTATAGAGAAGTCGTTATAAAAAATTTGTCGATAATTTGCATTTTCTATAGAAAAGTTATAGATGACTTCCATTTTCTATAGAAAAGTTATAGATGACTTTCATTTTCTATAGAAAAGTTATCGATTACTTGCCTTTTCTATAAAAAAGTTATCGATGACTAGCATTTTCTATAGAAAAGTTATCGATGACTTACATTTTCTATAGAAAAGTTATCAATAACCTGCATTTTCTAAAGAAAAGTTATCGATGACTTGCATTTTCTATAGAAAAGTTATGGATAATTTGCATTTTCTAAAGAAAAGGTATCAATGACTTGCATTTTCTAAAGAAAACTTATCAATGACTTGCATTTTCTATAGAAAAGTTATCGATAATTTGCATTTTCTATAGAAAAGTTATCGATAATTTGCATTTTCTAAAGAAAAGTTATCAATGACTTGCATTTTCTATAGAAAAGTTATCGATGACTAGCATTTTCTATAGAAAAGTCATCGATGACTTGCATTTTCTAAAGAAAAGTTATCAATGACTTCCATTTTCTACAGAAAAGTTATCAATGACTTGCATTTTCTATAGAAAAGTTATCGATAATTTGCATTATCTATAGAAAAGTTATCGATAATTTGCATTTTCTATAGAAAAGTTATCAATAATTTGCATTTTCCATAGAAAAGTTATCGATAATTTGCATTTTCTAAAGAAAAGTTATCAATGACTTGCATTTTCTAAAGAAAAGTTAACAATGACTTGCATTTTCTATAAAAATTCGATGACTTGAATATTCTATGGAAAATTTGTCGATGACTTGCCTTATTGTGCTGCAGCAATTTTTCACCATAAAAGAGCATCCAACATCCACACATAAATTCCACATTTTTAAGTTAAAATATTTAGATTTACAACATCTCCGTTGATAACGAAATGTTTTGATTAAACGGCTTACAGTGCAAGCATTTTGAAATCGTAATCTTCTAAGGATAAGGATAAGAATAACCGTCCCTCACACCGTCCCTCACACCGTCCCTCACACCGTCCCTTACACCGTCCCTCACACTGTTCCTTACAGGGTCGTGAGGGACGGTGTGAGGGACGGTGCGAGGGACGGTGTGAGGGACGGTGTGAGGGACGGTGCGAGGGACGGTGTGAGGGACGGTGCGAGGGACGGTGTGAGGGACGGTGTGAGGGACGGTGCGAGGGACGGTGTGAGGGACGGTGTGAGGGACGGTGTGAGGGACGGTGTGAGGGACGGTGTGAGGGACGGTGTGAGGGACGGTGTGAGGGACGGTGTGAGGGCCGGTGTGAGGGCCGGTGTGAGGGCCGGTGTGAGGGACGGTGTGAGGGCCGGTGTGAGGGACGGTGCGAGGGACGGTGTGAGGGACGGTGTGAGGGACGGTGTGAGGGACGGTGTGAGGGACGGTGTGAGGGACGGTGTGAGGGACGGTGTGAGGGACGGTGTGAGGGACGGTGTGAGGGAGGGTGTGAGGGAGGGTGTGAGGGAGGGTGTGAAGGACGGTGCGAGGGACGGTGCGAGGGACGGTGTGAGGGACGGTGCGAGGGACGGTGCGCGGGACGGTGCGAGGGACGGTGTGAGGGACGGTGTGAGGGACGGTGCGAGGGACGGTGTGAGGGACGGTGTGAGGGACGGTGTGAGGGACGGTGCGAGGGACAGTGTGAGGGACGGTGCGAGGGACAATGTGAGGGACGTTGTGAGGGACGGTGCGAGGGACGGTGTGAGGGACGGTGCGAGGGACGGTGCGAGGGACGATGCGAGGGACGGTGTGAGGGACGGTGTGAGGGACGGTGTGAGGGACGGTGTGAGGGACGGTGTGAGGGACGGTGTGAGGGACGGTGTGAGGGACGGTGTGAGGGACGGTGTGAGAGACGGTGTGAGGGACGGTGTGAGGGACGGTGTGAGGGACGGTGTGAGGGACGGTGTGAGGGACGGTGTGAGGGACGGTGTGAGGGACGGTGTGAGGGACGGTGTGAGGGACGGTGTGAGGGACGGTGTGAGGGACGGTGTGAGGGACGGTGTGAGGGACGGTGTGAGGGACGGTGCGAGGGACGGTGCGAGGGACGGTGTAAGGGACGGTGTGAGGGACGGTGTGAGGGACGGTGCGAGGGACGGTGCGAGGGACGGTGCGAGGGACGGTGTGAGGGACGGTGTGAGGGACGGTGCGAGGGACGGTGTGAGGGACGGTGTGAGGGACGGTGCGAGGGACGGTGCGAGGGACGGTGCGAGGGACGGTGCGAGGGACGGTGTGAGGGACGGTGTGAGGGACGGTGTGAGGGACGGTGCGAGGGACGGTGTGAGGGACGGTGTGAGGGACGGTGCGAGGGACGGTGCGAGGGACGGTGTGAGGGACGGTGTGAGGGACGGTGTGAGGGACGGTGTGAGGGACGGTGTGAGGGACGGTGTGAGGGACGGTGTGAGGGACGGTGTGAGAGACGGTGTGAGGGACGGTGTGAGGGACGGTGTGAGGGACGGTGTGAGGGACGGTGTGAGGGACGGTGTGAGGGACGGTGTGAGGGACGGTGTGAGGGACGGTGTGAGGGACGGTGTGAGGGACGGTGTGAGGGACGGTGTGAGGGACGGTGTGAGGGACGGTGTGAGGGACGGTGTGAGGGACGGTGTGAGGGACGGTGTGAGGGACGGTGTGAGGGAGGGTGTGAGGGAGGGTGTGAGGGAGGGTGTGAGGGAGGGTGTGAGGGAGGGTGTGAGGGAGGGTGTGAAGGACGGTGCGAGGGACGGTGTGAGGGACGGTGTGAGGGACGGTGTGAGGGACGGTGTGAGGGACGGTGTGAGGGACGGTGTGAGGGACGGTGTGAGGGACGGTGTGAGGGACGGTGTGAGGGACGGTGTGAGGGACGGTGTGAGGGACGGTGTGAGAGACGGTGTGAGGGACGGTGTGAGGGACGGTGTGAGGGACGGTGTGAGGGACGGTGTGAGGGACGGTGTGAGGGACGGTGTGAGGGACGGTGTGAGGGACGGTGTGAGGGACGGTGTGAGGGACGGTGTGAGGGACGGTGTGAGGGACGGTGTGAGGGACGGTGTGAGGGACGGTGCGAGGGACGGTGTGAGGGACGGTGTGAGGGACGGTGCGAGGGACGGTGCGAGGGACGGTGCGAGGGACGGTGTGAGGGACGGTGTGAGGGACGGTGTGAGGGACGGTGTGAGGGACGGTGTGAGGGACGGTGTGAGGGACGGTGTGAGGGACGGTGTGAGGGACGGTGTGAGGGACGGTGTGAGGGACGGTGTGAGGGACGGTGTGAGGGACGGTGTGAGGGACGGTGTGAGGGACGGTGTGAGGGACGGTGTGAGGGACGGTGTGAGGGACGGTGTGAGAGACGGTGTGAGGGACGGTGTGAGGGACGGTGTGAGGGACGGTGTGAGGGACGGTGTGAGGGACGGTGTGAGGGACGGTGTGAGGGACGGTGTGAGGGACGGTGTGAGGGACGGTGTGAGGGACGGTGTGAGGGACGGTGTGAGGGACGGTGTGAGGGACGGTGTGAGGGACGGTGTGAGGGACGGTGTGAGGGACGGTGTGAGGGACGGTGTGAGGGACGGTGTGAGGGACGGTGTGAGGGACGGTGTGAGGGAGGGTGTGAGGGAGGGTGTGAAGGACGGTGCGAGGGACGGTGTGAGGGACGGTGTGAGGGACGGTGTGAGGGACGGTGTGAGGGACGGTGTGAGGGACGGTGTGAGGGACGGTGTGAGGGACGGTGTGAGGGACGGTGTGAGGGACGGTGTGAGGGACGGTGTGAGGGACGGTGTGAGGGACGGTGTGAGGGACGGTGTGAGGGACGGTGTGAGGGACGGTGTGAGGGACGGTGTGAGGGACGGTGTGAGGGACGGTGTGAGGGACGGTGTGAGGGACGGTGTGAGGGACGGTGTGAGGGACGGTGTGAGGGAGGGTGTGAGGGAGGGTGTGAGGGAGGGTGTGAAGGACGGTGCGAGGGACGGTGCGAGGGACGGTGTGAGGGACGGTGCGAGGGACGGTGCGCGGGACGGTGCGAGGGACGGTGTGAGGGACGGTGTGAAGGACGGTGCGAGGGACGGTGTGAGGGACGGTGTGAGGGACGGTGTGAGGGACGGTGCGAGGGACAGTGTGAGGGACGGTGCGAGGGACAATGTGAGGGACGTTGTGAGGGACGGTGCGAGGGACGGTGTGAGGGACGGTGCGAGGGACGGTGCGAGGGACGATGCGAGGGACGGTGTGAGGGACGGTGTGAGGGACGGTGTGAGGGACGGTGTGAGGGACGGTGTGAGGGACGGTGTGAGGGACGGTGTGAGGGACGGTGTGAGGGACGGTGTGAGGGACGGTGTGAGGGACGGTGTGAGGGACGGTGTGAGGGACGGTGTGAGGGACGGTGTGAGGGACGGTGTGAGGGAAGGTGTGAAGGACGGTGTGTGGGACGGTGTGTGGGACGGTGTGAGGGACGGTTTGAGGGACGGTTTGAGGGATGGTGTGAGGGTGAGGACGGTGTGAGGGAAGGTGTGAAGGACGGTGTGTGGGACGGTGTGAGGGACGGTTTGAGGGACGGTTTGAGGGATGGTGTGAGGGACGGTGTGAGGGACGGTGTGAGGGACGGTGTGAAGGACGGTGTGTGAGACGGTGTGAGGGACGGTGTGTGAGACGGTGTGAGGGACGGTGTGAGGGACGGTGTGAGGGACGGTGTGAGGGACGGTGTGAGGGACGTGGTGGGAGGAACGTGGTGTGAGGGACATGGTGTGAGGTCCGTGATGTGAGGGACACGTGGTGTGAGGGACGTGGTGTGAGGGACGTGGTGTGAGGGACGTGGTGTAAGGGACGTGGTGTGAGGGACACATGGTGTGAGGGACACGTGGTGTGAGGGACACATGGTGTGAGGGACACGTGGTGTGAGGGTTGTGGTGTGAGGGTTGTGGTGTGAGGGACGTGGTGTGAGGGACACGTGGTGTAAGTGACACCAAGAAAGTGTTGTGAGGGACATGGTGTGAGGGACACGTGGTGTGAGGGCCACCTTCCCCCTTTACGAGATACCTATAAATCGGCTAATTCGATGGTTTATAACTAAGTATGGACATATATAACATGTATGTCTGTTAGTTTTTGTTTTGGAGTGAGTACAACAACTACAACTTCGTCAGCGCTACCCATGATTCGGACCTCTTATTGTTATTCTTTGTATGCCTCACCTAAATAACGTACCGACTTCGATTAAATTTTAAACTAGGTAGATGTGGGTACCGTAGAACACATATAGTTTACGTTTGTCTTTTTAAGAAGTATTTATTTCTCCCTATTCCCCACTATCAAACCAATTTTGATTAATTTTGTTGGCGTCTTTGATTATTATTACATTTACCATTCACAATGTTGTCCTTTTTTCCCACAAAAGGACTTACAGTGGATTTTAAAATCTGAAATCTCAGAAAATTTCAAAATCTAGTATGATAAGTCGCTCTGTTAGGATTCTGGCGATTGGGTTAGTTAAAGGGACGTACAATGTTTTAAAAACAATTTACTTTGTCCGCCCACTCAGTCCTGTTTTCCCACAATATTGATTTATTTATCGAATTACAATAACTTTCGGAAATGTGTGATTATCTATTTATTGTAGTGTTATTATGCAATAGTTTGTAACAGTGGATAACTAAAGGACTTATTTTATCAATTTTTGCTATTTTTTTCTTATTTTACCCAGGAATTTAATTAATTTTTCCTGTTTTTCTTTCCCAGTCTTAAATTAATTATTTAACAGAGTTCCTGTTAATAACATAACAGAGTTCTGTTAGCTAACATGAGAGATAGATTTTAAAATCTATCTTCACACACATCTCCCTCTCTGTGCTCACCCACGTGTTAAATCCTTTTAGCTTGAAATACCTTTATATTCCAGTAACATCATAAAAAGGATATTTGAAAAGCAACTTCTTTTTTATTTGTTGTTTTTGTTATTTATTCTGTATTGAACAAGTGAGACTCACAATCACACACACACACACACACACATACAGGCCCATTGTATCCAATGACAAGAGATCAACACAAAAACACAATGTCCAGTTTTAAATCGATTTTTATTTGCTTGTATGCATGTATGGTAGCGTTTAATTGTGTGTTGGTATGTATACCGATGTATGTATATGTGTGAAGTAAAAATCGTTCTGAGAAAATCAAATTTCTAAGTATTTACAATGAGTTCAAGGGAAACGAAATTTCTAGCCTCTGCCAAGATATACGAGAGATCTAAAGAGGCTAGAGATAGGCAAGATACAGCCGGGTTTATAAATTAAAACCTGTCCTACATATATACATATATACATACATACATAATTGGTCATTACAACCCTTTAGTCAGGATTACGACCTAGCTTCTCACACCACTGATGTTGCGTGTGTTACTTTTATACATGAAGAGCGGGACGTACAGTTTAAAGTCGACTCCGAACGACAGATTTTTGAGAAATTGTTCATGGCAATTTTTTATTTACTCTCAGAGTTTTTGCCAGAAATCTGCTGAGAGGAAGTCGCCGAAGAAATATTTTTTTCATATTTTCAGTTTGATGTGTGATCTGGGATTTGAACCGAGGCCTCACGTCTAATAAGCCAACACACTACATACTAGACTACGGCGCCTTCTAAAACCCATCCTACTATTTCATATTCTTCGAAAGATAATTCCGATTCAGCAGAGCCAGATCTGTGGTTAACGATAACAAATAGTTGCAACGAAAACGAAGCAAACGTGCAATGGCTCTCGCCGCTCAGCAATCACACTGTACGCCAGAAAAGCTTCCAAACAATGCCCTGACGTGTCTGGAAAGGTTCGACGTACCCTAGTAGTTATGCGAATTATAAGTAGTTATGTTTCCCTGAGGCAGGCGCTGTCCCAATGCACTAAGTATTTGTACCAACCTTGTGAAATGCGATGTACGATGGCATATTGCGAATTACTCTACCACATGCTACGTTAATTGTGGACTATGCGGACGATATCAGCGGTTGTTGTAGACAAACGACGCGGTATTCTGAAAGAGAAGCGTAACAATGCTTCGGCGATAATAAGAAAATGGCTGGATTATGTGGGCCCCTGCACGGAAAACTAGAAAACCTGTACTGATTAAATCAGAAACAACGGAACTTGTAACTTTTAAGGGTGCAGATCCGCTGAGGAAGAGAAGACTGTTATCCACTTTGCTTCTTAATGCCCATCTCTTGCGAAGAGCAGATACAGGTTAATTGGCTCTCCAACCCTTGTCAGCTTGACGGAGCTATCATCCTTTGATGTCAAGGATATATGTAGCTTCGTTTATCAAAATTTTGGGCTGGTTTTCTAGCCTGGGGTAGTCGTGCTTTAAATGTGCAGCCCTTTCGCTGACCAACTTCTTCTTCTTCCCTGTTTTGAAGGAACTTGGCCACTACAGACACTGCGTTCACCTATGGCGTTACAATGGCCGCTATGCGTGCTCAAGTGAGCTTTTGGCATCAACCTAACCTAACCTAACATTTAAAGGCTACATACATAACATACATAATTGGACATTACAACCCTTCAGAAAGGATTACGACCTAGTTTCTCACACCACTTATGTTGTGTGTGTTAATTTTATACATGAGTGGTGGGATCTACAGTTCAAAGTCGACTCCGAACGACAGATTTTTGAGAAACTTTTTCATGGCAATTTTTATTTATTTACTCTCAGAGTATTTGTCCGAAATCTGCTGAGAGGAAGTCGCCGAAGAAATATTTTTTGTATTTTATTTTGATGTCTGGCCTGGGGCTCGAACCCTGGCTTTACGTCTAATAAGCCAACGCACTACCTACTAGACTAAGGCTACATATTTATGGAAAAACGTAGAGCACTGGAAGTGATTTTGGCTACAGTACAACCTTTAAAACTTCAATAACTGAAATATACCGATTAAGTGACAAATGAAATGCCGGTTGACAGACGGTTCTTGTTCATAGTCGATATAATTGAGAAGGAACTCAGAGCTCTGCAACAACAGTATCCACAACAACATTGACAGAGGCAACTGAACTGTAACGAACATGACAAAGATCTCAACATCTTTACTAAGATTGTGCCGTTAATCATTATCCAGCATAATTATTGTCGGAGTTACCATATCGAATGCCCACATGATTTATAAAGAGGTTCTGACATGCTGTAGTCTCGTCTACAAACACGAATAATCCAGACTTAAACTTCGGAGAACTCAAACCAACAACAACAAATCCAACAACATTGACAGAGGCAACTGAACTGTAAAGAACATGACATTTGAGCATAACGATCTGGATGGTCTCCCATATTTAATCGACGAATCTTATAATCGGACGCCGGGATGAAAACCCCACACCAACTAAGGCTTTCAACTGCTTTACACCTCGTAAACAGAAATGTTTATACCTTAAGGAATTGGTGAACTGGCGAGTTATAGTAATCCAGGTTCCAATCTCGGAGAATACATTGAATAAAAATTAAAAAGGCCTCAATGCCCTCTAAATACTTCAGAAATTTGGAAATGTAGCTAGTTTAGATGGAAATGGTGTAAAATGAAAACATTTGTTGACATTTCAATCCTTTTTTTTCTTTTTTTTTGCCTCCACTCATACTGTATTGATTACAATACAGACTCAAGCAAGAAAAAAAACTGTAGGTTGGGGTATTGAATTGCATCAGTTGGGCAGAGGGAGCTGAATTTTTATTTTTTTTTTCCGTGAATCAATGTCGATTACAAACAAGTTGTTAACAAGTGCTTTGAGAATTTTTTTTCTTATTTCTGGTGGATATCTCAACTCTATGAATTTCAAAAGAAAACCTCTATTCCCAGAAATATTTAATAAAGGCTTGACTTAATTGCACAACCTCATTATCTTATTATCTCATAATAGATCATATTCGATGGCATAGAGGGGCCAATATGCGAATATCTATTGAATACATACCATCACTTACATACATCTCCCTCGCTCTCTCGCTCTTTATCTCTTATTGGCTCTAAGTGTAATATTTGTGGTTGTCCTTAATTGAAATCCTTTTATAAATAAAATCTTGACTATTTCTGAATAGTTTACGTTACACTCAATCAATAGGTATTAAAACGGATTTTATCAGATTATGCAGCAAATAATTGTTTCTTCTTATCAAGGCAAAAAGGCATTTAAATTGAATTGAAACAAGAGGAAAAGGATTAATTTACTTCAAGGAATTCTTGGGAAACCTTTCAAATTTTTAAAGAAAATTAAATTGAAGCAGACAAGAAAATTGCTGTCAATCAAATGCGCACATACGAAGCCATACACGTAAACCAAAGCTCCACTATAATTGAAAGGCTTTCTGATTGATTACAAGAGAATGCAAAAGTGCTTCTTAATGACAGTAGAATACCCAACACTATTGATTCATTGGAACATCAATGTCGTCGCCACCCCACTCCTTTGATTCGCAATGTGGTTTGTGTTTCACAACGAAATGAGGTCGCCATTGTCTAGACGTGAGGCCGTGGTTCAAACCCCCAACTCAGTTATCTCGTACAAAACGAAATATGAGAAAATATTTCTTAGGCGACTTCCCCTGAGCAGTCTCCTGACAACAACTCTGAAAGAAAAAAAACTAAATTACCATGAAAAGTTTCTCAAAAATTTATTGCGTAGGTCCCGCCACTCAATGGAAAATTAGCTCACACACAACATAGATGGTGAGAGAACCTAGGTTGTAATCCTGACTAAAGGATTGTATGACCAATGAAGTAATTAAGTAATTAAGTACAGCGTAATGTGTTCTAGTGAATTAAAGAAATTTATTTTTACTTTGTAATCGTCTGTCATGTAGGGTACATTCATTGGTGTTCGATTGACCAGACACATACATACATAATTGGTCATTATAACCCTTCAGTCAAGATTACGACCTAGTTTCTCACACCACTTATGTTGTGTGTGTTAATTTTATACATGACTGGTGGGACCTACAGTTCAAAGTCGACTCCGAACGACAGATTTTTGAGAAATTTTTCATGACAATTTTTATTTACTCTCAGAGTTTTTGCCAGAAATCGCCGAAAAAATACTTTCTGTATTTTATTTTGATGTCTGGCCTGGGGCTCGAACCCTGGCTTTTCGTCTAATAAGCCAACACACTACCTAGTAGACCACGGCCACCACTATTAAAGTAAAACTAAATTACCATGAAAAGTTTCTCAAAAATTTATTGCGTAGGTTCCGCCACTCAATGGAAAATTAGCTCACACACAACAAATATGGTGTGAGAACCTAGGTTGTAATCCTGACTAAGGGATTGTAATGACCAATGAAGTAAGTAAGTAAGCAAGTACAGCGGAATGTGTTCTAGTGAAATAAAGAAATTTTATTTTATTTTGTAATCGTCTGTCATGTAGAGTACATTCATTCGTGTTCGATTGACCAGAGCATCGCATTATTTGGAACTGTCTTCTTGCAGAAATCTATCTTGTTACTTTTAATAAAAGAAAAAAAAAACAGTTTTAAGTCGAATGTCCAAAAACACCACTACCTTCTTTAACTTCGAAGGTTCACAAGCTATAAACAAAGAATATGGATATAAAGAATACGCATCATGTAGAAGTAAAATTTCTTATGGCGGGTCGTAACATTACGACCCGCTCTCACCAAAATCTTTTTAAAAATCATTTCTTGATGAGGGGGGAGGAAGACAGAAGGAAAATGAACACAAACAAAGAGCGTAACAATGTGTTGCTCTCATCGTACGTATGTACATGTGTATGTATTCTTGTGTTTTTTGATTTAGTTGTCGATCAGACTGCGACAAGAATAGATATGTTGCGGATGCTTTATCATTTTATTTCAGAATAACACTCAAAGAATATTTTGTGTTAAAAATGTTCTATGTCATTAGCTGGGCGTATTTTATTTTGTCCCATAGTATAATTTTTTTTAAATGCTTTGGAATGCTCGTTTTTTTTTTTCTTTTAATAAAAAATGGTTTTTTTATTCTTTTTATTTTTATTTATCTAAAAAACATGGCCTAATTTTGAAGCCAAAGATGGATAGCTTTATGTTCTTTTAATAATAAAATCGATGTTTTATTTTATTTTTATTTATCCAAAATTATTAAGCCAAAGATAGACAGCTTTACATATGTATATTGATGAAATGAAAACAAAAATGGCGTATATTCCTAACACTTTTATATGGCTGTAAATAAATAAATTCTCTCAACTTATTTTCTCTCTCTTACTCACAAATCCATAACCAAAGGCATGTGTTAACCTAGAGAAAAATTGTTAGTAATAATGTTAAGTCTACTTATTAACCCAATGATATGTACATATATGTGATCGGAAAATATAGAACAATTGTACTGCACTAAGACACTAAGACACCGTATTTAACTTGGCAAGTATTCTTCCAAAAATAGAAATCATTTCTCATTGAATATTAGTGAATACTACTGTGATATTTCTTTGGGTGTATCATTGAAGTCTGAAAAAAGCGACATGAACCTTCTTCTTTAAAAACTGACAAGATTTTTACGCTCTTTTTAACGAACATTCTTGATGTTCGTGTCCTATGTGTGTAAAAAGCCGAATATGTTCTTACCCTGAGGGACATTGGTGCCGACGTCTTTTTTTAACACCAGAAAAATAAATAAAAAGTGGTCAAACAACAAAAACGCACGATGAGAACAACGTATTGTTACGCTCTTGGTTTCTGTAACCTTCCTTTCTATCTTTCCCCCCGCGTCATGAAATATTTTTGAAAAATATTCAAAAATATGTTAAAATGCACATTCTTTATACTTTATTTTCTTTGCTATAAATTAAACATAAAACATAAATTTTTACATGTGTGTGAAGATAAATTCGAATTTGAAAATCCAAGACGCAATTCATAAATTTTAGCAGCGCCACATTTGGTGTTAACAGAGCAAAGTTTCCTCTTAACAGAACCAAATTTGCCCTTAACTGAGCACTGTTAGCTATTTAACAGGATCGATCTGAAAGAACCCACTTGTTTAGGAGCTAATTTTGGGAAATACTCTAGCTCTACAGTACCATACTATATGCAAAGGAAGGTTCCAAGGCCTCTTAATATTATCAGCAACATAGTCACATATAAAGTGATATGGTATTTTGAAAATTGGCTTTAAAAATATGAATTTTTTGCTTGAAAATTCTGTAGATCAGTGGCCATTTTGGAACATATAAGAAATAGTACACCATACATGTTATATGCAACTCTTAGTCCAGGGAGGCCTCTTTCGAACCGTGATAGTGGGATGGTTGGAATAATTTTACATTTCAATACTTTTGTTCACAAATAATAATGATCATAATGAGAATTAAATTTTATATCAATAGTCTGCAATAATTGCAAAGTACAAGACTAATCTACTTATTGCCACTGTTAAACAGTTAACAGTGCTCTGTTAATAGCAAAATTTACCCTGTTAGTAGGTTTGCGTCTTTGGTTTTTAAATTCGAATCTATCTTCACACACATAATTCCCACTCTTTAAGTGTATTGAGTTACAACATTCTAACATGTCATGTTATCCCTTCTAATTGTCCCCATACAGCATGTGAAAGATGCTTCAAATATCTGACAATTTGATTTTTTTTCTCTTTTGGAGCTCGTGTTATTAATTGTCTTTATCACTGTCACTGTTTTGTCGTTTACAAAATCATAAAACTTTATGAATTTTGAAATTATTTTGTTTTAAATTTTTATAAATAAAGCACAATAACATATAGCAACAACAACAACAACAATAATAATAATAATAAATAAAATATAATATTTTGATAATCTAATATCGAATACATTAATATCATCATTATTATCATCATCATCATCATCATCCGTCCAATGCGAACATGCAATGAATGGATGAAGCACTCCTTTAGTGGCACTGCTATTGCTGCTGCGACTGGTACTTGTATGGCTCAAGTGGCTGAGCCGTCAGTTGCAAAATTTATTTCCCAACTGACAGTTGGGTTTATTGCTTTCAAATTCAAAATCCATAGAAAAAACAAATGGAGTGAATGAATGAATGAATGAATGAACAAATGAATGAGAAACTGAATAATTTCGGCAAAATTTATGAATAAAATTTTTAAGTATTTTCTACAACAATTTGGTTTTTATTTCGATTTATTTTCAAGGGGGACAAATATTATTTACGTTGTGGTTTTTGTCTTCTCTTCTTTGGTTGGAAATAAATTTTCTATGACATATTTTTAGGCCACTAAAGTGGGTTTTTTTATTCAACTCCAAAACTGAAAAGGACTTCATTCATTCTTTAATTATGAATTGCCACTAAAACAATAAATTCGAAATTATTCTAAAACTTTCTTACATTTCTAAATGGGGTGCAAAGAACCCTTTGATATTTTTAGGGTTAAATGGTGACCTTCATTACAGTCTCTAGAGCATGGATTATTACAATCATTGCACTTCATTTGATTAAAAGTACTAAAGACTGCCTTACTTATCTTGAATAGGTACGTAGTACTCTCATAAGTATAGGTAGTTAAGTTACTTAAAAGTATTGTTATGCAATCAAGCAGAGCTTAAAAACTATGCATTCATTTTATTTGCTAAAAAGTCTTGTACTGTTACTGAATCCAACAAATTTGTAATGAAAATCAAGTCCCATCTGATTATGTAGGTTGTTCTCCTTCCGGAGAATGCCAAGAGACAGTCAAAAAATATATTTATGTTCTTGCAATTCTGGATCCGGCAATACAAAGTAATTGAGTATCCCAATTTCGTATTACCAAAAGTCCATTCCAATGAATAGACCTAAGAGCATACGAAAAAGATATGAAGATCGCCTTCACGCCTAGATCTCAACATCTTTACTAAGATTGCGCCGTTAATTATCAACTCAGATGGCTTAAACCCGCATAATTATTGTCGGAGTTAGCATATCGAATGTCCACATGATTTATAAAGAGCTTCTGAAATGCTGCAGTGGCTTTAAGTACTTGACTGCAAGATCGAATAATCCAGATTTAAACTTCGGAGAAGTCAAATAAAGTAAAAAACTTAAATTCTCTTCAAACAAACTACCGCGAAAACCTCCTGACCTTTTTTCCACCCGTGGGCGACACAACATCAATAATGCACTCTTGAGCAGGACTCAGCCAGCAAAAGTTTCACTAGACATTCTCTGGTTGTGGTTCTACATGCATACAAGATTGATATGGGGCCAGTCTAGATACGGATTTAGCTGAGTGAATACATAATTGGTCATTACAACCCTTCAGTCAGGATTACGACTTAGTTTCTCATACCACTTATGTTGTGTGTGTTAATTTGTATGCATGAGTGGTGGCACCTACAGTTTAAAGTCGACCCCGAATGACAGATTTTTGAGAAAATTTTCATGACAATTTTTATTTACTCTCAGAGTTTTTGCCAGAAATCTGCTGAGAGGGAAGTTGCCAAAGAAATATTTTTTGCATTTTGTTTTGATATCTGGCCTGGAGCTCGAACCCTGGCTTTACGTCTAATAAGCCAACACCCTACCTACTAGACTACGGCGACTTCTGAGTGAATAGCTTTTTTAAAATCAAAGCTCACTTGAGTACAAATATCGGCACCTTGTGATACCACATGAAGAGATGCGAAAGAGTCTGCTACTACTCTCCGGACGTGACAATCAAAGTTAGGGCTTCGCATTTAAAGCATAGAATACGGCATTAGAATTAAATTGAAAAGCAGCCTAAAGGTTAATGATCCCATAACTATGCGGTAATAACGATATTTCCAATAGGAATTGTGAATCAAAAATGAACTCCTTAATGAACTCTTTAATTAACTCGTTAATTAATAAGTAGGCAAAAATAGGTCCTTCTTCGAGCGATCTGCAACCTCTACAAAAATCATTGGCTCGTCAGCAAAGTAAGCAATGGTTTGTGATATTGGGCAGTGACAGAGATCGCTCAGTTCTTCGCCAATTAAGCGAGATATATATCGATATCAACCACTCAAGACCTCAGGTTTGTACCGGAACGAGATCTTATTACCGCTTGGCTGCCAGAAAATATAGTAAAAAGTCACCGATCCCTTAATCAGAATCAGTTTCCTGGCTTAATGAATGGCCTAAAACATACTGCAGCAGTCAATAAGATGGATCGAGATTCTAAAAGTACGTCCTTCGAAGAAAATTTCACAGCCTATCTTATTCTCGAGTTTAGAACAAGAGTTCCAAAATCAAACAATTTTAACTGCTTGAAATTGTAATGTGCTATCCTCTGTCTAGAGGGTGGGCTCGGACGAGTTATAATCTTTTTCACCTCAGAAACTGGCGATAGAATAGTGGCCAGAGGAAATAAGATACCAACGTGACAGCTCTTTAAGACAGCTCTTAAGAGTCTGGCGATAGAGTAGTGGCCAGAGAGAATAAAGTACCAACGTGACAGCTCTTTAAGCCAATGAAGCATAACAAAGCGGACTTTTGTACTGCGGGTAGTGTTGTAAAGGACTTGTAATTTGCATCACCACAAACCAAGCAATTTCTACTGACGGCGATTCAAACTCCAGCCTAGTTTCTCGATTAGATTGTTACATTGCCTCTGAGAAGACTAAATCATTAACAAAAGACATCTTTTTCTATTGTATTCCTCAGTCTAAACAATTCATTCCTTTCTATAACTGAGTCTACCTTTCACCTACTCAAGCAGACAGTGTGAGCAATAAATACTGATTCTGACACTCTGTGTTGCAAGACCAACTATACAACGATAAAAAGAAAAAATCCACTCTTCAAGTACAGAGGAATTGCTCTGATGAAACCACTAAAAAGCCAACAACAACAACAAAAAACTTGATATATTGATAAAAACAAAACAACAGCAACAACAATATTAAAAAAAAATAGAATAAGAAAGGAAGAGAAATAAAAAAAATTAAAATAAGAATTCGGCACAATAAAAGAAATGAAAACAAAAGCGAAAGCGAAAGCAAAACAAGTGTAAAAATGAAGATAATTTTTGTTACCAACACTGTTTTGTTGTTATTGTTGTTTTTGATTATAACGGAATGATATTGCCGCCGATGTTGCTGTTACTGTTGCTGTTATCAGTGTGGATTCGTATTTCAAGCACAATAAATAATTTTTTTAAGAATAATTGAATGAGCGACTGAACGACTGCACGACTGAATGAATGAATGAGCGCGAGTGAATGAATAAATGAATGATTATTTATGACAAACAGCAAAGCAAGAAAAAGAAGAAGATAAAAATAGAACAGTGAATGAAGGGATGGGGTAGTTTGTCTAAAAAAGCCTTACAAGTAATCATAGAACAGGAGTTTTTTGCTTCTCTTTTCTCTTCTTGTATTATGTGTTGCTTTTATATCACAATCACGATAATCATAATTATGTTGAACGTAATCATGAGGTAGTTGTTGAATTAAATTCTGATGAATAGACAAATTCCCTTTGAGTTCTCAGTTTTTCTTTTTTCATTTTTATTTTTTTTTCCAGCGATTACAAGATTCGATAAAAACTTAATTGGTTTCTTAAATAACTTGAGGGCAATCTATAGAATTATAATTGTCCTCAGCAGCAGCAGCAGCAGCAGCAAGAACAACAACAACAACAACTGCTGTTTATAATTAATTGAGGGAATTATTTGCACTTTACAATGTTAATAGTTATTGAGAGTCAAAAGTCATGAACAAATGAAAATTAAAAAATTTTTCCAACAAATCCTTGTGAACTTTTGGAAAGTATCATATCATCATAATTGAGATTAGTTTTGAATTAAGCTAGGGAAAATGGTTTGGGAATTTGCTATACATAGGCCGCATTGGATCTTTTTATCAGACGGTCTACTTTGAAAATTTCGAAGGAAACCAAATGATGGGACTCTGCCTGACTCCTATTGACTTGTATGTCAAGCGGTGTGCAGCGCGTAGTGTCATACGCCTGAGGGAATCGGGGTGCTGGAAACAGCGTTCGATAGGTCACTCCAGAGTTCTGAATGTCGTCTTTCCTGATGGAAGATATGCGCTTTCAGAAAAAGCCACTGATTATATTGTGCCTGAGGCTATGGTTAAGGAATACTTATACCGGATAGGGCACAATGGAATAGTGGGGTACTCCAGGGGCAGAGTGGTATACCCATCTTCACAGATGGGTCTAAGTTAGGTGGACGTACAGGTGCTGGGGTTTTCTGTAGGGAACTCGGTCTTGAACTCCACTTCAGGTTGAATGATGACTGCAGCGTTTTTCAGGCGGAGATTTTCGCAATCTTGAAGGCTATTGGGGCCATAGCTGGTGGCCCAGCTTCGGATTCCGAATCTTACATGATCTTCGTTGACAGTCAGGCTGCCCTTAGGGCCATTGCGTCGGTCTGGTGCAAATCACGGCTTGTTCGCGACTGCAAGAAGTCGTTGAGGACTTTTGGGCCGGACCGTATCCGTCTGTGCTGGGTTCCGGGACATAGCGGAATACCGGGCACTGAGACGGCGGATGCCCTCGCTAGGCTAGGTTCGCTTTCAGTAGGCGATTTGATGGTTGGTCCTGACCCCCCAGTCTGTCACCTCTATGGCCTCATCAATGGATGTGTCATGGAGAAAGAGCAGAGGCGTTGGGGGAACGGATCGGGTTGTTTTGTTTCTAGGTGTCTATGGCCTGCTGTAGACAGTAAGAGAACAGGTTGGCTGCTGGGCTTGAATAAGGCCAGCTTAAGGTTGTTTGTCGGTTTTATCACGGGGCACTGCGAGATTAGGTCACTGACGGGGATCTGGAACAGATCCCAGCCGGACTATTGCAGGACGTGTTGCGATGAGGAGGAGTTGGAGACTATCGAACACCTCCTCTGTAACTGCCCAGCCCTTGGTAGATTGAGGTTGAGGACCCTTGGTAGGTCCTTCTTTGAGAGTTTGAATTCTGTGTCGAGAGCCGACATCATGGCTCTCCACAGATTCATTAGTGGCTTAGGCTGGTTGAGAGGCTAGGACTTCATCGGTGTAGTCGCGCTCTCCCATCCTTTTGTTGTGTCTGGTCTGTGTGATTCCTCCGCTTCCCACTCCCCCCTTTCCCATATACCCTCCTTTCATCCTACCGCCTATACTATCCTTCCCTCCTTTAGGACGTTGTACAATGGGTCAATCTGACCTCCGGGTACTGTACCTGTCTTGACTGACAGGTACACGTCCTCTAACCTAACCTAAATGCTGGGACGCATTGCTTTCATAGAAACGCAACGCAAAGCAACGAGAGAACTTTTGAGAAGCGATTGTCCCATGTTTCGCATCGGATGTTCACCACATTCGTAGAAGCAATTCTCCTATATGACGCTCTTGTCTGGTGAAAGGCTTTGGACAGCAGGAGACCATTTTGAACGCAGCATAGAGACTAAGTAGGTGTTTGGGGTAGGTTTGAAGACGGGTATAGCCACAGTGAGAAACACAAAAACACCCAGAGATGCTGGAAGCCAAATATAATGGGAAAAGGGAAAGAAATTAAATAAAAAAAAACCAAATAGAGAGTGAAGGAAAAGTGCCGAAAACAAAGGAAATAGTTGCTTAAGAATGAATGCATCGCCTTCAGCCAGGTCAAAATCATTATAACACTCTAGGAGAGCCTGAATATCAGCTTTTGACAGAAGTTTTAAACTCTCAATGAATCCCTCTGTAGGGGTATACAAACAAAAATCTGGGCAGTAACAGAGGAGTTGCTCATCTTTAAATATCCTGGAAAAATACGACTTAAATCGGTCCAGACTCCCGTAAGTAAACTGACAACACATTGTCACAAAAGAACCGCAATGAACAGTCTCACGTTAGGGATATTAAGTCCCAGCTGCCAGCAAGTTCTACCTCCCGTCAGCAGATGGTCATAGGCCGTGCAAAGGTGTAAAGATTATCTTGTCACTTACGGTATAAGGGCCTTTGACATACTATTAGCAGTGAATGCCTTAACCTACAGCAATTCTGCTGCTTATTACTTTAATTTAATTGCAATGATTTGCTATTATTTTCATCAGTACTGTACTCCTAACATCGCTCACATTAAATATTTCGTCTCCTTTTAAGATGGAGGCGAGTTACAATAGAGACTCTTAAAGTCCTTTATTTTTTTTTTTACAGACATTAGTAGGCAGCGAAAACTCAATTAATTTTTTAGTGTTTGTCGCTGACAGCCCAAGCGTTATACAACAACGGTCGCACTGTCAAATATTTAAACACTTTCCTTTTAAACGAAAAAAAAAATTATTTTATTTTAGAAGATTTCCTTTCTTTCCTTCTTTTTTTGTTGAGTTCTTGGCAGAATATTTATATTTTAGTTGGGTTTTGTTGTCCTTTATCGACTTCAGTTGCTCTTTTTGGTTGTGATGTGGACTTTAGCACCCAGTTGTTGAATAAAATTATTTAATATTCCGCAACAAAAACAAAAGAAAAGAAAATTAAGGAAGAAATTGTGAAAAATGGCCAAAAAAAAAACAAATGTTTTCCTGACGAACATTTTAATTTATTGTGGTTCTCAATTTAAATTTGGGTTAAAGACCATAAAAATATTGGCGAGCGTTAATTGGAAACAACTGTTGTTGTTCAAAGGATACCAAAAAACAAAAAAAAGGAAAGGAAAAAGGATCAGCATATAACATAAAGAGCAGTTTCCGTTTTCTATGCGCATTGAATTTTAAATCAAGCGAATAAGAAAGCAAATCCAGTAATACTTGGATGGGAGGCTTTAATAACTGCTAGAAAGCTTAGCGATTCCAAAATGCAAATTTTGAACAGACAAAATCTCCGTTGGCTTCAATATGTATGGCACCTAATTTGCTTGTTCACAAAACGCTTCTCTAGTGTTATTCTGTCATGTAACGTTTGACGACAATATTCATGACGTAATGCCTCGAACATTCTCGTGGGAGATGCTCAGCATCCATGTTAGAATCCTTACTTCTGAACCGCATAAACCTTCTCTTACATAAACCTTCTCGATAGAACATATTCAGAATAAGATTCCGAGGGACTTATTTTGAATCAGAAACGAGCACAGGATGAAAAGTGTTTCCATTACTCTCTATGCTTGTAACAAAACTTCTGAGGAAAAAGCTTCTAGGAAAACTCATCGAATGTACACAACAATATGAAGTTGCCGTGGTCTAGTAGGTAGTGTGTTGGCTTATTAGACGTAAAGCCAGGGTTCGAACCCCATGCCAGACATCAAAACAAAATACAAAAAATATTTCTTAGGCGACTTCCTCTGAGCAGATTTCTGGCAAAAACTCTGAGAGTAAATAAAATTGCCATGAAAAAGTTTCTCAAAAAATCTGTTGTTCGGAGCCGACTTTAAACTGTAGGTCCCACCACTCATGTATAAAATGAACACACACAACATAAGTGGTGTGAGAAACTAGGACATTGTACAATGGGTCAATTCGACCTCCGGGTACTGTACTTGTCTTAATTGGACAAGTACACGTCCTCTAACCTAACCTAACCTAACCTAACACAACAGTAGTCCTACTACTACCTACTATCTAGATCAACGGATGCCTGGTTCCTTGGCCTAACTTTATAAGGCGGATAGAAAAATCCTCCCGATTTATGTCTACTGGTGCAACATGTATACCATGTATGTACGTGCGTATGTTTGCTGTAAGGGCGCATCAACTAATACTTGTTAGTGTCTACGGTCAATAGAGGATCGTAAAGAAATTAAAAACTTTCGGAAACTTTAATACTTCGCCATAATTTCTAGAGGAAGCTCAGAACGTCCACTCCGGATAGAAGTGAGTGGGAAAGAGGTGTGATTCACCTCGACAACGATTTCATACAAAACTTCACAAATGATTTGAAAATGAAAGGAACTGGTATACTTAATTTGATTAAGCTGTGGGGGGTAATGATTGCTAAAGACAACAATAATTCTGACAAAGACATTAACATACCCTTCGGTCAGGGTAGTGGACTCTAACATAATTGCCCCTATGGCAGCCTGCGATTATCGGGACACTCTCAATGAAATGGCTGAGTGGTACAATTTTCACATCACGTTGATATCGGAACCATCCAGAAAACTACAGAGCAGATGAATTGATCAGATATGGTATAATCATTGAATTTCCGGTAAACTTCTTTACATTGCGGTTCTCCAAGTGCAGAATTGATTATCTAGTAATAGATTTCACTACCAACATGCACCCTGCTTCGGATAGCATCAAGATAGCTCCTCAAATCTAACCAAGTCTAACAACAGAGAGGTCTACCCACAAAAGATCTCTGCATACTTTCCGATGTCATTACTGGACTTGCTTGCATTTGGATACTCGTCGAGACTGAAGAGGCGAGAAAGAAAAGGAAAATATTATTCGCCCTGTGTTACAAAGAAATACCTGGTCTCCTACTATGCAGATAATATTAATGATCTGTGAAGCATACCTACCTACCATATGTACATAATTGGTCATTGCAATCCTTCAGTCACGATTACCATCTAGTTTCGCACACTATTTATGTTGTGTGCGTTAATTTTTATACATGCTTGGTGGGATCTACAGTTTAAAGTCGACTCCGAACGACAGCTTTTCGGGAAACTTTTCATGGCAATTTTTATTTACTTTCAAAGTTTTTACTAGAAATCTGCTGAGAGGAAGTCGCCGAAGAAATATTTTGTCATATTTCGTTTAGTTGGAGATGACTGACCTGGATTTTGAACCAAGGCCTCACGTCTAAGAAGCCAATACACTACCTACTAGACAACGGCGGCTTGTGAATCACAAACATTGGAAATCCAAATGGAATTGGAAGCTCCGAATAGTACAAGTGCTAGGAGAACTGTGGTATCACACTGGACCACATTTAGCCTAAGTGTGCCTTGGATGACAACCACTTTTAAACACTTACCTATTGAAGACAATGTGCTTCAGCTTTACTTAGGTTAGGTTAGGTTAGAGGACATGTACTTGTCAATTGAGACAAGTACAGTACCCGGAAGTCGAATTGACCCATTGTACAACGTCCCAGTTTCTCACACCACTTATGTTGTGTGTGTTAATTTTATACATGAGTGGTGGGACCTATAGTTTTAAGGCGACTTCGAAAGACAGATTTTTGAGAAACTTTTTCATGGCAATTTTATTTACTCTCAGAGTTTTTGCCAGAAATCTGCTGAGAGGAAGTCGTCGAAGAAATATTTTTTGTATTTTGTTTTGATGTCTGGCCTGGGGCTCGAACTCTGGCTTTACGCCTAATAAGCCAACACACTGCCTACTAGACTACGGCGACTTCAAAAACTACTACTTAACTTTAAAATTAAAGAAGAAGAGCAAAACTTCTTGCAAATGTTCTTCAAATTAAACGATAAATTGGTCATTTTCGAAACAAGAAAACTCTTTTCTGCATTGTCTACCCTATTCTGTTCGTTTGCCTTTTCAAATGCCATATAATTTAGTACAGACACAAACCAAATGTAAATGATATGCCAACTGCTGAAAATTCATCTTTGTTAACCAATATTTAAATAGAAAAAGTGGAAAGAAAGTGAATAAACAAAGAAATGCATACAAAGAATTTGTAGAGAATCTGATCTGAAAAGAAGAAATGCAAACAATTTCATGGCAAACATGCAATGAAAGAATGAATGGAAGAACGAAACTCTACTACTCTTCAACCATTTAAAGTCATTACCAGGGTTTAAGTATAATACTTTGTATATATGTACGTGCATATTTGTGTATGTATAAAATTTATATTAATTTGCATAATTAAAGAGGAACAAGTAAGCCCACGGTTAAGTTTTCTTTACTTTTTGCACTCAACCATCAACTTTAAATACCAAATTGTAGCAGCATATGCCGTTTCTTACATATAAATAGACACACATCCACAATACTGTATCTCTTTTACTGTATACGAGAGAGAAAGAGAGAGAGAAAGAGAGAGAGAATTAAAATTTCCTTTTTTGAAATGCTATTAAAGCTTAAGACACATACTTAATGCACCCACCAACCCCCCCCTCCAGGATTGTGAATATTTCACTCATGATTTTCATATGATTTTCAGTGTGTTGTTTTAATTTTTGCGGTGATGCCGGCCAAAGAAGTCTTTATTGTGTGTGTGTGCGTGTGTGTGTGCTAGTCTCTCTTAATAAACTTACAGCAGCTGAAATGAAGTACAAGCCAGGCAAAAGAAAAAAACAGAGCTTAACCCCACATCCACATCAATATCAGCATCCAGTGGCGAGCATCTTTTAATTCAATACGTTGGTTAGGGTGTTGAGTTTCGTTTCTTTTAATTTTTCTTTTTCTCGTTCTCTTACGTTTTTTCTGCGGCTTACCGCGTTTTTTTTTTCGTTTCTCTGTGTTTATTTAAACAGAGGATACGATATTTAAACGATGCCAAATGAATCATTAACGCCATAGCAAGGGGAGCAAGAAATACATCTTAAATGAGCTTACGTTCGTTAAACAGGCCCTTATATGGAAGCCAATAAAATTTCTTCGTTTTTAAGAGAAAATATTGAAAGGGATGATCATTCCAAATGCAATATTATACAGTTAAATAAGAGTCAATTGCTGATTATTTGGAATTTTAAGAGCTTAAATGGCAACAAATGGATTCACACGTAGCCAAAAGCAGTTGTCTTTCCTAGAGGCCAACACTAAACAAGTTGATTTCAGATATTGGTCACCACAACCCTGTAGTCAGGATTACAACCTAGCTTCGCACACCACTCATGTTTTGTGTATTAATTTTCCTCAATGAGTAGTGGAAGCTACTTTCCATGGCTATTTTATTTTACTTTCAGAGTTCAATAAGTCACCGAAAGATATATTTTTTCAAATTTCGTTTTGTTCCTGATGTCCAGATACAATTAAGTGAGGCATATCACATCGTTCATATATCCGTCACAGCTTTTTATGGGTGGCACGCTTTGGAAAAGTCGCATCTTGCATGACCCTGGCGCATAAATCAGGCTGAATTTGATCGATAGAGTGGGCTATGTTGGCTTTGAGGTTTGCCATGGCTTGTGGCTTATTCGCATTCACCTGCGATCTAAGAAAATTTCACAAGAATTGGTCTAACGGGATCAAATAGCAGGATCTCTGTGAAACGTCACCTCCAAATGCAAATTCAAAAGCGGCATGATATGTGTGGCTCCTTCAGTCGTCTTGGTGTTCACATCATCCAATTCAGGACCAAAAAATTAATTATTAGCCTTGAAAAAGTGACTTTTCGGAACCTGCTAGACACTCTTCGATCTTATGTGGATTGCCAAATTGGACAATTTTTTTTTCGGGCGCTCATTCATCCAAAAATGGCCCTCGCCGCAGAAGATGTTTTTTAATGAAAATTAGGGTCAGTTGCCAACTACACCGGCGTCGATTACGACTGCCTACACTTCGGATTCTAAAGAGTCCGCCAAATAACTTTTTTTTTGAAAATGCTTAAAAAAACTACTGAATATTTTCTCAAATTTCTTTTTTTTATTCATTATTCATTTTATAATTTCATTTAAATGGCTGCCTCGGCTGGCCATGCAGTAGCCTACACCAGAAGATGCCGATTTTGGCAAAAAAAAATCATCTTTTCAGATGAAGCTCCTTTTGATCTTGGCGGGTATGTAAACAAGCAAAATTGTCGCATTTGGGACACAGAAAACCCGCACGCATACATTGAAAAGCCGACGCATCCAAAACGAGTCACTGTTTGGTGCAGATTTTGGTCCAGAGGCATAATTGGGCCATTTTTCTTCGAAAATGAGCAAGGAGTGGCCGTTACAATCAATGGCGATCGTTATCGGGCCATGTTGAACGAATTTTTGTTCACAAAAATTAAAGAGGAGGATACGGGCAACATTTGGTTTCAACAAGACGGCGCTACGTGCCACACAGCCGAAGCTACACTCGATGTTTTGCGCCCTGTTTTTGAAGATCGCATTATCAGGCGCAGAGCTGATGTCGTTTGAGCACCTCGGAGCTGCGATTTGACCCCGTTGGACTATTATTTGTGGGTTGCTGTCAAAGATAAGTGTTACGCCGACAAGCCAGAGACAATTGACGCTTTAAAGGACAATATTCGTGAAGCCATTGGTGAAATACAGCTGCACACAATCGATAATGTGCTTAAGAATTGGACCGATCGTGTAGGCTACTGCATGGCCAGCCGAGGCAGCCATTTGAATGAAATTATTTTCCCTTATTAACCGGAAGGATTGTACTTTCAAATAAAAAAAAGAAATTTGAGAAAATATTCAGTAGTTTTTTATGTTAAAGCATTTTCAAAAAAAAAAAAGTTATTTGGCGGACCCATTATATGCATGCCATAACTGACAAATCAAGCGCCTACAAAAACGCATAAATTGCTGCTTAAGACGCATACTGCGCATCTTGTGGCCATCAGCTATTTTAAAAGACAGCCCATATCAGGCATAAATTGATACTGAAATACGACATAGAAAATGGAGTTGAATTAGGCATACTTTGTGAAGAGATAACAACAACTCAGTCACCAATGAACTCGTAGATTTAAACGACGTGGGGGAAAGCTACCGAGGATAAAGGAAAGACACTGAACGTGGTCAGTGTTAAACAAAACCATACAAATTAGAATACAGCTCCAGTAGGAGTTGAAAGAAATCGTATAAACATTATAAACCAAGGACTTTTACAATAACGCCATGCCAGTGTTACGAAAATGAAAAATCTAGATACTGGTGTTTTGCTTTTACATCGTTTAACATTAAAATTATAAACAAAAGCTACAAAAACAAAACAAAACTTGTAAACAAGTAAACAAAAATATACCAACAACACTGCAAGAGTAAATGTAAACAAAATACACAAACAACAATAAGGAATGATGTTTACATTTATAGAGATTTCGGGAAGGCGAAGTTACGAACATTCGCTTTCAAGAACATTCATCAGACTGTTTACTGTGCCATATAAAAGGCAAGGCAAAACAGGCGAGTGAGTTAGTGAAGTTGAGTCGGTCTTGTGTGAACACGTGGTGCGTTTGAAGAGAGCAAATGTGGTTTGAAGATCTGTCGTAGTGATTGTTATTGTTTATTCAAAGGATGTAAACATAGGAATAACAAACAAAGCAATTGTTGTTGTTTACATCAAGTTGTGAACAGTGGCACACAGAATTATGCGAACAATAAAGAAATTAATTAAAACTAAAAACAAATTTATTTTTTATTTTATTTGCAATCCACGAGCTCATATTTTAAACGTTTTTAAAAGGTAAAAACGTAACACCAGTATTTAAACGCTTGTCTGTAAAGCAATTTAATGGAAAAATAATGGATTTCTTTTAACTACACTTTGTATTAAGCACCTGAAAATATTTATAATCTTCGACCAACCTTGCTTAACAGGAAATTCCATTAAATTTTCATGTTAATGGAAAATGGCCGGAAGCACAACCTTGGCACAAAGGGCTCACAAAATGTTAAGCAATATTTAATATTGTAATCCTGTATTGATGGTCGTATAGAAATATAGATTCTGTTCTATTCTAATGCATGTTTTATTATTCATTTCATTACAATGAAAGTTTCGCTTGAATATAGAAATTAAATCGCTTCGCTTTCTTCTCCTACTTTTCTTTGTAATGTTTTATTGGAAATACTGATACTGTAACCTACTTTTGACAGGTTATTTTAAGTGGCTTAAGTGGCTCTGCTAAGGAGTAGGCAACGATATTTTTGTAATTTTTCTTGTGTGCTTGTGTGCTTTCTTATACAGTCCGTAGTGTTTCACTTCCTTTCTTTCTTTTGATTTGTTTAAGGATTTCATTTATTTATTTATTTATTTCATTGTATTGTATGTATTTATTGTATTTGCCTACTTACATATACAAATGCATTCCAATATCATCATATTATAGTATGGAATAGTTAATGTTGTTGTGTTATTCTTAACATCCGATTACAGAGAAAACATTTCAAAGAATTCAAACAGAAAATTGTTAGAAATTGTTATTGAAACAAAATTGTAAAAGAAAGACAGCAATAGAGAGACAGAGAGAGAGAGAGAGAGAGAGCGAAAGAGCAATATAAAGAGAAGGAGCAAGTCAGAGACTGGCTTATACATACGAAATGCGAGTAAATAAAAGAGAAATAAAATGAAAAATATTCAATTTATATGCCCTACAGTAGCAGCCAAAAGTAGGTGAACAGTTTTCAACACACATTAAGAAGAGTTCTGCAGCATAACTTCTACAATAAGGTACTTGCATTGCGTATTTTCACTGTAAACTGTGAATATATTTTTTATTGTTTTTCTTTTTGTCAATATCATGTCGAATTCCTCTACATATTTAGATGAAGACGTGTTTAGTCAAGTGCAAAAATAAAATGTTGAACTTCGATTATATTTGTGGAATATTTCTTGAATGTATTACAAGGCAGCACTTAAAGAAAAAAATTTGAATGATAAAATTCTCAAAAATTGTCAATGAAGAGATAAAACTTTAAAAGCTTCAAGCCAGACGTCGCACTAAGTGGCATTTACTATCACGATACCGATGTTTTAAGCCATTTATAAGCGCAAACGTGAATTTCTAAAGGGGACTTTATATGGGGACTAGGGTCAAATGTGATCAGATTTTCACCAATCTTTACGCCAAGATTTCTTAGTGCACGGTACTGATCCATGCTAAATTTTATCATGATTGTTGCATAATTACCATAATTATGTGTAAATAAGTGCAATTTCGAGGGGAATTTGTATGGGGGCTAGGCGAAATCACGGACGAATTTGAACCAAAATCATTTGGGTTCATCCTTGGGCCTAATTATCACTAACACAATCAAAAAATTCCAGCCATTAACTCATAAAACACTTCTATTAATTTTTGGCCAGGTTTTCAGGCCAAATGCCCCTCTGTGCGTCGGCACAAAGAGAACAGAGATAAAAATGTGAGTGTATTTGTGAGAGGCATATGTTAACCCAGAGGAAAATTGTTAGTAATATTTTCAAGTCTACTTATTGGCCCAATAATATGTATATGTGAGCGGAAAATATAGAAAAACTGTACTGCGCTAAATCCCTAAAAACACCGTATTTAAGTTGGCAAGTATTTTTCCAAAAATCGAAATCATTTCTCATTGAATATTAGTGAATCCTACTGTAATATTTCTTTGGGTGTATAATTGATTAATTGTCTGAAAGAAAATCGGCATGAACCTTCTTCTTTAGAAGCTGACAAGCAACTGAATGCATTTTACGCTCTTTTTAACGAACATTGTTCGTGTTCTATGTGTGTAAAAAGCCGAAGATGTTTCCCCTGAGGGACATTGGTGCCGACGTCTGATTAAAATTATTGTCCCTTTACACTCTCGCCCTTTTTCGCTTAATGTCCGTTTCCAGCCAGTCGCCGTAATCTAGTTGGTCGGCTTATTAGACCTAAGGCCACAGTTCAAACCCCCGATTACTCCAACAAAACGAAATAGGAGACTGCGACTGTCTATCAGCAGACTTCTGGCAAAAACTCTGAAAGTAAATAAAATTGCCATGAAGAGTTTCTCGTTCGGAGTCGACTTTAAACTGTAGGTCCCGCAACTCATGTATAAAATTAACGCACACGACATAAGTGGTGTGAGAAGCTAGGTCGTAATCCTGACTGAAGGGTTATAATGGGCAATTATGTATGTACGTATGTATCTGACTCCAGCTATGCATTCAATACAATAACGCAACAAGGAAGATGCTTTTCTGCTTAGACTAATAAACGAGAGCCTGCGATTCAACCTCTGGCTCAAACATTTCAAACAAAATGAATTTTCTTCTGGCAAAAAAACTGTGAGTAAAATTGTGTAAAATTGCCACTCATGGATAAAAATTAACGCACACGACATAAGTGGTGTGAGAAGGTAAGTCGTAATCCTGACTGTATAAATGTATCTGACTCCAGCTATTGTGAAAGAGTGGAATCCAATTCCTCAACACTGCATTCATTACAATAACGCAGCAAGGAAGATACTTTACGACACCCTTTTTTTCTCGGGGCATGGGCTGTGAAAGAATTCCGCTTATGGATGGATAAAAATTAAAGTATACAACGTGAATGGTGTGAGAAGCTAGGTTGTAATGCTGAATAAAGTGTTGTAATGACTAATTAAGAAAAAGTAAATAAAAATAGCCTGTGCATCACTGGATAGAAAGTTCCAAGTCAAAGTAGTACAAGAGTTTAAAAGATGTGCTGCCTGGAAATAAGGGGCGCGATGAAGACAACATCAACGGGGGATTGAAACTACTGAACTGAGATACGGCTGTGGCATGAGACAGTCCTCACGATCTATCAGTCAACATGAAAACCTACAGAAATTCCTGTGGAACAATTGAATTCAGTTATCAAAGTTTCTCATCCCTGCACCCTCACACTCAAGCTAATGCAGGACATGATTTAAGGCAGCCATTTGATCTCTAAAGGATTGGTAATGAATGCAAAAGTTTAATAGGGAAACCTTATGGTCTTATCAGAGTACACTTTTGTTATTAAAAGTTATCGATAAGTTCAATTATCCTCATAATATATAATCGGCTCGTAATACTAGACAAATGGCCACTTTATCAACAATTTGTACACGTGTTTCGATTCATATTCGGAAACTTTTTTTCACATTTTTCCAGACATTCATATTGTAAGGCCTTGTAAGCGTTCGTTTTTGCTAAGTGTACTTAACATATAAGCCTTGAAATTGCTTTCATACACTCACGTTATTGTAACGTTAAATAAAAATGATTTATAAACGACTATTGTAGTGCTAAACAAATGAAAAACAAAACAAAGAATTGGAAAAAAGTATTCAAACCACCCGTATAATCAAGTATTCATTGATTCTTTTTATTTTATTTTATTTTTTTTTTGTTTACTTAAGTACATGAAAGGCAAATAAATACAAGAAAATTAAATGAATTCTAGGCTTAGGGAACATTTTACAGAAACAAATAAAATTGCGCACACAATTTGAAAAACAATTTCGATAACAGTTGTATATTATCGATATGAAAAGTTTCGATAACAAGTGATTATTGGTAGCATAATTTAAAACCCGGTTATTTACATCAAATGGCAACACTTCCTTATGCATTACTTCCTATCAATGATGTACAAGCCATTTGGGAGAGCAATTCTTGAGCTGTCAATATCAATCGACATTGTTGGAATCTCTTGAGTACGTTTTATCAAAAAAAAAGTGATTTTAGCATTAAAAACGCAGTGCCTTCGGAATAGCCAAAAAAGTTTGAAGACCTTCAATTGGAAACATTAATCGTTAAGTGTCAAACGCAAGAAGAGCTTGCACAACCATTAGGCGTGACTCAAAAGCTTTAATAAGAGCAAGAAATCATATGTGATGCGTGAGGAACGAGCCAAATCTACGGCTAAGCAGAATATTTTTATTGTCTGGAATCAGAAGGATGCGATCGATTAGGTTAGGTTAGGTTAGGTTAGAAGACGTGTACTTGTCAATTAAGACAAGTACAGTACCCGGAGTTCGAATTGACCCATTGTACAACGTCCTAGTTTCTCACACCATCGATTATGATCTATCAAATCAAGCCAGACTATTATGGGAGACCTATACAAACATACGCCCTGAATACACAATCTGGCAAAACGCCT
This sequence comes from Sarcophaga variegata, assembly GCA_932273835.1. Lineage (NCBI taxonomy): Eukaryota > Metazoa > Arthropoda > Insecta > Diptera > Sarcophagidae > Sarcophaga > Sarcophaga variegata. The sequence continues at coordinate 16,870,883 of OW026359.1, read as the reverse complement.
TATTATTCCATTATGACAACGCTCAACCGCATATTAGGTAGGTAGATAGGTCGGAGTGGTAGCTATGATATCACAAAGCTCACTTGAGCACGCATAGCGGCCCGTTGTGATACCACGGGTGAACGCAGTCCCGACCGCATATTGCAACGCGGGTAAAAAAAGTCTTCGAAAACCAGTGGATGAGAAGTTTTATCTCACCCGCTATATAGTCCATGCACACAAGCCTCTCTAGAAAACGCTGCACTTCAGGGCAGGGTATTAAAAATTGGCTCGATTCATTCTTGGCCTCAGAAGGCAACTGGTTTTTTTGGGAAAGAGATCCATAAATTTCCAAAACAAAGATAAAAAAGTCTTAGCTTACGATGGACAATACTTTAAATGACAAGGGCTTTAAGAAAACTATCTGAAGTCACCGTAGCTTAGTAGATAGTGCGTTGGCTTATTAGTCGAGTACCAAACCTCAGCTCAGACACCTCGAACAAAGCGAAATATTGGAAAAATATTTGTCTTCTGCCACAAACTCTTGAGATTAAATAAAATTGAGTCGTAGCTTTCGATGGAGAATACTTTAAATGAGATGTGCTTTCAGAAAACTATCTGAAGTCGCCGTAGCTTGGTAGCCGAGTACCAAACCTCAGCTCAGACACCTCGAACACAGCGAAATATTGGAAAAATATTCGTCTTCTGCCAAAAACTCTTGAGAGTAATTAAAATTGTCATGCAAAGTTTCTCGTGAAGGCTCGGATTCGTCGTTAAGCTCAGAGTCGTCGTTAAACTGTAGATCCCGCCACTGGTGGATATAATTAACAAACAAAACATGAGTGGCGTGAGAAGGTTGTAGGTAGGTTTTAATTCTGACTAAAGGCTTGTAATGGCCAATAAAGTTAGTAAGAGCTAAAAGAGCAATAGAATAGACTCTATTTGCAAGGCTTTAGGACTTTGTTAAAATATTTAAAGCAACAACCCAACCAAAGGAAATTGAAACGAAATGATTTTTTTACTTTTTTAGTTCACCGGAAAACTAAACTAAAATGTAGTCAAGATTCCAACCCTTTTCAAAGGATATTTTTTTTTTCAAAGCAAAAAAATTTCACCAAAAAAGAAACTCAAAATTGTGAAAGAAATTTTAATTTTAAATCAGAAAAAATTGTTTAAACTCCAGTTGAGGCTTGAGTGGATGTAACTAAGTTTAGAAATTTTGCAAAAAGTTTTAAAAGACACACAAAACTACTCCAAATGATAGGATGAAAAGTTTTAAATTTACACACCTATACAGCCATCAAAAGGATATTAGTTAACATGTTCTATACAGAATGAAAATCTTAAAAAAAAATTGGCAACTATAGGCAGTTATTTAAAGGATTAATTTCTTAGGGACATCAGACATTAAACGAGTTAAAGTGAAATTAAGGAGGAAACACAAGGTTACAACTCTATGTGCTCTTATACTATGTTCAGATATGCACTTTTATTGAGTGAATATTCGGTTTATTGAGTACAATATTTTAAGTGTTCAGACATAATAATATACGCAGTTCAGCTGCTTATTCAAAATTTTATTTGTTTTGTTGTTTTTTTTTCTGTCGTTGTTGACATTTGAGTTGTCAAATATCAAGAGAAAGTGTTCGGATAATTGTAATATCCGCACTGAACATACTTATGACAGTGCTGTATTTTAAGTTTTACTCAATATTATAACAATTTGCGTATTTATTGCGCAATAATTAATTGAAAATTTTATATGAAATATGTATTGAACTCAATAATGGCGTTTATTGCGATTTACGCAATAAAGATGCATATCTGAACACCGTATTATGTTGTGCTCAACCCCTTACAATTTCATTTATTTTCGATATTCGAAAACAGAGAAATGATGTAAAGAAGAAAAGACGGATAGTTTAACCTGTGATCCTCAGACACGGCTAAGGCAAAAAGGTATAGGAAAAGAATTTATTCTTTTAAGAGCATGAATTGCTAATTCTAAAATTTTTATTTTAAAAACTTCAGCCTGATATTCTTTTTTTGTATCCTATTCCTAAAGGTTGGTATATTCAAATGAAGAAAAAAAAGACACATTTTTTGGGGGTGGTGAGGTATTAGGTTCCCTGAATATTTCATATTTCCGTTATTCCGTTTTTTTCTCAACATTTATAACAACAAAAACAATATAAATTTGAATCTACCGACTGTACTATGTGTGTTTGGGTTCGCATATGCGAAATGTTTGTCAAAAAGTTGTATGTGCCACTTGCAGCAACAACAACAAAAACTGTAAGCTATTAATTCAAACTAAAAAAGTACACAGTGCAGCCTGACCAGATCCATTTTTAACAAAAAAGAATAATTTTTTTGGCTATTTTAGCTCAACAAATATGGCCCACATCCATATACACGTTGTTGGAGTGTGTAAAAAAATATTTAAAAAAAAACAAGACAAAAAACAAATGTTGTTAACAAAAAAAAATGCAATGAAATATGGCTAAAAAGTATTATGTTTACAAATTTACCAACATGGCGAACACAACAGAACAGAACACAGCAACATCATGTTGCACAAACAATAGCAGTGGCAGCAGCAGTAACAAGTTAACGTTTTTAACATGGCCCAGACTTTTTATACGTTTGCCTATTCGGGGAATTCCTTTCATTTTATTTGTTAATTTTGGCGTTATTTTTTTCGTTAACAACAACAACAACACCAAAAATTTTTTTTATAATAATTTTTTCTCTTCTCAACTTTTTAGGTTCATCTGTTCATGCGTCAATTGCAATTTCTTTTCAGTGGCAACTACTGTTACAACTGCTACAGCTATAGCTACTGTTTGTTGATGCGGTTTTATTGCCAAACTAAAATAAAAACAAAAAATGTGGCAATAAATTGTAAACGATAAATTTATTGCGCCCAGTTTTTCTCTTTCGCTTTGGCCACGAAAAGCTAAAATAAACTAATAATTCAAAGGGAAGTTATTTTTTCTATTTTTTTTTCAATAATAACTCTGCCTTGAAATTTGTTGACGACAGTTTTAATAACAAATTTTTAATTAAAATTATGTGAAACGCTGTTTAATTTACTAACACCACTACCATTGAAATTGTGATACCAAAAAAGGGTCGATTATTAGATAGCAAATGTCAGTAAAAATCGAACAAGAAACGTCTCCACTAGGGGGGCAGGAAACTCTTAATATTTGAAATCTTTTGCTAAGATAACTCACAATGGCATTGAAGAGTTATAGAAAATGCTGAACAAAACCTAGCTTCTCCATATGACTACATACCTCTTCTTGCTAGATCTCGTCCTCAAGGCACAATAACACGTCGGACACTTAAATAGATTGTAATAGTTTACATACATAACGCTTCAGTCAGGATTACTACCTAGTTTATCACACCACTTATGTTGTGTGTGTTAATTTTATACATGAGTGGCGGGACCTACAGTTTAAAGTCGACTCCGAACGACAGATTTTTGAGAAACTTTTCATGGCAATTTTTATTTACTCTCAGAGTTTTTGCCAGAAATCTGCTGAGAGGAAGTCGCCGAAGAAATACTTATTGTATTTTGTTTTGATGTCCAGCCTGAGATTTGAACCCTGGTTTTACATCTAATAAGCCAACACACTACCTACTAGACTACGGCGACTTCTAATTGTTTATGTCCCCAATTTCATTGCATTTCATCTATAAAAATTAAGATTCTGAATCTCTCCTGTTCCTGTTAGTGAAGACTTCACTATGTGTCTCATTACCTCTTCAATCAGACGAGGAAGTGTCCCAGAGTAAGTCTTATCGACAACTACATCAGGTTGGCGTGTCAGCTCATTTTAAACCTCATTACCACACACACATCACAATGCCCCGTATGTGTACCTAGTACCACCACTATCCTGTCCAGAAGAATAATGAAAGCCGTCCTGCAGACTACAACCTATCGCGAGCTAAATTAATGCATAGTCAGTGCATTGGAGTTATCCACGTGGACAACCAGCACATCTACCTGCATACACCTCAGTCTGAAATACACTGCATTCACAACAGAGATCAGCAAAAAATCGTTTTTTTGCTACTCATAAGTACTCATGAAATTTTGAGTATCAGTGAGTCAACAGTATTTAAATTCAACTATTTATTGTGATTCATTCGTACTAACTACAAAATTGATTTATAAGTACAGGTTGTAATTAGTATGAGTACAAAGTTGAAATCAAACTCATAACATTCGAAATATGTTTGATTCATACGCCTACTCATTCAGATTCATAAATTTAGAAAAATACTCTTATAATACTCATAAATGATTCGAGTGATTCCAATCATTTATCAAAATTTCTTAATCTTAGTTGTTGTTGCATTTACAAAAAAAAAATAAGAAAGAAAAGGACAAAGACAGCAAGCAAAGCAAACACACAACCTTCTAGTGAGTATTGTAGTGTTCGTAAGCGAATCATACTTACTTTGTGATTCTTGTAAATGTTGAGTATAGGAAAGTCGAAATCAACAACATCATACGTATTGTTAAGTATGAGTACGATGAGTACTTCAAACTTTCAATATGAGTAGTATGAGTATAATATTAAAATAAGTATGAATGCGTATAAGTATCAGAAATTATGAGTATGATTCGAATCTACTCATCTTTTTGAATACTCATTGCTGATCTCTGATCTACAAGGGGGCCTGTAGGACAGCTATGTACATGTATACACACCATAATGTTTCCACCCTTGGGAGAAACCAGTTAGCTTATCGAAGTTACATATGCTGACCACACTATCAGTGAAAACTGAACTTTAAGTCAATACATCTGAATACGTCGTAGAATCCAAAAAAAAATCAGTTTATCTGCCACACTTGCTCCAACAGAAACGTTATGTATGACAGTGTGTACATTGCAATAATGCCCAGGCCTGTCTAAATTCTAACGCAGCCAGTGTATTCAAATTTCTGAATAATCCTGGCAATTCCTTCTACAGTAGATAGATTATGGTGATCATAAGGAATCTTGAATCACCGTTTTTGCGGTAATATTTCCCTTATTTTTAAGCATTCTTTGGTTGTTAAACAATTCGTATTCATTAATGAGCAGGCCTCTCATTAAATAAAAAACACTTCAGATGTAAGACATTTTAAGAAATCATGACCCTGACACGATCAGCTGTTTGAAACGATTACATGGATAAACCCTGATGCTCCTGCAGTTGATAAGCGTAGAAAAAATATTTAATTTTCAATTGAATAAATATTTGATTTATTTTTCGTAACATTACAATCAATATTAATTGCAACAACAACAACAACAATAAAAACAATAATTATTAATTAATAGAATAAAATAGAAGATGAAATTATTTTAAAACACTGAATTTTCAAAATTCATTTGAATTTGAAAAAGTGTTTGTTTGGCCCACATGAACATTAACACTTGACAGGAAATGATCAGTAACAGTTGTTGCCACACAATTATACGCAGACATTATGTTTCTCTCTCCACACACACATGCTTCTTACATGCGTTCATGCATATGTATGTGAATAGGAATTAAATTAAATTACAATTCACTTTTAGTCATTTAACATTGAAGACTCTTCCTTCTTATCGTCGTCAAACCCAATCAAAACGACCAACAATTTTGCACACAGAAATGTCTGAAGAGATGTCAAAACTTTGTGTAACCCATTACGAATGCAATTTAAAATTCATACGAGCAGCACAAGAAGAAATGGTTTGAAATTCTCTCTCACACACACTCTCTCTCGCTCTCTTTCGTATACTTAATGTAATGATTTCTTGCACGCACTCATGGGCACATGCACTCACACTCACACACACACAAGTACATTTTTAAAATGTTGTTGAGAACAATCTAAACAACAAGAAATTTTATTGGCACATGTCCTACACGACTATTGCTTGATATCGTACTGTTGTGAATGCCTGTCAGATTACATGAGTGCGTGTGCATGTGTATGTGAAATTGCGTGCGTGTATGAATGTAAATGCATGTATAGAAGTAGCATTGTGAAAACATTGATTTTTGAAATTATTATTGTGTTTAACAAATACTACAGCATGTAAACGTCGAGAGAAGAGACTTGAAACTTGCAAATGGAACACAGTATTGTAGTTGAAGTGTTCGGTGTATAACTCCCTAAGCATATGGAAATGCATTTACTAGTACACATGTAAGTTTCAAGTATTTCTTGTGATTTGTAAGATTTATAGGAGAACATTCCTAATATTAGACGATCTGATGTGCTACTCATGGCGACTCATGATTTAAAAGAAACTTACTTGAAAGTAGAAATATGCGAGTTTCTAAACATATTTGTTTCAACACATATTCAGTGTTTATTCTGAAACCACAAAGAAAACCAAAATCTAGTGAGTTCTAGAAGTTGCCAAATCGAATATGAATGATACATAAATAGGGCAGGACATAGGTAACATTGCCAGTACAGTGGGAAAAAGTAGTAAAATAATGTTTATAATACGGAAAACACCAATAACTATGTGTGTGAAGAAAAATTCGAATTTGAAAAACCAAGTCGCAATCCACAAATGTTAGCAGCGCCACATTTGGTGTTAACAGAGTAAAATTTCCTCTTAACAGAATAAAATTTGCCCTTAACAGAGCACTGTTAGCTGTTTAACAGTATCGATCTGAACAAGCTCAATTGTTTAGGAGCCAATTATGAGAAATACTCTGGGTCTATGGGTAACATCCTATATGCAAAGGAAGGTTCCAAGGCCTCTTAATATAATCAGCAACATAGTCACATATAAAGTGATATGGATTTGAGCAAATTGACTTGGAAAATATGAATTCTTTTGCTTGAAAATTCTCTAGAAGATCAGTGGCCATTTTGGAACATATAAGAAATAGTACACCACACAGACTATATCCAAATGGTAGTAAAGGGGGTGCTCTTTACAACCGTGGTAGTGGGATAGCTGGAATAATTTTGAGACCACCCTCCAAATCTTTCACATTTCAACACTTTGGCTCACAAATAATAATGATCATAATGAGAATTAAATTTTATATCAATAGTCTGCAATAATAGCAAAGTACACGACTAATCTATTTATTGCCACTGTTAAACAGTTAACAGTGCTCTGTTAATAGCAAAGTTTACCCTGTTAGAGGCAAGAAATGGCTCTGCTAAAAGTATGGGTTTGCGTCTTTGGTTTTTAAATTCGAATTTATCTTCACAGACATCCAATAACTTCACATTGTAACAGAAGTAGATTAAAAATTCGAGAATTTTGATATCTGAAGAGCATTATTACAATGAACTGCAGCTTTAAAGGGGACCTCATTAGTAGAATCATGCATTCGTACGGCAAACTACGCCTAGTATAGAACCGTTAATACATTTCCTCGAGCACTGTAGCCAATTATCTTTCACTGATGCGAATCATATTCGAATGAATGTTTTTGTGATCTCGAAGCAATCGAATCTTTGTCAACCAATGTCCAAACGTTAACAGCACTACTCAACTTTTGAAAATAAGCCGAACAGATGCCAATTGAGATCGACATTTGAAGACGAAAGTGGAGATGGATTGAGCATGTTCTGGGTAGAGCACTGTTCGACACAACTGCAGTTGATTGGAACATTATTTGTGCTCTGTTGTATTAAGGCTTGAGGTGCTTGGATTTATAATCAATCATGCGCTTTAACCTCACCATCACACCACCTACTCAAGTGTAGTATTTTTTAAAAAATAATTAACCGTACTAAAGCGCTCTAGAAACACTAATTGGTTAAATAGGCCAATTTCGTTTGTAACTTTTAAGCCAAAATTGTTTTCAATTCAATATGTTTCAATAGAAATGAAAACAGAGGCAAGGCAAGGAAAAAGATGAACAAGGGCCAAGTTAAAGAATTGATACGAAAATTCACAAAATTCTGTGTACGCAATTGTGTGAAAACAATTTTGATTGCATATAATTGTGGCATTCACTCATTCATTCATACATACAATTGCAAGTGCGTATTTGTAAGTGTATATATGTATTTGTGTATGTGTATGTGTGTATAGTTTATTGTTAATATCAAGTGAATCCATGTGTTAGCATGGCATCCTGTGAATACGTCAATTAAAGTTTAACCTAACAACTAATAGCTCTAATTGACAGTTGCTGTTACCTTTTTAGGACTTCACAAATACAGACGCCATGTGGCTAAGTGTACCTCAGTGTATGTAGGTATGTATGTCTCAGAGAGAAATAGAGAGAGAGTCAGTCAGCCCAGCATGACATCTTCCAGACACACAGTCTAATGACCAAGATAATTTTCATGAAATTGTTATATTCTCAATTATTATCGATAAATGTGAGAACACTAAGGTTTTCTAATTAACCACACAGAGAGACAGAGAGAGAGAGAGAGAGAGAGAGAGAGTGCAAAACAAAAAAGTTAAAAAGGCAAGTTTTATTACCAGCCACAAGGCAATTATGTGGTCAATAGAACAAGAAATTGTTAGAAAAGTTTTCAAATAAAATTCTAGCAATGAAATGTTTAAGAAATTAACAATAAGAAAAACCAAAGCATACTTTAAGGTGCTTATACCATGTATGAGCTGATGGTCATAGAAAATTAGATTTTAAAACTGATAAATTTGTTAATAAAATCGAATTTCATTATCTTCATATTTCTTTCATCGTCACTGCTATTTCTCTTTTTAATAATCTTCCTAAATTCTTGCCTACTTTTAGGCGCTCAATATTAAACAAATTTAAGTATTTTTCTTCTTTCTCCGGCAACTTTGGCAACAATTGCATTTAAATAAAGCAGACATCAGAACAAAAGAACTTTTGAAGGAAAGCGAACAGAAAAAAGTTTAAAAATTATACGAGCATTTAGAAAAAAAAAGAAAAATTTGCTAAGAAATAAAATGAAATCCAATTCTAATCTTGAGGAAAACTATTCAAAGAGTTTAACGTGCAACAATAGACAACTTAAATGCCTACAGGCAAGCCAGCAACAAATTGAAATGGAAGTCATTAAAGGCTCCACACGTAAGGGGGTTTCGATTTAAAATAAAACAAAAATAAGACTTTTTCAATTGAAGCCATGTACCACTAATGGTGCCCATAACAACATTAGGTAACGAAGATAGATGACGAATATATCTCCATACACAGACCAGACGAGTTCCATTGTGGGAACCTTCAAACGGGGAAAGATTAGATGAAGAGAAGGGAAGAACCAAATTAACATATACGGCTGGCAGTTGACAAATAGGAAAGAAAAACTGTTGGCAGTTTCTCTCCTCCGCATCACCGAACACTCTGTAGGAATGTTTTGTGTGAGAGAGCATGTATCATACAAATGGGCCCTCGTCCTTAGAGCTCAAAGCCCAACTAGAAAATGCATCCAGACCTTAATGGATCTAATACCTAGGTTCAGAACCAATTCAATTTTGAAATGGTTCAGTCTGGTTCTACGGCGGGCAAATCTAGGGAAGCTCTTGTTGCAAATTTAGTAAGAGACATTTTAGAGTCCTTATACGTCAAGGAAGTAACTCTTTGCGTTTTTTTTGGATACATTTGAGAACAGTCCACATGACTTCATTGAAGAGAAGGAGTGTAGACATTATATCATCTGGATGGATGACAGAAATACTTTACGATTTGCAGTTACTTATGCACAGAATGAAATAATAAGAGTCGGTACAAGCAGAGATTAGCAACAAGGTGGCGTTCCTTCAGCACCAATGTGAATCATTGTTGGGAATGGACTTTTGAAGACATTGTCTGTGATGGGCTTTGTCTGCCTAGCTAATCCAGATGACATAGTTCTGAAGACAAGAGGCCAACTTGAAGAGACTTTTTGTAACATCATTCAAAGGTGACTGGGGATTGTAGGTCGGTGGCGCAAGGTGATTTGATTGTAAATAAGTTCGAGTAAAATAACAGTAGTTCCTTTTATGCGGAAGTATCCTCATCTGATAGGAGAGTCTCATATTCCACATCATTTTGGATTCTAAGAGTACGCATAAAAATCAATGGACATGTTCTGGAATGATAGAGTTGCCGTCTGGATTATTGTATTGGAAAAAATAAATCTCGAGTTTGGTTTTAAATAAAAACACGTCAGTAGTACCACCCTATTGAAGAAGAAAAACATGAAAAGAAACAAAAAAAGTTCTGTAGAAAATTGAGATGAAAAAGTCATAGAAATGGATTCATTTCTCATAGAATTTTATTGCCTATAATTGTGCGTTTCAGAAGCTAATATTTCACTTCAATTCCTCTAAACTATTTCTATTCAAATATCTACAGTTTTAAGAAAGAAAGAAAAAAACTATTCAGAGAATTCTTGAGCGGAGAATAAAACGAAGCAAACACAAGTCCAAGGAATTCTGAAAAGTATTTAAAGGATATTATGCCTTAAGCAAGGCAAACTATTCTAGAACTGTTGTCAAGCGGAAAATTATCAGCTTAAATTGCATTGAATTGCATAAAATAGACGGCGAGAATAGTAAAGGAATTTAAAATTTATCTTTAATTTCAGAAAAAAAATTTTTAATTTATCCTGGCCTGCATTATCATATTTGCAGACCATTAAGTTGTGTTACCTCAAAAGAGGGCAATGAAAGCAGCATCACAATTTATCTTTGCGGCTGATAAAAATATACCTGTGTGAACCAAGGCAATGACTTAGAATATGTAAATTAAAGCGAAATAAAAAGAAAACAAAAAAAGAGATGAAAAGATAATAAAAAGAAAAGCCTGAAAAAGGAACTTGATAAACTCAACTAAAAAATGCAAATGAGTCTTAAGCCGGAAATGACACTTGTTTTCTATGATTGCAGTTAACCAAACGCAACAGTAAACACACCATGGACCACACCAGAGCGACAGAACCGCAGAACAACAGCCCCAAGTACAGTGTCATAAAGAAAATCATATCGGCCATGCCTGGGCTTCCTGTTTGGATTTTTACCATTTAAGACGAGATAATTTTCTGGTACACCAAAATCTACAACAACAACAAAAACAACTGGAACAATGTCTAAAAATGTACTCATAAAAATGGCAATTGGCCAATAAAAATGTGTAAAAGTGGCCGAATAAAAGAAATAACATGAATAGGGTTGCCATTGCATTGAATTACAAATTCTTGAAATTTTTTCCAAGCAGTCAGAGCCAGAAAAGAATCAAACAAAGGCAGATCACCTTATTTGCTGCAGTACTAAGGCACAAAAAAGCTGAATATCAGCAGAGTCCTCCTGCTAAGGCTTCATTTCATAGGAGAAGCAATAGCTTGTGGTAATTCATTTAAAGTGTTGTAAACAATGCTAAAAAGTTCAAAGTTCTTGTTTCCTAAAACCAATACATTTTTCACAGAGTTTATAATGACAATTGGCAACCCTATCATCCTAGAATCTGCTAGAATAGAGTAATTAACTGCTTTGAAGATGGAGAAGATGCTTTATAGCACTCACTTATTCTCTAATAGAGCGAAAAGGAATAAAACCAAAAGCAGAACTGGGGAGCTATCAACAGCAAAAGTCGGCACAAAGAGAACATGATAAAAATGTGCGTGTATTTGTGAGAGGCATGTGTTAACCCAGAGGAAAATTGTTAGTAATATTTTCAAGTCTATTTATTGACCCAATAATATGTATATGTGAGCGGAAAATATAGAAAAATTGTACTGCATTTGTACCCTAAAGACACCGTATTTAAGTTGGCAAGTATTCTTCCAAAAATCGAAAGCATTTCTCATTGAATATTAGTGAATCCTACTGAAATATTTCTTTGAGTGTATAATTGAAGTCTGAAAAAAAGCGACATGAACCCTCTTCTTTAGAAGCTGACAAGCAACTGAATGCATTTTTACGCTCTGTTTAACGAACATTGTTGATGTTCGTGTCCTATGTGTGTAAAAACCCAAAGATGTTCTTCCCCTGGGGGACATTGGTGTCGACGTCTGATCATCAGCTTTATCATGTACAATAATTTTAAAGAGAAATTAATTCTACTCTAGAGTTTATATAATGAAACACTGACCTCTGGATGCACACTTCAAAAGCTATAACGACAAGAAGAAAAGGAAATCACACAACGTTCACTCTGTCATCGTATGGCCCTTGGATCGAGGGCTTTTTGACACGATAAATTGACAGAATCTGTATTGTGTGGTGGTTAAAGTCACCGTAGTCTGGTAAGTGTTGTGTTGGTTCAATCCACTGGCTTAGACATCTCGAACAAATCGAAATAAGAAAAAATATATCTTTTTGGTACTTTCTCTCAGCATTCTTCTGGTAAAAAATGAAAAATCCCATGAAAAGTTTCTCAAAAATCTGTCATTCGGAGGTTTCACGATTCTGAATAGAATTAACAAACATAACATGGGTGGTGTAAAAAGCTAGCTTTTAATCCCGACTAAAGGGTTGTAATAACGAATTAAGTATGTAAGTAAACGTGTCTAGTCAAAGCTGATATCGACAGAAAAGACATCTTCAGGTTTGGTCGAGAAATGCCAGTCTGGACTTACAATTGAAACACGCAACAGGTGACATCGGTGTAACAACAGCACCTTGAAGGGCAACCTTCAATTCAACCAAACCTAACAACCTAACCTAACCTAACTTAAATATCATATCCCCGGTGGTATATATTGGAAAGCAGTTGCCAAGGCTTTATGTTCTTTGAAAGAGAAAATATACCACACAATAACAATCACATTAATATTTTTATAATATGGCAACCCTGGCCGTATGTAAATTTTCATGGCATGTTTTGGAGAACACCGTTAACAGCTCATTTTATTTAAAAGGCAAATTTTTTTTTTGGGAAAATTTCATTGCTTTTGATTTGCTTTTCCTACGCTTCGCTACATTTCCATGCACTCTAGCTTACAATCGGCTTAAAAATAATGCCGTTTCCCGTGCTACTCTGCTTTGCACACACAACACCATCATTGCTGCTGCTCTGCTGTGTATTTAGTTGAACAAAATAATTCTTTTATTTGCCACAAATTTAGCATTTTGTTCAAATTTTCTTCTTCTTCTTCTTTTCTTCTTCTTTTTTTCTGGCGGCCTTATTTATATGCAAACATTAGAAACAACAACAAAAAAAGCGGCAACTGTTTTATGCAGCAATTTATTCCTTCCTTTTTCAGTGTTGAGTTGAAAGAATATCACACTTAACGGAGAAAAAGCAGAAGAAGAACAACTACCCAACACTTACTCATGCTCCCACTCTCTCTCTCTGTCCCCATTCGCTGTTACGATACGTAATTCGTTTGCTTTAAAAACTTGAAATTATTCATATCGCTGTTGGAGATCAAGCGGCGGAAGTGTTGCTCTTTTATTTTGCAGGATTTTGCCAAAATAAATGTTCAATTTTGAGGATTATTATGTGGGTTACACAAAAAAGCACACAATAAAACCAAAAAAAAACGGAAAAAACGGGAAAAAACTAAAACAATTTGCCCAAATGATTACCAACAAACAAATGGTGGCCGAGAAATGATTATTAAAACTGAAGAACAACTAAACTGGAGCGGAAGCTGGTGAATGAAATCAGGGAGGAGGCCTTGGGTATATGGAATAAATGAAATGAAAATGTACCACGAACTTCATAGTAGAATGGCGAATAATTAAAAACATTTAAAAAGGAATTGAAATTGGATTTTGTGTTTTATTAGGAAACATTGGTTATGTAAAGCTGATAGGCAAACCAAGGAAACTAACGATAGTTAAAGGCTAACTATGCATAGCCAACTTAACCATTATGGAGGGAAATTTAAAATAATTTGTTACAGTTGATGTTAATAAGTTAAAAATTAGAATTTTTTGATGGCAAATCAGTGTTTTTTCTTATGAAATATTTATAACACAGAAACAGTAGAACACTAAGGGCCATTATTACAACTTGTCGCTAAAGTTGGGTTTAGTTAAAGGTGCATTTAGCTAAAGTGAACTTTAAACTTTTACAACTTGCCGTTAAGGTTAGGTTTAGTTAAAGTTAACTTTAGCTAAAGTGAACTTGAAAGTCATTTTTAGATAAAGTAGACTAGCTAAAGTGAACTTTAAAGTCACATTTAGCTAAAGTGAACTTTAAAGTCACCTTTAGCTAAAGTGAACTTTAAAGTCACCTTTAGCTAACCTTTAGCTAAAGTGAACTTTAAAGTCACCTTTAGCTAAAGTGAACTTTAAAGTCACCTTTAGCTAAAGTGAACTTTAAAGTCACCTTTAACTAAAGTGAACTTTAAAGTCACCTTTAACTAAACCTTTAGCTAATAGTGTTTTCACACCGAGTGGTTTTAACGTAAAAGTTGGTTTTAACGTTAAAACCAAAAATAAAACCTGTTTTTACCATAAAAAATTATTGTATAAAACCAAAATAAAACCTTTTTTGAATTGGTTTTAAATAGGTTTTATGAAATACAACCTTGTTTTGGTGTACATTTCAGAGCTACCAGCTTTAAATTTAAGAATTTAAAACCAGATTTACGAAAACTTGCAGTGTGAGCGCAAAATCAGCTAATTATTGTTTTAATGCTAAAATCAGGTTTTAAATTTTGGTGTGAAAACACTATAAAGTGAACTTTAAAGTCACCTTTAACTAAACCCAACTTTAACGGCAAGTTGTAATAATGGCCCTTAGTGTTCTCCTGTTTCTGTGATACCTTTAACTTCTTTTTTCTTGTTATTACAACCTACAGATAAAATAAAGATAACCTTTTCAAAAATGTGACAGTGACGGAGCTCAATTAAACAAGTTTTGTTTAACGCAGTGGCAACGACGGACTTCTTTTTTTTTGTAGTATTTGTTGATTTTGTTTATATTTGAAGTTGCCACATTGCAAATAATATACATATAATACGGCAATTTCAAACATAAACTTAACTTTAAAAGTTAAAGTTAACGCTCACTTCTATCTTATTGGGTACTCATAATAATGAAAAACAATTTATATGCCCGTTAAAATCCCCCTCTTTAGTTAACGGCAAGTTGTAACAATGGCCCTAAGGAATGTAACTCAATTAGCAATGATTCCTTACCACTAAACTATACTCTTTCTGAATTCAACAAGGAAATGGCTTTCTCTTTTAAGCAACCCTATCGTTTTAGAATAATCTGTTGCAAGAGATCGATCACCTGATTAGACATGTTTAACACAACGTGCATTAGAAGGCATCGTGAGTCCACAGTGCCTGGTCAAAAATTAATATCACCAGACTAAGTGTTATTGCACTACAACAGTTTATATTGGGCGTGAAAAGTGTCTCCGCTTCTCTGCTTCTTTGCTTTTCCAAACATATTTAGGTTAGGTTAGGTTAGGTTAGAGGACGTGTACTTGTCAATTAAGACAAGTACAGTACCCGGAGGTCGAATTCACCCATTGTACACTTCCTAGTTTCTCACACCACTTATATTGTGTGCGTTAATTTTATACATGAGTGGTGGGACCTACATTTTAAAGTCGACTCCGAACGACAAATTTTTGAGAAACTTTTTCATGGCAATTTTATTTCACTCTCAGAGTTTTTGCCAGAAATATGCTGAGAGGAAGTCGGCGAAGAAATACTTTTTGTATTTTGTCTTAGTGTCTGGCCTGGGGCTCGAATCCTGGCTTTACGTCTAATAAGCCAACGCACTACCTACTAGACTACGGCGAGTTCTAAAATCCAAACATATTTTCTTACTCCAGAAAAACATTCCGGCCTTTTCATCTTTATGATTGTGTTGTAAGTTTTGACATGTGTGAGCCTATTTCCCCTAGTCTAGACAATCTTGTACTATTCTCGACTCCTGACTGTCATATCGTATAACTACATCATGTCTTTACTACATCCTGTCGAAGGTAATGATAATCTTGAGGTTCCACACTGGATTGGAGTATGCAAGTCTGATATCTAGAGCATCTGTTTCACAAACATCAACGGTGTTACTGTTTAGAACTTTAGGTAGGTAGGTCTTTAGATCAGTAAAGTTGAAAAGGGAGGTGCGTTCCCTTTCCAGTGCGTTCTTAGCAGTTTATTTAATCAGACAAAAAAATTGCCCCATTTAAGGCAAATCAATCAGACTCGATTGTTTTCAAGGCCAATGTTTAAATATAAAATCTATAAGATAAGCCGAATAATATGTACTTATTAGGTGGTGATTAGATTGCAAAAACAATTCTTGTTTATCGTACACAGATTTCTGTAAATTAGCACAGACATTATCTCTGCGTCCATACTAAGTTGTGCACACACTATAATTTTATATTCTCATCGTCATTATTATTCGGTGAGATAAGATTATTTTTTAGTTATCAATTGTTTATGTTTTTATGCTTCCTTTGCACTTTCAGATTTCAAACATTCAGTAGAACTTTGTTTAAAGAGCAGTTCACACCGGCATTACATTGCAAAACTTGCGTATTATGGCTGATTTTATTACCACCTATGATAGGGAAAACAAAATTTGGCAAGGAATGGCCAAAAAGAGACTTTACGAGACACATGTATCTGCTGGTGAGATTGCTTTGACTTCATTACGTAGTAAAAATCCAAATGACGTCATGCAAATCTGTGACAGTGAAAACAAATCACTGACCTATGGATCAGCTTTGACGGCAGCAATAAAAATTGCTCGATATTATCGAAGCCTTAACTTAGATGGCGACGATGTGGTGGGTATATTTTCACCAGAATGCACATACGTAATGCCGGTAGCTTTGGCAGCTTGGTTCAATGGTACCCCATTTCAGGCGATCAATTGTAAATACGAACTGGGTAAGTGTGATATTTGTTCATTCGTTTTAGAAAGGAAATCTTTTTCAATTAATTTCTTCTTTTTTTTTTTTGTTTGCAGATGTGGTGCGCAATCTTTATAACTACAGCAGGCCAAAAATTATTTTCTGTGATGGTCTGCAGTATGAAAAAGTAAAAGAGGCCTCTGAGGCATTTAAGCCATTAATTTATACGCTATGTAATCATTTGGCGGGTGTGCCAAAAATAGAAGACGTATTACAAGGCCCGGCAGAAGAGGAAACGTTTTGGTGAGTATAAGTTTACCCCTATGACGGACATAGCCGTGAACAATAGCTAAACCGGTTAGGATATCAAGATCTAAGCAGCAGAAGCATTAAAATTTACCTTTTTGTTTCTTCTTTTAGCACCCAACCTTTAAAGTATGGTGACGATCAGACAATGTCTTTATTGGTGTCATCAGGTACAACTGGCTCTCCCAAGGGAGTCTGTGTGCCAAATCATGCAGTCACAACGGATTTCGGGTAAATACAAGCACAATTACCGCTCAACTAAGAGTAAGACGTCAAACCCTTTTTAGATTCGCCAACGAAACCAGTGTAATGTTCTCTCCTAGCAGTGTGGATTGGTCTACAGGGCTGTTAACCTTTATGACGAACGTAACGGTGGGAGGCCTACGTATCGTTACTACAAAACCATTTACACCCGCCTATATGTTAGAAATTATACGGAAATACAGAGTCAACTTTCTACCCACCACTCCCTGTGTAATGCTGCAAATCCTGTTACTGAAGGACTTTACGAAGGCGAGTATGGAAACGATCAAATTATTGTTCGTATCGGGAGCAAAGTGTTCAGACACTCATCTGGAGGAGATAAGAAAGGTTGTAAGCAATGGCATTGTATTTTATGGTTATGGCACTACAGAAACAGGCGGTGTGGCGGGGAGATTTAATGCAAATAAATCAAAATCTGTGGGCCGTCTGTTGCCGGGTGTACAAATAAAGATCAAAGACCAGCAAACAGGTCAACAGTTGGGCCCTCAGGAAGTCGGCGAAATTTGGGCGTATCCCGGTTTCAAATGGCAGGGTTACTATGGCAATAGCCAAGCCACCGCTGAAATAATGGATGAGAACGGTTTCATACGTACCGGTGACTTGGGCTACATGGACGAGGACAATTTTCTCTTTCTAGTCGGCCGTTGCAAAGACAATATGAAATATGCTGGCTTTCAATTTTCTCCAAATGCAATTGAGGATATCGTCGCCGAATTACCCGATGTCCTGGACGTCTGTGTATTCGGTGTAGACGATGAGATTTACATGGACGTTCCGGCAGCAGCAGTGATTAAGAAAGAGAACAGCAATCTCACGGAAATGGATGTTATAAAGTATGTTGAGGGTAAAACTGAAATGGTGCAGTATCGATTACATTATGGTGTGTTCTTCCTGCCAGAATTTCCACGTAATCTTAATGGTAAGGTGTTGCGACAAAAAGTCAAGGAAATGTGTTTAGAAATGGAAAACGAGAAAAATTAAATGACGCTCTTAATGTAGAAATCAGACGTATCTTTGTTTAAAGCTTATTTTAATTGCTTTTAGTTCAATAAATAGACACTAAGTTGCGTAGTTCCATAATTTTCTAAAAAAAAAAAACGTGTAAACATCAAAGAGGGGATACATACCTTCGTAGTCCGGATGATTGTTAATAGAAGAATACTTTTAGTATCACTGTATTGAAATTTTACAAAAACTTGTTTGAAGGTGTAGTAAAAAGAAACCCCCACCATAAGCAAGTTTAGTCATAAAACTGAAATATGCTGCTTAAAGGAATAAAAGGACTAATAATACTGTTAACAAACAAATCATTATGGTTAGTAGGAGGGGGAGTTGTGCTCTGTCAAAATAACGTCGTACTCTGGAAATCTGCATAAATCTCCAGCAGCTTTGCTTGTTGTCAATAAGGATAAACGCTTTTACGGGCGAGCCATAATTAAGCAGCAGCTTTGTTTGTCGTCAATAAGGATAAAGGCTTTTATGGGCGAGCCATAATTAAGTCACTAAGCTATTGGAGAGGCCATATGGCAACACCATACTCTAAATTTAAGCAGTGACTCGCCTATTCACGAGCATCCACATTGTTCGCTTCACCCAAAGCTTAGGAAAATTTATTATCTTAGTTTAGTTCCACTAGAGTGGGACAAAGATTTCTATGGGAGAGTCACAATTGATTTAATCCGTGCCATCCACTGCTGACACAGTTTAATTGAACGTATGTATATTTGAACTCATGGACTATTCAAATTATTACTATTGTTGGATCGGTCTGGCGTAAGTCACTAGCTGATCGTGGCTATTAAGCTGGCTGATGAGAATGCATTCATTATCATTTAAAGCATACTTCTGATGTGTGAACCCGGAATTAGAGTATATCGTATGGTTGTATAGATTACATTGGATCACAAGAGAATATGTACTCCACATCTAGAGACAAAATAGATCTGGTTCGATGTGAATACATGCGAAATGAAATTTGCTTTAGACCTGACCGGATTCCATTTTAGGGTAGTCTGACCATCTTCTAATGACGATGAAGAAGAGAAGATCCCAGAACATCTTATCGGTCATTGTCCGACGTTTGGGAATCTTGGAAAGAAGGATCCAACTAAGCTAAGCCTTTTTTAACTTATTTGTCAATATGATAATACTACACGTTATCAAACCTACCCACCAACCAAGTTTCGGTTAGCAAAAGATTAATTTCAGCTGTCCTTTCTTTTCAAATTAAAGAATTAAAGTAAACTTTCTTACAAAAGAAGTACAAAACTAGAGATTTTTCAATTAAAAACTCGAAATTTTTTTTGGTGCTTACACTATTTCCTTCAATGAGTTCAATAACCGGAACATAAATAATCTAAGTGGTTTTCTTGTGTTTAGTGAAGCCTTAATTTTATTATTAATAGATTTCTTTTTACTACACCTTATGTAAGTAACTTAAACCTTTTTTGATTTTTGAATTTTTTAAAATTTTTTTTTAACTTTTTAATTTATTTATTTTTTATTTTTACTATTTACTTATTTAATTCGTTTAATTTATTGAATTTTATCTTTATTATTCAATAACACGGATTTATGTAAATAAATTATTACTTTTTCATTTTTCTTTTTTGATTTTTTTTTATTTTTAATTTTTTTTAATTTTTAAAATATTTATTTCTCTTTTTTATTATTTACTTATTAAATTTGATTAATTTAATTAATTTTTATCTTTCTTATTCAAAAGATTATTCAGATTCAAATTTCAAAAATTTTACGTTTCACAATTTCCGCCGGAAATAAATTTTTTCTTTTTTGATTTTTTTTAATTTTTTAATTTTTTTTTAATTTTTAAAATATTTATTTCTCTTTTTTATTATTTACTTGTTTAATTTGTTTAATTAATTTAATTTTTATCATTCTTATTCAAATTCACGGATTTAAAGATTCAAATTTCAAAAATTGTACGTTTCACCGGAAACGGAAATAAAACACAGATATAGTGCTGCCACACTATGGGCAACAGAAACAGAGAGTGAAAGTTTCACAAACACTCTCTCTCTCTCTATCTTCCTCTCTTCTAGCAAATGGCGAATGATTTAGCAAAGTGCCGTTAGACTTTTCTAGGCCTTACATTATGCACAAAACTTTGCTTTGTTTTATTACTTGAATAACACTATAAGCAAATAATGTAAAAGATAAAACACCTTCTTTACACCTTTTACTAGCTGGTGATCATATTTTAAACACTTTCCAATTAATTAAAACCTATTTTTTCTTAAGAAAAGAAACACACACGAAACAAACGAAACAATCGAGCACAGAAAGAAAAAGGACTGAATAAAACTAAACATACAACGGAATTGCCATATTAAACAAGTAAACAATGTCAAATTTAATAGCTTTTCATAACAGTTAGCTTTTGCTTATGTAATGATTTCTGCTTATTGAACACAACTTTGCAGTGAATTGTCAAACTAACGTGCGAAATGTCAACCCTTCTCTCTTTCTCTATATCCGGTCAGCCATAAGACCTGTAAGTGCTGTTCGTGAATTTTTTAATATTTTATCAGAAAAATCAAGTGAATTATTAAAAAATCCATAAAAAACTAAAAGAAAATCAAAAACTACATGTTTTAAACTATAAATTGCTGTGGCTATTTTGTAATAAACTGAAGAATTTCGGTTAAAAAAAAGTGGAAAATCATTGACATTACAGAAGGCAAAAAATTTGCCTAAAAATTGGTGAATACCTTCCAATAAGAGTTAAAAATGGAATTTAGTGCCAATTCACTTGATTTATTTGATAGAAATTTAAAGTTTATTGCACGTTGTGAGCGAGAAACTAATCTATTTTTAATTTTCTGTTTAATTTTTATGTGTTTTGCGGCCGCTGTCTTTTGCTGTCACTCTTTTCATTGCCTGTGTTTACGTTGTTTATTTCACCGTCATGTTAAATGAATCGGCAATAACAACAACTGCTGGCTGCTGTAATGTAACATTTTAATCACCATCACGTCCATAATAGCCGTCAAGATGAGGAAGATTATGAAACAGAATAAAATCGTAATTGTCCTTAGTGGACGTTACGCCGGCCGCAAGGCCATCGTTGTCAAGACCGTTGATGATGGCACTCCCGATAAGCCATTCGGTCATGCTCTCGTTGCTGGTATCGACAGATACCCACGCAAGGTAACCAAGTCGATGGGCAAGACCAAGTTGAAGAAGAAGTCCAAGATCAAGCCTTTCTTGAAGGTATTGAACTACAATCACTTGATGCCCACCCGTTACACCGCCAGCGAAATCAGTTTCGAGAAATTGTCGGCCAAGGATCTTAAAGATCCCATCAAGAGGAAAACACACCGTTTCCAAACTCGTGTGAAATTCGAGTCATCCTACAAGGAAGGCAAGAACAAGTGGTTCTTCCAAAAGTTGCGCTTCTAAGCAGCTGTGTATTTCCCCCTCAACCAACAATAATGACAACAAATGAAATAAAAACATTCTACTTATGGGCCCGTTCCAGTTTCAGCGAGTGTAGTAACAATTATTTCTGTATTTAAGGATCATTAATCATAATTTTTCTATGATTTTTGTCCTGTGTGGAGCTAAATGGATACAATTTTGTGACGTGTTTTTTTTTTTTAATAAAAAAAGTTACAATAAAAAAAATAATTTTAAAATACTCTTGTAAAGTGTCAGGATTAATATGGAGAAGTGGAAGAATGTTTGTCAAATTTCCATTCATATATGGTGGTGATTGGAAATATATTGGATGATTAATGTGAAATCTTCGTTTATGTGTTCTGTAAAGTGGTTAGAGCAGTTGCCCCTTATTTTAAGCTCTTGTGTTTTATGTCTTTAACGATGTCTTATCGCTTAAAGATATGTTAAGTTTACATTTCTATAGGGTTCCTATGTAAGTTATGTTTCAAAAACAGTATTACTGTCCTATTTTTTCAATTTAATAATCTAAGAGGTCTAAAGGGGGATATTGTCTGAAGGCATTTTCGTTATTAATATTGAGCTTCAAAAATTCATATTTACGGTTTAACTTCCCTTTAAACATAACTGCCAAAATTTTTCTAGGGTAACATTGTGCGGCCTGCTTTTCCTATAAGTATTTGGCTAGCCGATTTCTATAGTTTCACGGATTTGATTTAGGTCGGCAATCCCTTGTTATATAATAAAAATACTAGGCCCAAAATTAAGCACTCCACCATTTAAGAATTCAACCCAATTGAAGTCCCCCCCGTTTGATATCTATTGGGCTTAAATTTGTGGGTTTGTTTTAGTTACCAGTTTTAAACGAACATTGTCCCAGTGCTGGGAACATGCAAGTCCTTAGTTGTGTGGCTTAAAACGGAGCTTATCTCCAAGAGCTGTAAAAAGCTGGAATGGAATTAATTGGCATAGTTTTTGACAGGATTTATGGTAAAACGGGCACAATAGAATAAGAAAAGCTTAAAGAAGATTCAGCCGCTGTTTTTTGCAGAGGCTCCATATCTAGCAGCCGAATATATCGCTAAATGCAGTTCACCATTTTGCTTAAATGTTCAAGGACAATACTCAATGTGTTTTTATGGTTAATAGAGGACAGTATTTCGTTGGGGTACACCTCAACTGTGAGTCATCTCCATTACTATGTAATTTTATGGAGAATTCTGAGGCGTTTCCGAGTTGAGAGTAAAAGTCTACTATGCAGATGGCATGGTTATTCCACTATTAATAAATGCGTATAGTCTGTGAACGAAGAATTGAAACGTACTGGCCTCGCTAAGCAGAGCTGAGCTGACACTGTCCAATGAGGCTAAATCTGTTCGTGTTTTCCTTGAAGAACACTTGGTATAAGATACAAAGGTACTCATGTTATGAGGTATTTAGACTGTCATAGGTGGGAAACGGTGTCTTCAGTCAAAATTGAAGTAGGTCTACAACTCTACAGTATGGCAGAAAGTTTTGTAGGCGGTGAGCCGAAGAAACTTTAAGAATATTTGAATTTGAACATTCCAAAATTTGGGCTTAAACTCTTTGGTTCTGCGTTTATTGAATTTCCTTCGAGAAAGCATTGGAGAGGTTCTTCCATTTTTTCTTTGCCGACTATTTTCACAATTTCTTTCAGTTTTAACTTACCATTTTTCTTTCTTCCTTTCAAGCTTCTGGGTGTAGTGTAATAAGTCTCGCCTGATAGTGGTAAATTTTCTGCTACGTATTGTGCTGTTAATCTTTTCATTTTGGCCATGTCAAGTAGCTGACTATTTGATACTCTAATGGGCCAAAATATTAAATACAAATGAACAAAGTACTTATTAACAAATTGTTCGCAGTCATATTATTAAAACTAACAGGGCATGAGCCAGATTTTAAATTATTACGAATCGAGCGTTCTCTATTCTTGTATAGGCATTGAGACATTTACTTCCATTCACAAATGCTTTTAATGTAATGAAACTATGTTAACTTTAACGGATAGAGTTATATAGAAAAAGAAAGTTTTTAAAGTTCAAAGTATATATGTATCTACAGTTTGTTTGTTTGTTTATTTTAATTCCTTTAAAGGACATAAGGTTGTCACATAGCATTTCTACCCCCAACTTAAAATTACATTGCATTACATCTTCACTCAATTTGAGCATAATATGAGTAATACTGCCTGAAGGATTGTGATTATCATATGCTTTCGTTTCTAATATTTTCCACAAAAAAATGAAAAGGCTTTAGTTTTTATTATGGTTTCAAATAATTTCATTATTTACTTGACTATCATAACAAATATTCGATTATAATACGACAAAATTTGTATTGCTTTCTTTCAAAAAATGATAAAAATAAAGTAATACATAAGTCAGGTCAGATTATGTAGGAGATATATAACAAAAGGTTTTAATTTGATTCGAAAAATTACAAAAAAAATAATACAATAATATTTATTAAATTATAAAAAAAAAATAATGATAATAAAAATTCAGAATCTTAATAATACAAAATGGTCAGAACAGAATTTAGTCAAGTAAAGCTAAATAAAAATCCATTATTTGAATTGGAAAACTCTTCATAATTCATAAAAAAAATAGAAGACGTTTGTGTTTGGTTTTACAGACAAAATGGAGTAATTATAGGTAAATTAAGTTTAAGAAAATAAAAACATAATGATGGGCAACTCATTGCTAGAAATTAATAATTTTTAAGGAATAA
Source organism: Sarcophaga variegata (assembly GCA_932273835.1). Lineage (NCBI taxonomy): Eukaryota > Metazoa > Arthropoda > Insecta > Diptera > Sarcophagidae > Sarcophaga > Sarcophaga variegata. Next base: position 16,846,430 of record OW026359.1, on the reverse strand, counting down.
GAAAACAGGTGAGAGAGAAGTAAAAGAAGTAAAGTGAAGTATAGTAGAATTCTGGATAATACTCGAACAGTATAGAGATTGAAAACTCTGTAAAGATTAAGAAAGAAAAATAAAGAGAACAATACATTATTAGATAAATAAATATGAGATAAAAGGAAACTGAAATGATATGAAGAAATTTTGAAAAGATACAAACAACAATTACCTGATGTTGTCCTTGAATGTTTTTATTTTCATTGGATTCATTAGTTTTAGACAGACGATGAAAGGAAAAGGGATTGATTGCTTTTAACAAGTTTTCAACCGTAACAGGTCACATTAAACAGGAACATTGCAAACAGAAACATTAGGGCAAAAGCTATAAAGCCTTTACAACTTGGAGTTTAAGGGTGTTTTTTCTGATGCTGCTGGTCGAAAGTGTTAGTAGTTTTTTGTTCTTTTTTTTAATATTTTTAACAAGTTACCTTAAGGCTATAGTTATTATTTTTAACTCATAGGGTTTTATTGTGTTTTTTTATTAATTAAATATTTGGTGGTTAAAATAAATTAAAATAATATAAGAAATCTTGTCTCCTTAAAGTTTGCTGAAATAGTTTCCATGAGGCCTGTGTGATTGTTTGTTTTATAAATTGTATTTGCCAATTACACATTTAACAATTATTTTTATACCATCCACAAGTGTTTGTTTGTTTGTATTTTAATGATTTTTTTTATCACATAAAAATAAACACAATTATGTAAATGTTGGGTGATAAATAGGGAGGTTACGCATTATTAAGCCGGTATTTTAATTGTGTGAGCAGGGAGGAAGAGAGAAAAAATTTAAACAGTTTAAGATTAGTTGGTGTTCTGCTTTCATTTTTGTTGTCAATTTTATAAAATTGGAAATAAAAATTGTTTATAATTTAAAATAATTTTGAAAAAACCAATTAAAAATTTAAAAGCCAAATAAAAAATTAAAATCATTAGTATTATAAACGAATTACATACGTGAAGATGTTGAAAAACCAAAAATGTTCTACTCAGATACCAACATCACTTTAAGTTTGCAAAAAAAGATGTGTGGGTGCTTATATATGTATATGTGTGTGTATACATTTTGTTAAAGTTGTGATTAGTATTTACTTAAGCTTTAATTAGTTAAACTTGGTTAGAAAATATTAATGATGTGTTAAAAAATTACTTTAAAATCCACTTGAAAATTAAAATAACATAAAAGTTGTTATTAATACAAAGAGATGTTATTTAAACAAATTATTTAAAAATTTTCTTAATATGTAACACAAATCGAATGCATTTCACTTAATTTTTAGTGCTTAAGTTGATAAACATTGTTGAAAATTAATCTCATTGCTGAAACTGTTTGCTGCCAGCAATTATACGTTTACATTAGCAAGCGATTGGTGAATAAAATTCAAAAAAATATTCATATTATAAGTTCTTGAAAGGTTCTAAAACTACTACTTATTCACCAAGCGTTACACACAAACGTATGTGGGCAATTAATGAATAAATAAAGATTTTAAGCTAAAAATTAAATTAATCATCTTAGTTAAGGCATGTTAATGTATCGATTATGGTTAGAAAAGGAATTTCAGTTGAAATGTTACTTCCTAACTAACATTCATAATTTCACTTTCATTTCGCAACTGAAGTTCATTTGCTAATCACAATAGTTAGTAGGTGTTTAAAGCAAATACTGGGTTAGTAATTTAATCGGTGTTATTAACAAATCTAAAATTAATATTTTTCAGTAAAATAAAATAAAAATTCATTGTGGTGCTAAAATTGTTTGTCTAGATTTAATTTAAATAATAAAATAAAATGTTCCAATTAAATTAAATGTAATTAATCATAAATTATTCATTAAATAATAATATTATTATTAAAATTATCGAAGACGATTCAATTAACAAAAACGAAAATTTAATATTTTTAAATAATGGATGAGAATAAACAAGTTTACATTACAAGCAAATTAAATAAATAACATATGTTCACTACTTTTTTTAATTAACAAAATTGAACAAAACTAAATAATAGAAACTAAAATAAAGGAAAAAATAAATTTTTGGTCGTTGGGATGGATAGTTTGTGGGGTAAGAATGGGATTTAAGAAATACAATAAACAATAAATAACATAATTATATAACATAACATAATATATCGTAGTTATTAATAGAGAGGAGAAAAAAAAGAGAGCAAACATTACCAGTTAACACGTTTGTTTGAAAGAATATCCAAAATACTTTTGATAACATCTGTGCTGGAGTTGGTGCCACCCAAGTCTATATAGTAAGAGAAATATTTAAAATCAAACATTATTGATTTTATCGCTTTAGTCTATTAAGCTAATATTAGTAGAAATAAAACCACTCTGCAACCAACTTACCTGGAGTTCTAATACCCCTATCAACAAGAGTTTCATAAGTGGCCTCCTGAATAACACGGGCATGGTCTTTATGACCCAAATGGTTTAACATATCAATGCTGGCATTGATCATGGCAACGGGATTGGCAATATTTTTACCAGCAATAGCAGTACCAGTATTACGAGTACCAGGCTCAAAAATGGCATACTTTAAATAAACATTAATAAATATTAAAACAAAAACGTAAAGGGTTTACAATATTTGGTGGAGAATACAAACATGATCACCGTAGTTACGTCCAGACAAGAGACCAGCACCACCTATTAAACCGCAAATAACATTAGATACAATGGTACCATACAAATTGGTCATATTCATGACATCAAACTGTAAAGAAAAGATATCGTAGACAAATAAGAGGCGTTTCGATAGACTTTCGTACTGAAACAATTTAATTTTCTACTTACCTGATGAGGATTTGATACCAACTGCATGCAAGTATTATCGATAATCATATTGTTATGTTCCAATTCGGGATAGTCTTTATGCACGCGCTTGGCAATGTCCAAGAATAAACCATCAGACAACTTCATAATGTTAGCCTTGTGAATAGTAGTAACCTTCTTGCGACCATTTTGACGGGCATATTCAAATGCATAACGTGCTACACGTTCGGCATTATCCGTGGTTACAACTTTCATGCTCTCTACAATGCCGGGCACCGATTCATGTTCCAACATGGCATATTCACCGTCGGTATTCTGACGAATCAAGACAATATCAACGTTATTGTGGCGAGCAGGAATGCCAGGAAACGACTTGCAATGGACAACGTTGACATACAAATCCAATTCGTTACGAATGGCCACATTACGTGAAACTTCGGTAATGTTTTGAGATTTTGTTTCAATATTACCCTTAATAGCTACACCATTACGTTTGATAGAGGTAATGGCATAATCTAAATCGTCGTTGCCTTCCGTAGAGGGATCAATATCGATAACTTCAAAATCAATAGGAGCACCGCAATAGGCAAAAATGTCACGTACATATTTCATTAGTTCAGGTCCAATGCCACCACCTGGTAACATAGTTACTGCATGACGACCACCATATTGAGCCGAAGGAATATCGGTTTTCTAACAAGAGTAATGAATGGAATATTTATAACCTCAATATCACTGTAAATCATTCTTTTAACGGCAGTAAGAACTCAACTTACGGTCAATTTCTTTTGTAGAGCTGATTTGGTATGGGCCACATCTTCAGTTTTCTCTTTGGTGACCAAAAGGGGATAGCTCTAAAATGAAGTACATATATTTTGTATTTATTTAGTTGAGTTTTTTTCACTGATCTTAAATTATGTAATTTTTTTGAATTTAATATTTTTTTCCCTTCTGGCATTTGCTTACTCTGCATAGGAATGGTGTTTGGGTCCTGAGCACTTTTTGCGTTAAACGTACAGCCATTATAACTTTTAATTTATTCCTATAAGAATTTATTTAAAATTTAAAAAATAGAATATTTTTGCAAAAATTGATGTTCTTTGGTGGTCGGTCTTTATTGTGAACAGCGGTTGGTAGCACTGCTTTATTTACCAGACAGCTGTCATATAAACACAGGGTGTTTTCTAATGTTTACTGAATGCATAATACAATTGGAAAATGATGTAAAGAATTAATTATTTTTTTAAGTTTAATAGGTTGAAACTAAGGTAAACTTATGAATCAGTGTTGAAAAGTTGAATTTTTGAAATAGTACTGAAAGAGTACCTTTTTGCATCAAATGGTAGTTGTATAAAAATATATTTATAATTATACTTACCGTACGGAATGGAATAGAAAAACTAACCCATGTTTCTCATATACAAAACAAAAACAGTTGATTCGAAACGTAAGGTTTAGTAAAAAAAATGTCGACGCAACGGTTCATTCAGCATTCTTCTCATTGCTTTTTCGTAATCTAAAACACATACGGTTAGCCCCTAGCTAACCGGGGCTTAAAACCTTTACCATTCATTAGCCAACCCATTTATAGTTGGAAAGCGTAAATCATAAAATCAGGAAGGAATCTGTCTGTAACCAGCTTTTTTTTTTTGAAAAAGAAAAAAATTAATGAATAATTAATTTCTTTAATAATTTTTCCTGATCCGATTTTTAGATCCGATTCAAACAAAAAAGCACAAAAATTAATAAATATTTCGACAAAAAATTTCCAATTTGCAAAAGAGCATTTTGGAAAAGAAAGAAATTATTCAAAAATCCATTTACAAAATAATTAAAATTTAATTTTTTTTAATTTTAATTTTTTAGAATTTTAAATAGCATGACACAATGGCAACATTGTTTTAATGCAGTAACCCGACATATCGGTGAATGTCTCCACTAACAGATGTGAAAATTACTATTCTAGACACGCATCGTCCAAATCTCAATATACAGTACATGGATTTATGGTAACACAGTACACATTTTGAATAACGGCATTTTGGCGAATTTCGATTTTATTCACCACATCGGATAAAATTCACCACATTTTGTGAAAAAACTCACCACATTTGGTGAATTTCACACTTCAAAAGAAAAATTGATTTAAAAAAAAAAATAAAAAAAAATAATTTTTTATTAATTTAAAAAAAAATTAAAAAAAAAATATGAGACTTGAAAATCCATCAGCTGTTGACATATAAGGTTACCTGTTATGAATTCGCCTTGGTCTATATCGTTCTATAACACTCATCACGAAAAAAATATTAAATATTCTCGCTTGAGGTTTCCGCAGGCTATAAGCAGTATTTATTTATTTGGAAGCAGTTTCCTAAGATATGTCCATTTTAATATTATTACGGTATTGGAATTAGAATTTGTAATTAAGAGTGACTCTTAAGACTAGAACATGAACCCATTGTTTTTGCATATTTTTTATATCTTTATAATATATCATGTATTCTATAGAACAAAGTTCACGAAAAATATTGGGGAATACATGTATTAATTTTAAAACATTCAATTTTAAAATTGCCCATTAAAAACTTATTACCATCTGGTAACTCTATCATATCGACAAATGTTCAATTCAAATCTTCAACTGTCAAGTAAATATTATGAAGAAAAGAAAAACGGTAAACTTATGAATTCTGAGAAGAGAAAGGAAAAGAATGGTTTATTTGTAGAAAAGCACAAAGTATTTTGTGTAGAAGTTGTATTGTGGTGTCGAAAAGGTGAGTTTAAAATTAAAAAAAAAGATTTAGAGTTGGAGGCACAACAAAGTAATTTAAATAAATCTCAAGTAAATAAAGACTGCGATATTATAAATATTGATAAAGAACCGGTGTTGTTTTCTGTATGATTTGTTCGAAAATGTGTTTTGTGTTTCTACTTTTGTACCCGGGATTCATAATAAGTGCTGCTTTCAAGTGAATGTAATGTTAAAAGTAAACACTGGAGATGATTCTCTGCAAATGTCAGCAAACACACTCTTTATTAAAGTAAAATACTGATAACAATTTTTTGTTCTTCATTTTAGGTGGTGTCCCTGATATTAAAGATGTCGAAAAAACTCAAAGTATACGAAAACAAGAACACTTGTCGTAGTGGCAAACATTTACAAAAATTGTATCAAAATTTAAAATTTAATCTAGAGGCTGAGACGGGTTCTGGATATGCGCCATTTTTTGTAGTATCGACTAGACTAAATGATCGCAAATTCTATGGTCATGGAAAAAGCAAACGAATGGCAGAAAGAGATGTAATTCTACAAATTGTTAGCGAAATAAAAAAACATGGTTCCATACAATTAAGTAACTTTAGCGACAGCCAATGCAACAACATATTCAGAGATATGCCTATAAATAACGGTCCAAGATCACTGCAGAGAAGTTCTCTATTTAATGAAGATTGTAATATTAGCAATCCTTTACAATTGCCCACTTACTTCGCTGATATTATAGAAACAAAAATAATGAACAAGTTTGCACAGTTAACAGGTGGACGTCAAGAGATATGTGAGTATAAAGTGTTGGCCGGCATTGTAATGACTTTTAACAATAATTTCGAACAAGCCATTGTAATTTCCATAGCTACTGGCACTAAATGTATAAATGGTGGCAATATTTGTTGTAATGGTTCCGTGCTTAATGATTCTCATGCTGAAATTATTGCCAGAAGATGTTTAGTTAAATTTCTTTATACTCAATTATATTGGCATTCTTGTCGTCAAACTGAAAGAGATTCAATTTTTCTGAAATTTCCAAACGATTCACAGTATCCCTTCGCCCTAAAGTCAAATGTGAAATTTCATTTGTATGTAAATACTGCTCCCTGTGGCGATGCCCGTTTCTTTAGTTTCAACAGTAATAGTCGTAACAACATGGAACCATCCAACTTTAATAGTACTCAATATGGTCAGTTGCGGACTAAGGTGGAAGGTGATATGGGTACAAAGCTTGTTGGGTCCGGTTGTTATAACCAAACTTGGGATGGCGTTTTAGTAGGAGAACGTTTACTTACCATGTCTTGTTCAGACAAAATAGCCCGTTGGAATGTGGTGGGCATACAGGGATCTCTACTTTCACAATTTACTGAACCCATATATTTATCATCAATAGTTTTGGGTAGTCTGTTTAATGGCGAACATCTGTATCGAGCCGTATGTGGTCGCATACAAAATACATTGAATTTTCTACCGCCAACCTATTACTTAAATCGCCCTATGTTGGGCAGAACGAGTTCGGACAAACGTCGTGACATTAATAGGGTACCTAGCATAGGTATTAATTGGACGCTGGGCGATAATGATATTGAAATTATTTCCCTGCCTTCAGGTCGCCAAATAAACAATGCAACTTCTGATTTATCAAAGCAAAGATTTTTCTCCAAGTATATCACTTTACTTTGTCGTATACCAAATAACAGTGGGACCTATATAAGCACTAATTATGCTAAAGCAAAAGAAAAATCTGAAGATTTTCAAGGTGCTAAATATGAACTAATGGCAACATTCCACCGTGCTGGGTTAGGTAATTGGATTAAAAAACCAGTGGAACAAAACGAGTTCACCATAAATGTTCATCTGAATGAACAATGTTAACTGGAAAATTAAAAATGCTTTCTGGGTCGGAAACAAAAAAATCAGAAAACTTGACATTTCGATTTTAGAGTTATAATAAGAATTAAAGTGTTTAGATTTATTTTATGAAAATGAAATTCGTTTAAAAGATTCTTAATTTTTTTTACTTAACAATTTTGCTATGAATGAATTGCAATACGTTTTTTATATATTTTTTTTTATTAAACTTTCGTTTATTTGCTCTGGAAATATTCAATTACCAGATAAGGATGTATTTGGTTTTTATGTTAGAATGTTGAAATATTGTGTCCTTTTTTATCTACTTTTTATTTATTTTCGATTATAATTTTTAATGCATATATGTACTGTCATATATATATTCATTTAAATAAATGTACTTTTTTTAAACTGTGGCTGTATCATTTTGCGATGTCTTTAGATCTCAGGTGGATTTACTTTTAATTGTAAAAATAAATAGAAAGTTGTTTTTAACCTTAGGTCAATCAGTTGGGCCCTTTCTGGTAAAAGCAGACCTTATAGGTAACGCTACTGAGGTCACATAGCGTTCTTAGGATACGTTTGCGGTCGTTTGACCCATATAAGCTTAGTTTACGAAATGAGACTCAATGGTTTTAGTTCACTTCCGCACTCTATTACTAATCACCTGGTGATGACGTGCGATCAATGAGAAAGATTAGCTGTCTGGCTGTCAACGTAACTACAGATGCGCCTACGGGTTTTGATTCAAGGTAGTGTTAGTATGTTCCCTCAATACCCAAGGTGACCACTTGAAAGGAGCTCAAATTAATAAGAAGACTAGTTATTATTCCGGTTCAACGCGGTTGAGAATACAACTGATTCAACCCGCTGTAGACAATGGTATCAGCAACAATGCTGCGGGCTAACAGCTCTGCTGCTGTGCCCGTAAGTATTTCCCTGTTGAAAAATCAACAGTAATATGATTAAATTTGTATGCCTAAGGTGATGTATCAAATGAGATGGAAATAAGATGTGACAGAAGATGATTGTCAAGTATTCGACAATTCCAGGAATCGTTAGTAGGTCTTAGTCACAAGTCCACAGGACGTAGGGTGGTGGACAACTTCGAAGGTACAGTTGTAGGCCGTAGTTTGGGATTTGATATACCGCATATCCCTACCTGTCAATAATATATTTTGGTATTCCACCTTCCAAGGATCAATACTTTATTTGAGTTGTCTTGTACTACTTATTATCAGAGGAATTAAAGAAGTCGGAATAATAGAATTCACTATTCAGGTAGTCGCACTGCTACCTTAGAGATTTAATTTTTGCTAAATAAATACGCAATGTAATAATTTTTGTTTAATATAGGATGCCTAAACATATTGCCTCACTCAAATTTTCAAGGGAATTTTTTGCTTGTTTATTAATTATAGCCTTGGCAACCCTATGTTTTTATTTATATCTTTCATTCCTATACACTATTGTGAATGAAAGTTAAAAAGGTTGAAATGAAAACTCAGTTATTGCAAAAAACTGGACCAATTGAGAAGTGCTTTTTTTAATCTTTTTAACGAAATTATTGAAACATTATAATTAATTTAATTATTTGTTAACAAAAATTCTGTGGCAGTTTTTACAAAACAAACCAAATAAATTTGAAGTTGGAATTATTAGATTTCATAACAAAAGTAAAGTGATGGCCTAAAATATTGCAAAAAAATTGTTACTATACCACCTGGCCTTTAGTTAGTGAAACTTTAACAAATTTTAGTTTAAAATTCATCTTCTAGCCTTGGGGTAAAAGTTTATTATTTCATATATGTACATACATATGTACATACGTACTTACATATACATATAATGGGTAAGTAAAGGAATTTTAATTTAAAAATATCAAAAATTAAACAAAACAAATTAATTTAATCTTTTCTAATTATAGAGAACGAAGAATATACAATTGATAATTGCACAAACCAAACACAAAATGAAAAAGATGCTAAAAATCATGATGAAGGAAGTGGTCAAGAAGAAGAAAACAACAAAGAAAAGGCAGATGAAAGCGAAACAACAATAAACAATGTGGTTGCTGACCCTCACGTTTTGCCAAACAACAACGGCGACAATGTAAACAAACGAACAGCTGTTACTACTGCTGACGACGACGAAGACGAAGAAAAACAGACTTTACTTGCTCAAATACCGGCTGAAACTACAGATAACGAAGACAGTAAAGCACAACAAAAGGTTGCCGAAGATGAAGAGTCTCAATTGATTGAGACAGAATTTGAGAGACCCTATACAGCTCCCCTAGCTCCCATTGATATGGATTTAGTAGAGAGACTTAGAAGAGAACATGAAGGAAAACGTCATTCAAGCTCAGCTGGCAAAAAGAGAGAGAGACGATCTTCTTGGGCTCGTAAAAGTGCCGATAGTTCCAAGTTTGCTGTTACCATGTTCATGGAACGTGAGCGTCCGCAAGCGAATGCCGGTCGGGAGCAAGAGCAACCGTTAAATGAATTTAAGACAATTGTTGGTACACCAGCAGCTGATCATGACTCACAAAAACAGCCACCTTTCATGTCTTCCAATACAAATACAACAGAGACGTGAGTAAAGTTTTGTGATTTTTAATATTTTTAACGTTTTGCCTTATTTGTTATTGCTTTATGTGATACACTTGGTAATTACAACAAAACAAGATTAAACAGAAATGGCAACAATACACGTACATATGTATTACAGCCAGTATATAAAAGTTTAAAAAAACCCGAGAGAAACTGAGTGACTAGTTTAACCATAATGCAAAAAGTTAATTCCTATATACGAGGGGATGTCAGTAAATTTATGTCCAGTTTCTGTTCTGTAACAACGTTTTTCGAATGTTTTCCCTTCCAAAAAATTAATATTTGTTGATATCTTCAAAATAAGGTTGGTTGTGAGACATTTTCATTACTCAACCGTTTCTTTAATTTTGGAAACAGAAAATAGCTACTTGAGGCCAAATTCGGAGAATATTAGGGATGAGAGAGAGCAATTCGTAGTCCAATTCATATATTTTTGTTGTATTTACACGAAATTTGCAAACAACTGTCAAACACAGGCTAAATAACGCAGCTTCTTCAAGTTTAGACAGCAAACCGTTGACGGATGCCAGTTGACCTTTAAGTTAAGAGTACGATTTCAAAAAAGAGCGGATCTATTGACGTGTTTGAAAGTGATTATGACTTTTTGCATTTTGCATTTAAGCCTCATTTGTCTCACTTAAAGCGAATGTTACTTATTTGTAGGGATTTATAAGGCCTTTGGCAGGAACGTACAATGACTTCATACAATGTTTACCTTTCAAGTATTGGTTAAAAACTGGAGATTTTTTTTTTTAGTAATTCTATAAAACATATTTTTTTTATAATGTACTCTTTAGTTTCCTTAAGAGAATACCCTGTATATTGAAAAAATTTAATATATATTTCATTTTCGTTTAATATTAGCTTTGTGTTGATTGTTTTGTATGTACAAGATGTACAATTAGCGATCAGGTATTATGTATAGGAACCGAATTCTTTTCTATAGACCGCAAATATGAAAATTCATCGGTTATAGTAAGTAGTATATGCAAATTATTATAAACATTCCCTCTCAGTTTCAACATAAATGTATGCTCTCTGCTGCTCTCAATTAAATTATAAACAAAAAACTTTTTTTCTTATTGAATGGACTCTGACGGAAATCCAATTTAGAAAATTGAAATTTTTTTTAGTATTGCTAAAGAGCGCGAGTCAATAAAGACGTGGTTGTGACGTGTGGCTGCGTGTGTATATAAAATTTAGAAAGAAAAGAAATAGAAAAAATCAAAATTGTATACAAGTATGAAGCAATTTTAGGCAGAGCAATTAAAAAATAAAAAGAAATCTGCTAAATATTATAAAAATAATAAATGTTTTTTTAGTAATTATAATAAAATTATATAAAAGAAGTGCAAACAAGGCTAATGTTTGAAAATTGACATTGAGATTGAATGGAAACCAAGTGTAAATAGTATTTTTTATTTTATCAAAGTCTTTAAATAGTAACAGAAAAATGAAAAACATTGCTTGATTTGTTAACTACATATACAAAAAACGGTTTATTTTATTATTTTTCTATGATTCATTGAATTTTTTTTATTAAATTTCTGTGAAATTTCATGCAAATTTTTAATTGTACAATATTTTTGTTGTCATTTAATTTATTTGATTTAAGAATTCTAAAAGTGTTTTTTTTACATGTTTTTATTGTTGTTTTTTCTTTCATCTCTCATTGTGTAAACAATTCAACAGCAACAACAAATTTTTTACTCTAGTTTTTGTTTATTTTCGTTTCTTTCATTTTTATTTTTGCAAGTCTATATTATTAAGAAATCTGTGAATATTGTCAAAATTATATAAATATTAGATTTATTAACAAACAATTTTGTTTATCTTAATTCTGTGAACAATATATGAGACTGAAATACTTTTTTAGACTGTATAGCAGATTAATAAAGTATATATGCGGTTATAATTAATATTTTAATGTAATTCCCAATAATCATTTTACTCATTATTTTCAAATGTAAAAAAGAAATTAATATTCAAAGTAATACTGCGGCATTTTTAATTTTAATTAATAAGGCTTATCTTACTGGGGTCATGTCCATTATATGTATATATCCAGCCTGTTGTAAGTAACCTGTCTAATCTAGTGAAGATCTGTTTATGTTTCTATTTTTTTTCACTTGACTAAAATTATGTTTTGAGTTTAAGTACAATGTCGTTGCTTCTTTCTTTGTTTTCACAAATTTTTTAAACAGGGGACTTATTGTACTATTTTATCATAGTACGCTGAGATCTGAACAACAGGTACAAATGTCTGAAGTTAAAAAATGTTAGAGCCAGAACAGACTAAATGAATCAATTATGAAAAAATGCGAATTTGGAACGGAGGAATATTTACTGTAAATAATAATTATAAAACATTGTGCACACCTATTAATAAATTTTCATTTTATTTGTTTTGTTTTAAAGAATTTTGAAAGGATTTTAAAACATTGGAAATTGTTTTCTGTTTCAAATCTGTGGTTTTCATTCTAACCAATATATTTATAGACACAAATATTTATAGACCTTGGAGCAGTTGTTAACTATTTACACTTGCCCTTGTTTAATAATTGCAAATAAACTTCTATAAAAATGAAATGATTAATAGAAATTTCAGTCTATTATTAAAGTGCAAAGAATTACTTTTCTAACATACATCGTCCAATAATGCTTGAGTCTGGTTAATGGCTATTTTAGTATGAATATGTTTTTTTTCATTTTAATAATTATAACTAGTGCTAATTTTATAATAAAATATATACTGTTAAACTCCAGAAAAACACTCTTATTTAACAATCTATAGTTCTTAACAACTATTTGCTTTAACACACTCATAACTTTAATTGTAGAAAGGAACAAAAAGATTGAGCAAAAATTATACTTATTTTCTATCAAAGTTGAATGAATTGTACTTTGAAATAAAGAAAAAAGTGTGTTTTTCGTTTGTTAATCCCTACGTTTAGTTACTCATTATATACTCACACGTTTTTTTCTTTCTTTTAAATGCAATACAATACTGTACAAGGAACAGAGAGGAAATCTATAGTTTTTACAAATATAAAAAATTGGATTGAATTATATTTGGAGAGATAAAACCTATTTATTTAAAAATTAATTGACAATGATATTTCCAAGGCTTGTTATAGGGCCTATTCTTCTTCTTATTCTGTTATCCTAGATATCCAGTAGAGCAGCATAGGGCGTTTTTTTATACCTTTAACATTTTCTTTTGTACACTTTATTTCAATCATATTGTTTATTTGAAACACTGCCTAATTCGTTTACTCCCTTATTCTATGTCATTGTATGGGGGAGATATGCAAGCAATGTGCGTTGAAAAAAAAAATAGGCCAAATATATATTCCTCAATTCAATAATACGAATCTTCTTATCATTTTTACTTTTCCTTTGTGTGAGTGTTTTACTTTTTATGTACAAGCATTTGTACAAGAGTGACGTTATTTTTTGAAAATTAATGCCTGTGGTCTCTATTTATTTCTTCTTAATGCTTTCACAGCACGCTTTCTTTTATTATGTTATGGTACTCAACTAAAAATAATTTAGAAACACTTCTAGCATATGGACATGGGAATTTTTAAACATTGTTATTTTGTTTACTTTCAAATAACACTCTTATAATTAAAATTTGATTACATTTTTGATGACTTTTGTTTAAAATTTCATATAATATTAGAAATTAATGAAAAAATAATAGTGCTGGTGCTTTAATTGTTGTGAAAGGTCAGTTTTATTTAAGCAAACCATAAAATATTTTGTTATCGTGCTTATAATACTTTATTAAATACAATATTGATATAAACAGTGAAGTGGACATTTGAGTGAATTTCTAAAGGCACTTCAAATAGCCAGATTATTAAGAAAAGAACAAAAACGTTGAGGAAGTTGTACTTGTAAACTCTCATATATTTGTGTTTGTTTAGTTGAGCGGACCACTGCCAGAAAAGGTATTACCGAAAGCAACCACCATTCAATATTTTAAAATTTTATTTAAAAAGAGTTTCTCTATACATAATCAATCCGAAAATATTGTGCAAATAAATAATTTTTTCAATCGCTTTACCTGTGTACTCCCTGTAAGAATGATAATAATTTGTACTACAAAAAACATCTTTGACAATCTTGTGATTGTTAGACACAATATGCGTGTCAATGGTGTACACCAGTGGACATGTAATAAATAATATTTTATAATTTTTATTCGCTAAAGACGATATTTTAAGCTAATCAGGTCAGTTGCAATGAATAGGAAAGAATTAAAAATAAACTTAAAAAACCTACTTGGCTCCACGAACATAATCTTGCTGTTTTAACCGTATGACATATTAAAAAACCGATCGTAAAAAATCGGTAATATATGTAAATCGATTTAGGGACTAAAACTAAGACCACCTAGATTCAAACTCAAGCCAGAACATAGTAAGAGTACACTTAGTCACTGTCTTAATGTTTTGTGATTTGATGTATCCGTGTAACCTTTCAACGTTCTCGGAGTTTGGCCAGCTATGGTAAGCTGTTCCGAGAGTACCTATAAAGAAGCCAATTGTAGTTCCATCCTTCTACAAAAGAGATGAATTAAAACGGCCAGTCTTCTCACATGAATTCCGATGTGGTAGTAACTAGTAATCACCTAAACCAACATGTACTTCCCGCATCTGTCCAAAGCAAATGGTCTCTTTGTAACAAAAATCAGCCGAATCTGGCGCGTTATAACATTCTGTCCTATTTCTTTACCATCCACTCTGCGCCAAGTATTGTGGCTCGCTATTTATCTTAGTTTTAAAGAGAAGAAACGGTCACCGATCGTAGGATCAATGAGGCAATTGAAAATGGATTCAATTTTGATTTCATTTTGAAGTCATATGCCAAAAATGTCAATAAAATAATGAAGGCCGTCTAGGCTAACAGTCATGTTAGCATTACTTCATGTGGTATCAGTTGATGGAAAAGTTCGATACATGTTAAGTCAAAACAATCTTAAGCACCAAACTTCAATGTGCTAATCGTTGCTGAAATCAACAAAATGACGCATTTTTACAGTGTAGTTGCAAGGCCGACATGAACAAGGCTTGAATTTAAGAACAGGAAGTGATTTGTTTGCTGTATATTTGATAAAAACAAACTATTGTGCTGTTCTCCTAGATTCAGATTAGATCACGAGAAGTATTGTGCTCCACTAAGTTAAATCTAGGCCACACATTTCGGTCGTGAAACATTTCATAGAAGAAGTTTAAAAATGCAAAAAATTAACACACTTACACACTTGACTTTAATGGAATCAATTTTATTGTGCTAAATAAACATTTCATGTACATATTGCATGTACATCTTAGAATAATTTAGTTTCACAAGATATTGTATACGAAAGGTAGTGAAAGGTTAAATGATAAGGTGGTAGATAAATTACAAACAAAATGTTTAATTGTTTTGATTTCTTCATGAAATATGTTTATTTATTGGGAATATTTCTACAAATAATAAACAAAATTTATTTTATTTAGAAGATATGAAAATATTTACTTTATAAAATGTAAATATTTTTAAGTTTAAATAAATTGATATAAGCATTTGCAATATTTACTTTTTTCTATTATGATATACTTCTACATTATGTTACAATATAATAATTAAAACTTTTTTTATTTTAATTTACACCTTTACGTTACGTTTCCTTAATACTTACGAGATCTCTTCTTTGAAAATTATCACTCATTTTATTCGTTTCGAAAACATTTTAGTACCACTAAGTAACCTACTAAATAACTAAACGTAATAACTAAACTCTTACCATTTTTAGTTTCCTTATAGATAGCACAACATCAACTCTACTGTCACAAGACGACGATACGTCACGAACAGCTCAAATTGTAAATCATCACAATTTTACAAAACCGAATCATTACCACAACAATAATAATAATTTTAGAGATCCTACCAAATCAGCATCGATGCAAATGACGGAATTGGCACCATTGGAAGAACCACCTGAAATCGAATTAAATGCACCAAGTGATTATTACGAAAAACATGAGCAAAATCCCTCCTTATTCTTCGAAGATGGCATACGTTCTATTGATTTTGTTTTGGTGTATAACTTGCAGCCACAACAAGCGATTGAAGAGGAGAACATGGAGAAACGTCGTGTTTTTGAGGCAAATTTAGAAGCAGAAGGTTTGGAACTTGAACGAATATCGAAGGAAAAAGAGCACATATATTTCGTAAAGGTATTGAAATTTAAAGAAAAAAGTCTGTATTGTTATTAACTCTGTATACTTTTTACCTTTTCTGCTATAGATCCATGCACCTGTGGAGGTTTTAAGACGTTATGCAGAAATTTTGAAATTGCGTATGCCCATGAAGGAGGTAATATTCGCTTCGTATTCGCTTATAATTAAGGTGTAGTAAAGAGAAATCTATTATTTGGGGAATGTATTTAGAGTTATTGTTCGATAATAAAACGCTCAAAATGGAACTTCGTACTTTGAATACATAACAAGCTTTTTACAGCTGGCCTCTGGGCTTCTGAAATTGATCAATGACATGCAAGAAGGCTGCGTGTCTGTAACGACGAATGTGAAGCAGAGGATGTAGTGAAATTTATAAAATTTTAACGCTTAAAATGAGCAGGTCGGCAGAAGAATGTAAAAGTCAATGCTAATTGACAATATTAAGGGTACTAGATGATAGAGGCGGTAGAAAAAATTATTATCACTTTCAGAACTGCTTTTTAAATTTATTGAAATTCAGCAACGATTTGCAGATCGAAATTATAGGGTTTATTGTGTTCACTCGCATGGAACCAGTATATGAAATATTTCTTTTAGTAATTTAAAGTGTTTTCTTGAGCAAAGTTCAGGTTCTAGGCAAATGACTGTAAAGGAATTGAAGAAAATCTGTAAAATATAGCAGATTTACTAACAAATTACAAAATTGTTATAAGTATTCATCATCTATTAAATGCTTAATGGATTTCTTTTTACTATACCTTACATTTTTTATTTGTTTCAAATTTTTTTATTGATGTTATCTTATATACGGTCCTGTCCATATTTGACCCTTTTTTAATTTGTTATTTATTTATATTTTTTATAATTATTTAATTTTTTAATTATAGTTAATGTGCAACGTGAATAGGTTATCGAAATATAATCGCCTACATAGTGTATTAAATAATCTGACACGAAAGGTCTGGTCTGAAACATAGTTTTATAATTTCTAAAGATGACAAAAAGGCCAATAAGTTTGATACCTTTACCCAGTCATAATATCAAACCAAAATTTTGCATTTTTGTTTCTTTAACATTCAAAACAATTTCGGTTTTTGTTACTTTACATTTTATTTGCTAATAACACTTACTTGTTCAGCTTTAATTGGCATGAGAATTTTGAAGCCGTTTTTTTGTTTCTTTTTTCACTTGTTTTTGTTATGAATTCTTCTTATGTTTTGATCGCTTTACTTTTTTGCATATTTCTCCTTTAGATACCTGGCATGTCAGTAGTTAATCGTTCTACCCGCAGTATATTTTCTAGTCTGAAAGGTGTTTTTAACTTTTTCTTGAAACACATCTACGTTGATGAACGCTATTTTCCACGGCGCGCACAGCGTTTTACTGCCATCTACAGTCGTGATAAGGAATATTTGTAAGTATTTATCGATTTACTTTAGCAAATATCATTTAAATCCAATTCCCTTGTGCGTTTCAGATTTGATATACGCCA
This sequence comes from Sarcophaga variegata, assembly GCA_932273835.1. Taxonomy (NCBI): domain Eukaryota; kingdom Metazoa; phylum Arthropoda; class Insecta; order Diptera; family Sarcophagidae; genus Sarcophaga; species Sarcophaga variegata. The sequence continues at coordinate 16,828,654 of OW026359.1, read as the reverse complement.
AGAAAACTTTTTCACACCAGCTGTCCGTTCTCGGATAGTACAATTCATATTGGATCGTCAACGTTTTACGCCAAAAACTAAAAATGATATGGCATTCGGTATAGATCGTTTAATTGCCGAAAATGCCTACTGTGCTGCCTATCCTTTACATGATGTAAGTACCAGCACCCCAAGAATGTGTGCATTTCTAAATTATGTTCATTTCCTTAGGGTGAAATTACGGAGAGGCATACTATGCGCAATGTTTTAAGTACTCATTGGGCGTGTGTGGGCAAATGGTATCGCTATCAGCCTTTGGATTATATTAAGGAATATTTTGGTGTTAAAATCGGTTTATATTTTGCTTGGTTGGGTTTCTATACTTACATGTTGTTATTGGCTTCCGTGGTAGGAGTGATTTGTTTCCTATATTCTTGGTTTACTTTAAAAGACTATGTACCTGTGTAAGTTTTTGTTTTTTATAAACAGATTTATAAGTGTTATGTTTGTTAAATTATTTTGTTTTCTTTTTTTTTAATTTTTAGTAAAGAGCTGTGTGAACAATCTCATAAGACTATAACGATGTGCCCTCTATGTGATTGGTGTGATTTTTGGGACTTGAAAGAGACATGTTTTTATGCCAAAATATCCTATTTAATCGATAATCCTAGTACGGTATTTTTTACCGTATTTATGTCCTTTTGGGCTACACTCTTCCTTGAACTATGGAAACGTTATTCGGCCGAAATAACACATCGTTGGGATTTGACTGGTTTCGATGTGCACGAAGAACATCCCAGACCTCAGTATTTGGCTCGTTTACAACATTTGCCCAATACACGCACCGATTATGTTACGAATATGAAAGAGCCTACGGTATCTTTTTGGCGCATGAAATTACCTGCTGCTGTGTTCAGCTTCTCGGTGGTGCTTTTACTCATTGTTTTAGCCTTTGTGGCTTTACTGGCTGTGGTTGTGTATCGTATGTCTATTATGGCTGCTTTGAAATTGCGTGACAGTCCTATGAATACCTCAGAAGCTATTATGTTTGCTACTGCTTCTGCGGCCTTTGTTAATTTGTGCCTACTTTATGTACTTAATTATGTAAGTAAAGCCTAAATGTAATATATTTGTAAACTTTACATAATGTTTTGATGTTTTGTTTTTCAGTTGTATTACCATTTAGCCGAATATCTTACCGAACTGGAACTGTGGCGTACTCAAACACAGTTTGATGATTCTTTGACTTTAAAAATTTATCTCTTACAGTTTGTAAACTATTATTCTTCCATATTTTATATAGCCTTCTTTAAAGGCAAATTTGTAGGGCATCCGGGAGACTATAATAAAATATTTGACTACAGGCAAGAAGAGGTAATTTGAAATTGTTTGAAACAAATAAGAAATGTTCAATTATTTATTATTTTTCGATTAAAGTGTTCCTCTGGTGGCTGTTTAACCGAATTGTGTATACAACTGGCCATTATAATGATTGGCAAGCAGGCTTTTAATTCCATTTGCGAAGTTATAATGCCTAAAATATGGCGTAAAATAATGGCTGTTAAAGTGGGCATTGTACAATTGTTTAAAGCTAAAGAACCTGGCCATCACAAGGATACCGAAAGATGGTGGCGAGATTTGAAATTATTAGATTGGGGCCCGAGATCATTATTTCCCGAATATTTAGAAATGGGTTTGTATTTTTAATTAAGAAAACACTGTAAAAAAACAATAATTTTTATAAACGTTTTAATATTTAGTTTTACAATATGGCTTTGTAACCATCTTTGTGGCCGCCTTTCCTTTGGCTCCCTTCTTTGCTTTGCTCAATAATATTTTGGAAATGCGTTTGGATGCTAAAAAATTATTGACACATCACCGAAGACCTGTATCGCAAAGAGTTAGAGACATAGGCGTTTGGTATCGCATACTAGACTGTATTGGCAAATTAAGCGTCATAACGAATGTAAGTTTTTATTTTTTATTTAAAATATTAAAAAAAAAACTGAATATTAATATGAAATATATAAACTTTTAAAGGGTTTTATTATAGCTTTCACTTCGGATATGATACCCCGATGGGTTTATCGTAGTATGGACATATCGAATGGTACTCTACATGGCTACTTAGACTTTACTTTATCGGAATTTAGGGTTGCAGATTCTCGCAATTTAACAGCTTTAGCTGCAAAACATCATTCAAATGTTACTACATGCCAGTAAATAAATATTTTTATTTTTTTTTTTTCTTTCTATTTTGGAAAACTTTATTTTATTTTATATCCTACTTGCAGATATGCGGATTATCGTGAACCACCTACCTCAGTACACCCATATTATTTAAGCAGTACATTTTATGTTATATTGGCTTGTCGTTTGGGTTTTGTAGTTGTATTTGAGGTAAGTTTTTAATCAAATAATTTTATTTTTCATTTCAATTTCATTTTGTTGCAAAAAAAAAAGAAAAAACGAACATCAACATTTTTAAGTTTTTATATCCTTAAGTCTCTTAGTGTGGGTGTTATAAATCATTGTTTGCATTGTTTAGGCCATGTTACTCTATATTAAACCTTAACATGTTGAAACATTCCCGAGGCTTCTACAATACTATCCTGCAGAACTTGATTCTCTTGTCGTTGTATCTTTAAAAATTTACATAACCAGTATATGGCAAAAGTAAACATAACATTAAACACTGAAAATTGAAATACATTAGTTTTGTTTTGTAAGTAAATTAATAGAATTGAAATACACTTACTGATAAATATGCCAAACATTATGCTGCGAACTATACGCTTATCTGTGGCCGCATCAATTTCATTGTATTTCATTTCCATAAATATGTACGTGGTTATTTCGACCAATACAGAAATGATTGTATTTATAAGCCAGGGTGCTATGCAAATGGTACGCTTCTGTAAAGAGAGAATAGTTTGATTAGTTATGGTATGGGCCTTTAAATATAGTTTAAGTTTTATGTAAATAGCTTTACTAGTTCCTCTAAAATTCCTTTCTTCAAAATGAGCACAAAAACTGAAATTTCAATAACTTTTACATTATTCTGTTAATTATATATGTATGTATGTATATAGCCTAGCTTCAGTGTTTTCCAAATAATTGGTGTCGCATTATATTCGCTTAAATTGACAGTGTAGGCAATGCTTATTGGGGGTTATTGGAAGTTTAATGTTCAATCACTTGGAAGATTTGACCCTATTATGACCTCAAAGAATCTTCTACACTGACTAGTATTTTTAAATCATTATTGATGGTTAGTTATTAAACCCGTTCTGGCTGGTGCACTTATTTCACCTAAAACCCATCAAATTTCTTTTGTAATTTAAATAAATTCTATATTATAATGCAGTTTATTACGTGTTTCAGTCTTCCATGCCGAAATTAAATTTAAAGGCCTTTTTATTCTCTTATTGTTTGTTTGTTCACCTTACCTTTCTAATACCATCAATTAGAAGAGCTGCTAGTACGAAATTAATCAACGATTTAATCCATAAAATTATTGACATGACAACATAAAATGCATCTGGAAAATTATGCAGTAAAACATAATCAACTGAAATGAAAAGAAGTGAAATCATTAAAACATATTTGAATCTCAACAAAAGTAAAAAAGCTATTTTTAAAATATGCATGTACAATGCAATTCCTACGTATGTTTTTATGATATTTTCTTATCTACAAAATTTTTTTTCCGGGATATTCTGTCTTATTCCAGTTTCTATAGTAGTTTAGAGAATATCTTTAAGTAGTTTTCATTTTCAGATTAAATTTTTACGTTCTATTTTTTATTCTAAAGTGTACGCTATTCTTTTCCGCATTTTCATGTGATACACACTTATAGGGCTTGAACTGTTGGAATATTTTTTTTAAATATATTAATTTAGCTTTTGGGTATTATAATGCTCGATTCGTAAATATTATGTAATTGACAAAACGCTCTGTTTGCCACATTCAGACTAAATTTTTAATCAATTTTTTGAACATTTGTTCTGATGAAACAATATTTGACAAAAAAATTTAATCTGTTCCTGACCAGTAACAAATTGAGTGTTGTTTATTATATTTTTAGTTCAAATCGGTAAGGAAAACTAAATTATGAAGTTTAACTGCATATTCGAATACTTGTAGTCGCCGTAGTCTAGTAGGTAGTGTGTTGGCTTATTAGACGTAAGGCCGAGGTTCAATCCCCAGGTCAGACATCACAACGAAAATATGAAAAAAATACTTCTTCGACTTCATCTCAGCAGATTTCTGGCAAAAACTCTGAGAGTAAATAAAAATTGCCATGAAAACTTTCTCAAAAATCTGTCGTTCGGAATTTAACACACACAAAATGAGCGGTGTGAGAAGCTAGGCCGTAATCCTGACTGAAGGGTTGGTTGTAATGGCCAATTATACATTATGCATATTCGAATTACTAGTGGATAGAAAACAGATGGAGGCGATTGCTTAAATTAAAAAAAAAAATCAGTAGACGGAACGCAACTTCTCGACATTGGTTAAAGTCAAAAACATCTATAGCAGCATGAATAAAATAACAACGAAGGCAACTTCACATCCGATTCTACAAAAAATTGTTTACGGGGCCATAATAGTGAGATTTTAGAAGGCTGAACAATTTTGGTGGAATATTATTTTAAAAGAATAGGCGGCCTAACGATAGTTCTCAATATGATTATGTGGCAATATTTGTTTCATACTGGAGAATGGTTTCTGCATGATGTAGTTTCTTTTCTGTCTTAAATTTGCAAAGTTTTGTTTGTTAACAACCTTTTTAAAGGTTTCTTCTAAAATTTATTTTAAAAACATACCGTATTTGAAATAAATTGTAAAAGGGTAATATTGGATTATACAATGACCCTATTTGCAATTTTATAGAGCTAATTAGATATGGAACAAGTTACTCCTTATTTAGAATAATAATATCCGTTTGAAACAAACACTTACCAACCGATGTTATCATATTGCTTAAAGGATCAATAATTTTAACATTTTCATGTGATGCTATTGCCCAATTTGTTAAATTAAAATAATCTCTGTATAGATAATAGGTGCATAATATCAAAGCGGTAACCGAAAATAATATATCAAGAGCAGCTATGCTAAAACCAATCGAACGTAGATTCAAACAGCAAGGAAAACGTTTCATTTTGACTTTTTTTCTTGTCTTCTTATTATTATTATTTTTATGTATTTCTTATAATGTAATGTTGTTTTCTTAGTTGTAATATTTATTTTATTTTAATCGTTTTGTCTGTTTGTAGGATAGGATGTTATCAGTTTCACGTTTTTTGAACTACTAAAAATTTTTATCCATCAATACTTTTCAAAAACTTCTATTCTAATATCTGTCCATCACTCAAACAGTGGCCCATTGACATTTTCCCTTTTCTTTCTTTCATACGAAATGTAGTTAGTATGTGCGACTATGTGCGAAAATAGCTTTAATTATTTTCAATTTTTTTTGTATTTTTCATTTTTTTGTATTTTTCATTATTTTTCTTCTTTTTTTTTTTGAAAAAAACAACATAAACTGCATTTAGTGAGAGCGGTGTGTGAGAGTAGCAAAATAGACCTTTTTTGCAGTTTAGTAGTGCATTGATCTGTGACATAAAAATGTTTCAATAGACAAAGAGAGAGAGAAAGAGAGACAAAAAAAGATAGTGAATAAACGGCGTGAATATTGAAAGTGTTCTTTATGATTTTCGTTTTTCCATTATTTTGTTGTTGTCGTTGTTAATAAGAGTGACTGTGTTTTCGCACAAAATTTAATTGACCTCATTTTGTGGGGCTTCATTATAACCCTAATCCCACAAGAGATTGGGGTCTTTTAATTGTAGCGTACGTACATATAAATTGTATGTACGACAAGTAATTACAACTTAAGACACAAATATTTTATTGAATCTAAAACAATGTCGCAGAGAGGTTGACGGTGAAGCAATGCAACATGAAATGAAAATGTAGTTTTTTATCCTTAGGGATCATCAGAGGTAATCCTGATTTTAGGCACATAAAATTAAAAAAAAAATATTCGTTTAAACCACAGACCATGGTAGAAAACATGATTTTATGACATTAAGTTTAAAAATGACTTGATGTAAGAAATCGTTTTATAGCGAACTAAACTATTTAACTATTTTTTGGAAGTCGCCGTAGTCTAGTAGGTAGTGTGTTGGCTTATTAGACGCAAAAGCCTGGGTTCGAGCCCCAGGCGAGGCATCAAAGACAAAATACAAAAAGTATTTTTTCGGCGACTTCCTCTCAGTAGATTTCTGGCAAAAACTCTGAGAGTAAATAAAAATTGCCATGAAAAGTTTCTCAATAAATAAAAATCTGTCGTTCGGAGTCGACTTTAAACTGTAGGTCCCACCACTCATGTATAAAATTAACACCCACAACATAAGTGGTGTGAGAAACTAGGACGTTGTACAATGGGTCAATTCGAACTCCGGGTACTGTACTTGTCTTAAGTGACAAGTACACGTCCTCTAACCTAACCTAATCTAAACTATTTAAAAGAGAAATCAATTGTAATTCATGAAAATGTATTCATACGCAACATATTTCCCCGACACAGACACCGTCATTTAGTGCCTGGTATGTATAATAAAAATTTCCAAATAAGCTCTTGGAACTTGTTTTGTTTGAGCTGCGGTCAATTTTGCCAAGCCACTGAACAAATTGTTATCTCTTCCATCTGCTACGGGTCTTTTGTAGGAATGTATCACAATAAAAACTGCTTAATATCAATAATGAAATGGCGTAGTGCTCTTACAAGTAAATTCGTCCTCTTTCCCAGTTCAATTGTAGCTTTAATTTTCACTTGCATCGCGTGACTAGCTTTCGGGAAAACGCAACTGATGTTAGAGTCTGAATCAACACTTGGTTACAGACAAATATCCAGCGATTCACTTGCGGTTGTATTTGACATAATCTGGATGCTTCTGTGACTTACAGTCACACAGATAATTATACGTACCCCCCCTAAAAATCATTTTTTTTAAAAAGTAATGAACTTCTAATCTAAAATTTCTTTACATTAGCGTCTGTAACGACACATTTACTTAAATAAAGAAAAAAGATTCCCAAAATCTATGAATTTGTGACTACAGTTTGCTTAAAACCAATAAGACACCACAGAAAATTGTACGTACGACGTATATTTCGTATAAAATTTCTCTAAGGGTAGCCCGGTATATAAAAGGTATTGTGAATAATAATCCTAGGACTACAGCCGTAGAAATACGAAATACCTTGGAAAGTGATCACAATGTTATTGTGCATTCCGAAACAGTTCGAAGTGTTTTGAGAAAGAACGGTTTCCGCAGCCGAGTGCCGAGAAAAAAGCCACGATTGGAATTGCCCAATAATATATGGACAAGTCAACTGATTTTTGGGCGAATGTAATATTTAGTGATGAGAACAAATATAATTTGTTCGGCTGTGACGGAAAACAAAAAATTTGGCGCAAAAATCAGTTGACTTGTCCACATATTATCATTTAAAAAAAATGATTTTTAGGGGGGTACGTATAATTATCTGTGTGACTGTATATGTATTCGTCAATTGATCTAATTTGATGTAGAATTAAAATTGCGCTTGATCTGCTGTTATTGTTTTATGGCCATTAAAAGCCTTTAAAATTTTCAATAATAATATTGTCTAAGAAGTTTACTTACTACAAAATCCGGATTTTTCCACGCCACCTATCTATAGATACTGATTATTAAAGTTACCTTTTTACTACACCTAATATTTCTGTTCTCCTCACAAATATTCAACATGCAATTCAATATGGCTTCATAAACAATTAAACAATTTGTTCCGATGAAAGCAGGTTAATACTTACGCTACTTATAGTCATCGAAAAACATCAATAACATTGAAATTTGTTCCATTTACAATTTCTTTACCCTTCTTTACTTTACTTTCGAATACATTTGAAAATATTATTTTTCTTCTGTTGTTGCAGAATTTTGTTGCTTTGGTAATGATAATAGTCAGATGGTGTATACCCGATATGAGTGTTGAACTGAGAGATCAAATACGGCGAGAAGTCTATATAACAAATGAAATAATTATAGAACAAGAAGCCAGACGTGCCAGATTTGGTAAGTAAATAATGGAGTTCAGAAAGTAGATTTTATTTTAATGTTTTCGTTTTCTTTTTTACTTTTGTTTTAGAACGTTCAAAGCGCAGCTCTTCAGTGCGTTTGCATGACTCGGCATCGGTTACACCGGATGCAAATGAACGTTTCATAAAAGTGGAACAACTGCTATGCAATAATTTATCACAATCTCAAATGGATTTAATAATACATGGTGATACCGCCATTCAAGGCGAGACTTGCTAATAAAAGCTTTATTTAATTAACTTTAATTTTAAGCAACAAAGACTTCATAGAATATTTATTTTTGTAATTAATATTCAAATTTATTTGTTTTTTGTTTATTTTTATTTTTGCATTTTATATGACACAAAATCATTATAAAGAAAGAATCTTTTCAACGGGGCAATATACGATTTGTTTTAAATTAGTTATTCAAGCAAGCTCTCTAATTGTCTTTAACCATATATTTTTTGAATAATTTTTAATAATTTTCTTTATGTGATATTATTTCATGATTTTTATTTATTTATAAAGATTAAATTAAATTAAAAGAATAGGTGCCAAAACAATAACTTTCTTAGCTTAATTAATAGTTTTGTTAAGTGTCTAAAGTGCAAAAAAATGTATTGCCTTCATTTATATTTTAAGAAAAACAAAATCTCTTAAATCATAGCCAATAATCTCTCTGAAATCAGGACATCTTTATAGTTTATTAATTATTTAATTTTTATTATTTTATACAACATATACTGTGTATTGTGAATACGTAAAATCTCAATGTTTTAGATTTAAAAAAAAATTATATTTTGTGTCTGAATATGTTTGCTTACATTGTTCGTTCCTAAAAACTAAATAAATGACTTTGTATTGATACTGGATATCTGCAATAATTGCTTTATCTGATTTCCTTTTTAGTTGTACTTACAGGCAGAATCAACTTGTTATTGCTCGTTATTGTTGCTTTTGCTTTATCTTATTTAGCATTGCTTTTGTAAATAATTTATATTTTAATTCGAGTTTTCTTTAAACAATTAATCGATTAATCTGTATTGAAGTCTATTTAACTTCTTTAGTTCACTATTTTTGAATACTATTCCGAAAAAATGTCTTCGATATTCAAAGTGATCGATTTTTTAAACTTAATTGTAAGCTGTAAGCTTGAAAATATCGGTACAATAAGTTTTAATCCTGAATTGTAATAGATTAAAGACAATATACATTTTTTAATCCTTTACAAAATTGTAGAACTCCGTTTAGAATTCGTCAATCGTAGCAAGGTTGAATGCGTATAAAAAATCGAACAAAAATGATTCCACTTAATTTTCAATGAAAAATACTCGAATCTGATGAAAATCAAATTGAAAGTGTCAACTTTTGCCGTATCATTTGCCTCTCTTCCGTTACGTTCTAACCAAACAAATTAAATGTTTGTCTGTAATAACGTATGTGTGAATGTTTGATGTAAACTTGTGACAAGATTCCGTTCTAGCTTCCACTCTAAATTTTGTTCCTTTAATTATTAATCTTACCTATTTTTTTTACAGATGGCAACAACATTTGTCTTTCACGTGTCACTCCTTCCATACATTTGATTTAAAGGGAAATGAATTGAAGTCCATCAATACCGCTCTGCGGCCCTATGCTCCCTAGAGGAGTAAGAGGAACATATTTATATATATAATACCGCTCTCACGGTAAAAAAATAATAATTAGTAGCCAAAATAATTACATTTGTAATGTAAATTGTCCAGTGTAAGTTCAACTTTTTATCTTATACCTATAACTACTAATTCCATATATTCTTTTACAGATGACAACAACATTTAGCTCTTAAATGCCTTTGATTTAGGCTCGAACTCTCTGAAAATACGAACATTTTACCAATCTTTTTAAATGGAAACGGGTTAAAAACTGGAAAATTGCTTTAATTTCAGATATGGGAACATGTAGTGTACTTTTCATTAACGACTATAGCGAGTACGAACTTTCAGATTCATTAGAAACACCGTGAATAGATGGCTGTTCTATCGGTACCATATGAAATATGCTCGAATCAAAATAAGAATTTTTTATAACGTTCTCGTATTTTTTCACATATTTGTTCATGGTGGATTGGCCAGTGGATGTACGGTGCACATGATTCCTAGAAAGAAATTCTTTATGCCTCGACATTTACTGCAAATACAAAAATTTGAGCCCGTATAGTAATCTTAGTCTTCCTTTGGCAACTGATCGAACGTGAGCAAAGTGATCGACCCCGGCTGCATTTACTGTGAAGAAATGATCGACAACAAAAATATTCATTCATTCTAACAAATTAACTTGTTATGAATAATTTATTTAATTTAATATTTTTATTAACCTCCTTCAAATCTCCTCTTCAAATCTAATTAATAAGAACCATATTTGCATATAATAAAATACAAAGTTATTTTTATTTTTATGACATTCCCTTAAAAATGCTTCCCACATATATCGTATTCAATTAAGCGAGATTCATCATAATCATTTTATGAAATTGTAAAATTATATGGCCTTTAAACAAATGAGGACATGCAGCATATAGACGCCTTTTTGTATAGTCTTCAAAAGAAATTATTAAAAGGAAGGGAATTGGATAAATACCAAGGCAATCTTAAATAAATAATAACGTAAAGCAACAACTTTCGAAAAAAAAAATGTAAATAATAACCTGTGCTGTTGTTGTTGAAGTTGTAGGCCATAGTATTTGTGACGGTTATGAATAAAAAATAAAAATTGGAGTAAAGAAAAATACATTGACCCCTGAGAATAAAGGAAAATTAAATCCTGTTTCAAGGAATCTGGAGAGACAGACAGTGAGAGAGGAAAAGTAAAAATGAGAATAAATTTGCTTTTACTTGAGCAACAATGTTTTTTAAGAGAAAATTTAGAATCCTTTTATACACATGAGCAAAGAGAAACTCTAAGCATAGCGTGTGATGGTTTGACTAAGGATTAATTAATACGTTGGAGACGGTCGTCTATTATTTCACTACAACGTACTTTTATGTGATGTTAAAGTTATTTGTTTTGCTTTACACAAAAACAAATTTTGAGAGGCTAGGCGATAAACCTGACTAAAGGATATGAAACTACTTGAACAAAAACCGTTAGGAATACATGCAAAATAGTATTGGCCTAAAACCTAAACAGAGTTTATCTTAGAAACCTCATAGTAGTTGTAATGGGACACTGGTCTTTGGGTATACATACACGCGCAGTGTCTAAGAATAGACGAGGAAAAAGAATAATAGCCCCACCCATTCGTCGAGATTCTATGCAGCCAGGTGAAAGGTATATATTCAATTCAATATATGTGTATATATACACGGTTTGAACTGCTTGCTCTCTGTAGGGTTGGAAAGAAGCAAAAAAAATTAATTTTTTTTTGGTTTTGAAGTGGGACGAATTTTGTAGTTGTGGTGAGTTTTTACACAATGTGGTGAATTTATCCGGTGTGATGAATAAAATCGAAGTATGGTGAGTTCTTCCAAAATGTGGTGAATTTATCAGGTGTGGTGAATAGAATCGAAGTATGATGAGTTCTTCCAAAATGTGGTGAATTTATTCGGTGTGATGAATAAAATCGAAGTATGGTGAGTTCTTCCAAAATGTGGTGAATTTATCCGGTGTGGTGAATAAAATCGAAGTATGGTGAGTTCTGCCAAAATGTGGCGAATTTATCCGGTGTGGTAAATAAAATCAAAATTCACCAAAGTGCCGTTATTCGAAATGTGTACTGTATTATCATAAATGCATGTATTGTATTTCGTGATTTGGACGGTAAGTGTCTAGAATAAGTAATTTTCACATCTGTTAGTGGAGGCATTCACCGATATGTCTGGTTACTGCATTAAAACAATGTTGCCATTGTGTCATTCTATTTAAAATTCTAAAAAATTAAAATTAGAAAACTGCATACAAAAAATAATTAAAATTTAAATTATTTTGTAAATGAATTTTTAAATAATTTCTTTCCTTTATGTTTTTTCCCAAAATGGTTTTGTAAATTGGAAATTCTTTGTCGAACTGTTTTTGTTTTGTATATGAGAAACATGCATTTAGTTTTTCTATTCCATTTGCCGTACGTATAAATAAATATATTTTTATAAAACTACCATTTGATGCAAAAAGGTACTCATTCAGTTATAGTTCAGTACTATTTCAAAATTTCAATTTTGCAACACCGGTGTTAACGATTTGATTCACTTGACGGCCGAAAATTTTTTGTGTTACAAAATTAGTCGGTAATACCGTTCATAAAAAACAAACCCATGTACTTTATAAAAATTAAGAGCATATTTTTAGATGTCATATGAATTGCTTCAGTACTAACATAATGCCATCACTAAAAAAGAAATGAAACACAAAAAACTAAAACAAAAACAAAACTGAGAACAAAAATTAAAAAAAAAAAACAAACAGAACGGACCAAGGAACTGAATACGTAATTACCCATGAAGCGAATTTTCATGTGACGTCATGTCAAATTCTTGCTTTTTGAGATTTTAAAGTAGAGAAAAGAGCGAAAATATGTTTGCTCTATATATACACATGCGTGTGTGTGTATGTACAGTTAGTGGATTTTGTATTTTCTTTATGATTTTCACTCTCTCTGTCTCTCTTGCTTTCTCTTTATTCTTTGTATTTGGCAAATTTCGCCAAGATTTCTTTTGGGGTACAAAATTTTTGGGAGGGCGCCTGGGTGGCTCACATGTGTTTCTTTAAATGTTCCGTTATGCTGGCAAACGAACACCAATTCAACATGAGACTCAAATTAGTCAAATTTTTGCATTACTTGTGTGAACAGCTATACCTATGTACATAATACGTACACATGTACATATATAGAAATACTACTTACTTAATAATTCACATTTGATTTGTTTATTTGTTTGGTTTTTTTTTTGGTTAAATATATTCATCAAAAGAAAACGAAGAACAAGCACAAACAAATGATGCTGAAAATAATTCATACAGAATTCATAATTTAAAAAAGAAAAATTAACAGAAAAACAATACAAAAAAAAAATAAATTGAAAATTTTCCTTAAATAACAACAAATATTTTAAAAAGGAATTTTAAGAACAAATAAATAAAAACAAAACAAACTAGTTTTGAAAATGTAAAAAATTAAAGGAAAAGAAGAAGAGAAAGAACTTCATATTTAAAGTGTGGTAACCGGTGCGTATGAGTATGTGAGTTATAAATTAATTAATACGAAGTATGAATATGAGAATGTTTGATGCAATAATTAAATTAAAATTATTAAATTAAGTGGATGACAAAGACAAGCGGAAAATAACCAGTTTAACCGAGACAATTGAAATAGCTATGCCCTGTTGTATGACGGTGATTGTAAACCCTTTTTAAACATTTGGCAGTTCAGTACAATACAATTTTCCTATTTCTTGGAACTAATAGCAGACTTACCTTTGAATTATTTGAAATTTCCCGAAGAAATTCTCTGCATACTCAATGGACTCATCATGTGCTCCTTTAAGGAAAACATCCCTACCATTATTATTCCCTTTTGCTTTGTTTCAATTGCATTAATTGGCCTACTGTTGCAGGATTAGTCTACTGTTGCATTAGCCTACTGTTGTTTAGTGCAAAGCATTGTCTGGGAACTATGAAAATGATGATTATGGGAGGGAGGGAAAAAGGTAATAAGTGAGGGAAAAACCTTTTGCAGGAAGAACATTTCACATACGGATAGTGCGGCTAAAGAACAAATTCTTCCTGTAATGCATAGCGCGATCCACTAACCAATTGATCATATATCGTTGGCCTCATGTAGAAAAGCCCTAACTCACTTTTTTCGAAATTGATTTTTTTGTGATTCCAATGTGTATTTGTGTTAAATGCATTGGAATCGCAAAAAAATCAATTTCGAAAAAAGTGTGAGTTAGGGCCTTTCTACATGAGACCAACGATATGTATGTACATATGTGCAAGAGCGACAGACGTATACTTTGCAAAAATATGCGATTTTCAATGGAAAAAAAGCTTCATTTCCTTTGAACACATTCCGTTGCAGTAACGTTAAAACAGAGAAACACAAGCCATATTGCGAAGGTTTTCTACTGAATCAAAAAACTTGAATACTCTCTACTATGGTTATTAAGCTTCTTCGCCCACTTCCTTACGCGGTTGCGAAGCCTTAAAAGAAACGCCTTGACACCGGCCCAAGTTGTATTACATATTCGGGCGACTCCCTGCGCCGTAGTCTAGTAGGTAGTGTGTTGGCTTATTAGACGTAAGGCCACGGTTCAAACCCCAGGTCAGGCATCTCCAACTAAATGAAATATGAAAAATATTTCCTTGGCGACTTCCTCTCAGCAGATTTCTGGCAAAAACTCTGAGTGTAAATAAAATTGCCATGAAAAGTTTCTCAAAAATCTGTCGTTCGGAGTCGACTTTAAACTGTAGGTTCCGCCACTCATGTATAAAATTACCACACCCAACATGAGTGGTGTGAGAAGCTAGGCCGTAATCCTGACTGAAGGGTTCTAATGGCCAATTATGTATGTCTGTATGTATAAGTAATCAAGGAAATCAGATTGTATTTATTATCCTCTTATAAGAAATCGAAGCACTTGAGTGCTTCTTTCGTTTCTATGCTGGTTAAAGTGAATGATTTTTTTTTCGTTCGGCGAGCAGATTGATCGATAGAAATTAATCTTCAAGCATTCCAAAATCTATTCAAAATGTATGTTTAATTTGAATGTTTAAAAATAAACTGGAACCTAACAAACCGTGTAGATAATTAGCCGTTTTATATTGTGTTTTAAGGACATTAGTGTGTTTAAATTATTGTTTCTTTGCCTTCAAGAATTTATTGATTTAACAGACTTAAAGTTTCTTTGTTCCTAAAAACAAAGAAATAATAGATAGGCATTCAGTCATTAGGGGAATGTTATTTTTTGTTGCCAAAGAATTTCCATAGTTTTCCATTATGTGTTACAGTTTTTGAAATTCAATATGGAAATACATGTCAGATATGTTAAGGTAAACCGCATATGAAGATAGAATTTTTCGATTTCTTTATTATGGTTTTGGAATATGATTTTTAACCAGTTTACCTTTGAGAAATTTAGACCAAATTTAAACCTCTTCAATAAATTAAAACATTACGCGGTTATCTGATGTCATCTCAATGAGGGAGACTAAATCGTTACAGCTTTTAATCACTTCATTATTTCTAATAGAATTATTAAGTCATATATTTTAGCTGGTAATATTTCAATGTCATAATTTAAAAAGCTATCATTTATAACTGTCACTTGCCGGTTTTTGTATTTCCTGTCAAAAAAAAAAAGTAAAAGATATCAAATGTTGCGTGAGAATTTTTAAAGATTCGTTTCCTTATTTTGTAACAGCATAGGTGAGACTGTTATTGTCCTTGTAATGTCTATGAATGTCTGAATGTCTGAATGTCTGAATGTCTGAATGTTTGTATGCCTATTTATGTAAAGGGTGTTCCTTTTAAATTTGCAAAACTTGAACTAAAAATAAAATAAGAAAAAAAAATAAATTTTTTTACCATTAAAATTTAAACATGTCTGACGCTGTCATTGAGCAATTGGGGGTGATAGTTAAAAATTGTTGATTATTATCTTAACACTACATGCATACAACAACTCCATACATTTTCACAGAGCTCTTTGCTTCTAGGCAACTATCTATGGCAACCCTGTTATTCTAGAACTAGCTAAATTCGATAAATGAATTGCTTAGCTAAAAAAACATTGACGACTGATGAAACTCAAGATAAGCAAAATAATAAAAATAGAAACCGAATTAGAATATAAAAGAGGTTCATAGGTTCTCTTAGATTAGTAGTAACTAGAGAAGTCTCACTAATACAATGTCACATAAATTTAAGGAAAGGATATGGAAGTTGTAGTTGCCGTAGTCTAGTAGGTAGTGTGTCGGCTTATTAGACGTAAGGCCACGGTTCAAATACCAGGTCAGACATCAAAATGAAAATATGAAAAAAATATTTCTTCGGCGACTGCCTCTCAGCAGATTTCTGGCAAAAACTCTGCGATTAAATAAAATTGCCGTAAAGAGTTTCTCAAAAATCTGTCGTTCGGAGTCGACTTTACACTGTAGGTCCCGCCACTCATGTATAAAATTTACGCATACAATATAAGTGGTGTAAGAAGCTAGGTTGTAATCTTGACTGAAGGGTTGTAGTGACCAATTATGTTATGTATGTATATGTATATGTGCCAAAAAAGTCGAAATTGGATTTTAAATTAAATTTATTTAAATTGCAAATGAATTATTTACGCTGTAATTGATAACTTTAAATTTCATGTAAATGCCCTAGTGGATGTCGATTGTAATTCCCTATTTTTTCTTTTTTTTTTTAATAAAAATCTGCGATTTGATGGGCTGTGATTTCTCAATATTTATTTTATTTTTATTTTTTATTTCTTTTTAAATTTTGTTTAACAACTGCGAAATATCAATAATTAGCAAGTTTTTGTTATTGTATTATGTATATGTTTATTTAAAAAAATTTATTTCATATTAAATCTTAAATGAGTATTATTTTCTAGTTTGCAAACATTTAGAAAGTCAAGACTGGTTTAAAAAACGGAGACAATGCAAAAACGTAAATTAATAATTAAGTAATAAAATATTTTAAAATTATTTTTTAATTAGTAGCAGAAATTGTAATGGAAAAATTATTATAATTATAGGCATTAAGAATACATGCATATTTGGAAACAAGTTTCTTTTTAAATATTTTTCAAGCCAAAGATAAATCAGGGCTTCTTTTGAAGCTGTACTTAAAGGCAATGAAAGTAGCTCATTAAATCAAATCATCTCAATTTAAATACAAAAATCAACAGTTGGTAAGGATACCCTAGGTTAAGTGTTGTTAAACAAAACATAAAATACACAAGAGTTTCCAATTATTATATATACAGTATGATCCCGCTTAACGCGGGGGATACGTTCCAATAAGTTGAAGAGGTCGCAGAATAAGGGGTCGCCTTGTCTGAAACCTCGCACGGTACCAAAAGGTTCGGAGAGGTCCTTTCCTACCTTGACGGAGCTGCAGGAATTGCTCAAAGTCATTCTGCATAGCCTTATCAGCTTCGCAGGTATACCGAGCTCAGACATTGTGGCAAAAACACGATCCCTTAAGGGGCTATCGAAGGCTGCCTTATAGTCAACAAAACTATGGTGTGTGTCGACTTGTTTTTCGTGGATCTTTTCCAGTATATGGCGTAGTGTGAAGATCTGGTCGATGGTGGATGGTCGATGCCACGTCTGAAGCCGCACTGATCAGGTCCAATCAGTGTTTTGACGAGTGGCTTCAGTCGTTCACACAATAAGCCTGTAAGAACCTTATATGCGATAGGGAGAAGACTTATATCCCTGTAGTTGGCGCATATAGTAGGGTCTCCCTTTTTCAGGACAGGAGAGAGGACACTGAGGTTCCAATCGTTGGGCATACTTTTGTCTAGCCATATTTTGTAAATAAGCTGGTGCATGCGCCCTACCAACTCATTACATCCGGTCTTAAACAATTCAGCGGGGAGGCCATGTATGTATACGCCTAGTAATGTTGATGACAACTAATAAATCAACTGTGACGCAGGAAAGATGCGTTCATACTGTGATTACGACTTTGGAAAATACAGTTGGAATCTTTATTCTGGACAGACCAACAAAAGAGCGCTGAAGTGCATCGCTTTTGGTTGGTGCATGGCCGTTGCATTTACACACATATACAACAAGTATCAATACAGTGTGCGATTTAGGGGAATCTCAATACTACCGCGTTATACTGAAACAGCGTTAAGCGGGGTCTTACTGTACAAGCAACTTATTACACAATGTTCCGTGAGGATAGAGACAGTTTAATAAATGTCAAGTCGAGAGGACAAAAAAAAACTTTAAAATAAAAACAATATTGAGGTAGTCGCCGTAGTCTTGTACGTAGTGTGCTAGACGTGCGGCCTCGGTTCAGGCCCCAGGTCAAACATAGCCAACTAAATGAAATATGAAAAAATGTTTCTACGGCGACTTCCTCTCAGACAAATTTCTGGCAAAAATTCTGAGAGTAAATAAAATTGCCATGAAAAGTTTCTCAAAAACCTGTCGCTCGGAATTGACTTTAAACAGTAGGTCCCGCCACTTGATGTATAACATTAACACACAACATAAGTGGTGTGAGAAGCTAGGTCGTAATCCTAACTAAAGAGTTGTAATAGCCAATTATATATGTATGTGTGTGTATAATCAAATGGAATTCTTAGCCTCAACATAAACCTTCCAATGAAAGTTTTTTTTTTATTATTTTTTTTCATATTTTTACTCTCGTATACCATACTACATGACTTTTATTATCTGCTGATTTATTTTACTTTAATATCCTCTTATTATTAATCAGTTGTTAATTGATTTTAAACGTTTTTATAATAAATTTTGTGGTTTTTTTCTCTTCTTCTTTTCTTTTGTTTTAAAACTGATTCATATTTCCTTCAGACTTTTAACGTCATTTGAAATTTTTATTTAAAATGAAATCCAAAGATTATAAGAAAATATGAAATAAAATAAAAAAAAATTAATTTTTGATTATTATTAATAGCATGTGATTTTTATTATAATTCAAATTGTTTATAATCATAATATTACCTTAAATTTTTATTTCATTTTATTTTTTTCTTCAAATTTTATGGGACAAACGCTTTCAAAACATGTCTGTTGTCATTAATTAATTAATATTTGTTGAGATTTTATTTTTCTGTTATTTGAAAATAATTTTTCTTCTTTATTTTTTGTTTTTTATTGTACAAGGCAATACATAGTTGAACCGGTAATGAAACCCGTTCTTAGATGACATAAGAAGGCAAACAGCACTCCTTTTTCTAGTGCTTTAGGGGTAACACCCACCATGCATGTTATGTCACGTTAAATTGGTTTCATACTGAGTCCTTCTTACAAAAAATTCTTACTTACAGTTTCTTGAGCATGCTAAGGCTTTAAATCTTGAGTCCTTGTGAAAGGGAAACACTCACCATGCATGTTATGTCACCTTAGACTGGTTTCATAGTGAGTCCTTCTTACAAAAATTTCTTCCTGTTATAAGAGTAAACTGCTGGCCTAAGCAGCTCCTTAGGCATGCTAAGGCTTTAAATCTTGAGTCCTTGGGAACGATTGCCCCCCTGTAAGTATCTACACAGACTTTATACTCAGCAGAAGCTACAGGAATGAGAACTCGGGTTCTTTTCCAAAATTCTATGGTAATAAACACCAATTAGTCGAAATTGAATGTTAAAACAAATTGTAGTGCCTGAAAGGGTAGAATATTTTTTCGAGCCCGGTCATTAAAAATAGGTTTTATTAATAAGATGCGAATGATATTACAGTACTGATCCTTTCCCATTGTTTGTAAACGCAGCACCCATTTTACACGTAACTTTCTTATTTTCTTTGAAGTCGCCGTGGTCTAGTAGGTAGTGTGTTGGCTTATTAGACAAAAAGCCAAGGTTCGAGCCCCAGGCCACCATCAAAATAAAATACAAAAAGTATTTCTTCGGCGACTTACTCTCAGCAGATTTCTGTCAAAAACCCTGAGACTAAAATAAAATTGCCATGAAAAAGTTTCTCGAAAATGTGTCGTTCGGAGTCGACTTTAAACTGTAGGTGTAGGTGTAGTGGTGTGAGAAACTAAGTCGTAATCCTGACTGAAGAGTTGTAATGACCAATTATGTATGTATGTATGTATGTTTCTTATTTTCTCTGTGACTTTTTTGTCTTCAATAAATTATGAGACAATAATTTTAAATATCGAAAATTAATTTCGAATTTCATTTTGAATTTAAAAATTTTTATCTATGAATTTAAGACAAAAAATACAGTGTTTTTGTAAGAAATTATTAAAAAAAAATTTTAATAAAAAACGTTTGCAATAAATCTCTAAGAACGAAGAAGAACTAAAGAAAAACAGATAAACTGACCTTCGCATTGACATGTTCCGGCGTACAAACTACGCACCTACATTTTGCAAAAATGAAAAATTCATCGTCATCGTCATCATTCTCAGCATGAGTGCGGGTACTTTAATAAGTATTTTCTTATAAAAAATACGTTTTTGCTGTTGTTGGTTTTGTTTTTAATTTGGTTTAACGCCAATGTGGTAATTTTTTGTTTGTGTTGTTGTTGTTATTGTTGCATTTGTAAAATTATTTTTGCAATAAATTTTGTAAATTTTTTTTGTTTCTGTAAAGATCAATGTTAATGAGTGAGTGTGCAAAAAATGCCATGATTTTATTTAATTTTTCGTTTGTTTTTCGCACACTTTTCACGTTTTGAAAAGGTGCTGCTGCTTAAATATGTTTATTTTTATAATAATAAAGTCGTTAACCCATTAAGAAGGGATCAATGAATTATAGGTCATAACTTGGGTGATGTAAGCTTAATATGCTGTTGGCACTGGTTTGTTTATAGAAGAGTATTTTTATCTTCTCAATATAACATGAAAATATTATTTGAACTGTTTTATTTTCTGTTAGGCAAGGCGTGTATCCACCTAGAAGTTCTGGGCAGATACCTAGTTGTCTGCAGTATTCCTCTCTCCTTGTAAAGGGTCCGCCAAATAACTTTTTTTTTGAAAATGCTTTGAAGTCGTCGTGGTCTAGTAGGTAGTGTGTTGGCTCATTAGACGAAAAGCCGGGGTTCGAGCCCCAGGCTAGACATCAAAATAAAATACAAAAAGTATTTCTTCGGCGACTTCCTCTCAGCAGATTTCTGGCAAAAACTCTGGGAGTAAATAAAATTGCCAAGAAAAGTTTCTCAAAAATCTGTCGTTCGGAGTCGACTTTAAACTGTAGGTCCCGCCACTCATGTATAAAATTAACACACACAACATAAGTGGTGTGAGAAACTAGGTCGTAATCCCGACTGAAGGGTTGTAATGACCAATTATGTATGTATGTTTAAAAAAAAAACTACTGAATATTTTCTCAAATTTCTTTTTTTATTTGAAGGTGCAATCCTTCCGGTTAATAATGGAAAATAATTTTATTCAAATGGCTGCCTTGGCTGGCCATGCAGTAGCTTACACGATCGGTCCAATTTTTAAGCACATTATCGATTGTGTGCAGCTGTATTTCACCAATGGCTTCACGAATATTGTCCTTTAAAGCGTCAATTGTCTCTGGCTTGTCGGCGTAACACTTATCTTTGACGGTACCCCACAAATAATAGTCCAACGGAGTCAAATCGCAGCTCCGAGGTGGCCAAACGACATCAGCTCTGCGGCTGATAATGCGATCTTCAAAAACAGGGCGCAAAACATCGAGTATAGCTTCGGCTGTGTGGCACGTAGCGCCGTCCTGTTGAAACCAAATGTTGCCAATCATCCTCTTCAATTTTTGTGAACAAAAATTCGTTTAACATGGCCCGATAACGATCGCCATTGACTGTAACGGCCACTCCTTGCTCATTTTCGAAGAAAAATGGCCCAATTATGCCTCTGGACCAAAATCCGCACCAAACAGTGACTCGTTTTGGGTGCGTCGGCTTTTCAATGTATGCGTGCGAGTTTTCTGTGCCCCAAAAGCGACAATTTTGCTTGTTTACATACCCGCCAAGATCAAAATGAGCTTCATTTGAAAAGATGATTTTTTTTTGCCAAAGTCGGCATCTTCTGGTGTAGGCTATTGCATGGCCAGCCGAGGCAGCCATTTGAATGAAATTATTTTCCATTATTAACCGGAAGGATTGTACTTTCAAATCAAAAAGAAATTTGAGAAAATATTCAGTAGTTTTTTTCTAAAGCATTTTCAAAAAAAAAAGTTATTTGGCGGACCCTTTAGCATGGAACGATTACTCCATTGTATAAAAAATTCATAATCAGAGCTGACCTTTATCAATATTCTATACTCTTTAGGCCTTTTTCTCGTCTATACTGCCATTCTTTCGCTGAGGTTAACTGTACTTTCAATAGTAACGTAATGAAGAGGAGGAGGAGCAACTCCTGTGAGACGTTTTAGCTCTAAATACACGCAGATGGAGATACTTTGAATCTCTGAATCTTATTTCTGAAGCGAATTTAACTACTAATACCTTAATTTATTTTCTTTAATTCCGTTTTATAAATCAAGTTCTAGGATAACAGGGTTGCCGTCTATTTTTGCGTAGTTGTGGGTTGTTGTTGTCTTCAGTGCAGTGGTGAGTGACTTAATTAAATGACTCCTGATTTTCCTGTCACATTCATATGTCATAGGTGTTATTAATTCTGTGTAGTTAAGGGCCCGGCTCCTTAACCTCTGTGATACGCCATCTGGCAGCTTTCCAGCTACTTTAGAAGTATTAGCTACTAGACGTTTAGCACGCACAAACGGAATTTAAGGCATTATTAGAAAACATATTGGCCCACAAATGGTTAACGATTTATTTTCCTTTATTTCTTTCGATCATAATTTAATGGCTATGAAAGCAATTATTTTTTTAAGAATTTCTGAAACATTTTATATCAATTGTTGAAAAAATTCTGATTTTAAAAATTGGAAAATTGGCTCAACTATTTCTTCCGTCATATTAAATAAATGTAGTATATTTGCATGTGTATGTATGTATGCCCGATGTAATTAAATGGGTTCCCTATTAGTAATCAGTTTAACTAATACAGTCCATTGTTTATTTGATGCTTTTTTTTTAATACCAAAGAATCATCATTAAAGGGTAGACATCCATTCCTCTTTGCTAGTCACTGCGGAAAATACCTAAACAAGACAAAGAAATATTTGTAGATGGATTTATTTCACTCTCAGGTAAAATGTGAAAATCTTTGTCTATCCTCCCTTTGTCTGCACTCTCGTTATATGTCAAAAGAAAGTGCCTGCTTTTTAAAGTGAAAATTATTTATGAACCCTTGATTGAATTAATTTTCTGGATAAGACCCGAGTGCCCTTAATTTCAAGAGCTATTATTACAAAGTTTTATAGAGAAATAAATGAAAAATCATCCACCATTTAAGGTATAATGCAATAGAAATAATTTTTTAATGCAGTTTTTCATTGAATCAATTTGAACAGTGATGTCAAGGTATTAGTATTAGTAATAAAAACGTTTAAATAATCGAACCTTTATCTGAAAGCCATTTTTTGTAATAATATAGAAAGCCTAAAAATGCCTTGGTTCACAATTTTTAGTTACGTTACATGGAAGTTGACTAGGAGGACTTTTGAGCTGTTGTCGTACTTCTAGAATGATAGGCTATCCTATGAAAGTTGTCACATATTTTCTTAATTAGCTCAATACAATGTACTGCATGAGTAGGGGCCCTAATTCCCTGGTTAAATACTCCTTACTGTGGTGATTTCTGTGTAAAATTTTTATTGCAGAAAAAGGTGCCTCCATTATCTTTATTTTAATAAGAACCGAGCACGTTATTTGAACGGTTCTCTTTTGATTTAAATGGAGATCACTATCTGGTATTCATCTCTTCAAAGATTTTTAGCAGTTGTCTGATGCAGTCAGTTTTAATCTGGTGAATGGTCTTTTGGAAATTTTTCCTTAACGCTGGAAACAGAAAAAGAAGCGTATATTACATCAACTGCATGGGTTTTTGGTAAAACAAAGATCGTATATTACATGTTTTGTATGTCTTTTTGGCAAAATAAGTTGCTACGAATACGATTACGGGACTGAGAGCCATAAAAGCTTGGTAGTACAGAAACAACACGATAACTTATTTCTGTACAAATTGTCGATTAATTGATCAAAAAATTTATTTTAAATCCTTAAGCAATTCAATTGAATCATAATACTTCTATACTTCTCATCTTAAAGAAACTCTTTTTTTTTTAATGGAAATACAAAACAAAATACAGCATTTAAGTCGACCAAATTTAAATAAAGAAAACGCTATGTATGCCTTATTGTTTACATGCATTGCATGCAATTTTCAATTGTTATGCACAATTAAAAAGAGTATAAATCCTCAGAGTAAAAGAAAAGGAAGAGAGAGAGAGAGACATTTTACATACCATTTACCCAAATATTCCAAACATGTCCCGTTGCCTAGTTTTCAATTGTAATGCAATTTTGTTTTTGTAAAAAAGATTAAAAATCACAAGAGTAAACAAAAGAAATTAAAGAGAAGAAGCATTATATTACAAGAGATATTTTACACAGACATTTTTGTAAAGAGTAAAAGTCACAAGAGCAAAAGAAAATAAGAGAGAGAGAAAGAAAGAAAATAAAAGAAAATTAAGTGAGCGTAATATTACTAGAGACTACTCACTTAGAAATGTTTACAAACATTTTCATTTAATTTCACAGTCAGGGCCATACTGCCATAGAAACCCACCAATGTATATGTAAGTACATGCGTGAATGTTTACGAAAATATTTTTTTTTTTGTGTATTATAGCATGCATGTGTGTATGTATGCATGCATGTACGCTTCCAAGAGCATAGAGTGTAATTAAATAGAAAAGAGTAGACACCACAACAATTCTTTGGTAAAAGAATTCATGGCCAGAGAATGACTTCTGCTGATGCAGATGTTTTCTGGTTTTTCTCTTTTTTTTTGTTTAAGAATTTTTTCTATGCTCTACGATGCTGTTTGTTTTTATTGTTGCATCAGTTGTTCGTTAACTTTCTAACTAAACAGTAGCGCAGGAGCTAGGGGTACGCAGTAACGGACACAAACAATAAAAATAAATGATTAAAGAAAAGGAAAAGCATTTCAAATGAAAATCATTTAATTTATTTCAAATTAAAGTATTAAAAATTAATTGAAAAAAATTCAAAAACTTATTAAAATAATAGTGTATGTGTGTGCCTGTGTGTGTGTGTGTGTTTGGAAAAGTGCATTTTTCATAAGCATGTCTCTGCAAAGATTTTAACTAAGAAGGCAACATTTTTGTTTTTGTTGTTTGTTTCGTTCGTTCGTTTTGCTGCTCTTCATTAATAAACAATTCTTGCTGTTGATTTGATGCCAAAAATTATTATTAATTTTTGTGTTTTTGTTTTTAACAAAACGTAAGTACAATGTACCTCGACCTCTAATAACGTCACCCTTAATTTCTCGCGTTTGTTTGCCTGCTTTTATGGCGACAATTTATGACGTCAAAATTAATATTTTTTTTTTATAGTTTTCATATCGTAATTAAATTAAATGAATTCACATTGTATTTAAACAATTTAAATGTTACAAAATAAAATTAAAAATAATTGGGGAACAAACATTGTATATTTCCTTAATTGAGCCTATGACGACTACATATGTGTGTATAGTGATGAGAGAAATAATATGGTCACCACAAAATTTTGAAATTTATTTCAGTATGGGTTCCTAGTTGTTTAAGTCTTATAGATAGTTATTGCTTATTGTGTTGATGTAGAACTAACTTCCTGCATATGTTGTGTTGAGCCTGCTTAATTTGCCGCCATTCCTGGCTATTGTAGAGTCTAGAAAACAGAAGTTAATTACATATGTATTCCACTGGTTGGTCTTTGGTCTAACTTTGCATACTCTCATGTCTTTTCATAATTTTTTATTAACATTTATCTCACATCCAATAATACTTGCTAATCATTGCAGATCTTCTAGTTTCGCTAGAATGTTAGTTATTTTGTGAGAGAATAAAGAAATATTATCCAGGAGTCACTCTATGTAATGATATCATACAGCGGAGTGTTAAGCAATTAAAGTAAAGGAGAGCGTTAAATTTTGTTTTAAAGATTCGCATTAATTTCTGGAATACAGCTGCATACATACCTACATAATTGGTCATTACAACCCTTCAGTCAGGATTACGACCTAGTTTCTCACACCACTTATGTTGTGTGTGTGTTAATTTTATACATGAGTCGTGGGACCTACAGTTCAAAGTCGACTCCGAGCGACAGATTTTTAAGAAACATTTCCAGGCAATTTTATTTACTCTCAGAGTTTTTGCCAGAAATCTGCTGAGAGGAAGTCACCGAAGAAATACTTTTTTCGTATTTTGTTTTGATGTCTGGCCTGGGGCTCGAACCCTGGCTTTACGTCTAATAAGCCAACACACTACCTACTAGACTACGGCGACTTCGGACTGGAATACAGCTCCTTTTGTTAATGTTCCCATTAATCTTGTTTAGTCGAGGTTAAACGTGCAGCACTGCCACCACCCTGTAGACAAGACAGACAATAAACAGAAGGTTGAATAGAATGAAACCCTGTATAGTCGAGTAATAAGAAAATTTATTTACTTATTTATTTATTAATTACAATACAATTACAAATTATATTCCAATTATATACGAGCGGAGTAACTTGACCATATGCTCGGTGTAGTATCACCGACCAGAGTCTCTGGTGGGAACCGAACCCATGACCAGCGTTGCCATTTGCCCAGTTTTTCCTTTTTTTCCAAGTTTTTTGAGATGCGAAAAAATTTTCATTAAAATTGTTTTCTAACAAAACAAGTGTTTTCGAAAAATTCAAAATTTCAATAAATTCAACAATAACACGAAATATTTACATTTTTAAATAAAATATTGTATATTTTATTAGTCCCGGGCAAAAGTAGCAAAGAAACACCAATAGAGGACACCGTTCTCCGGTGTTTCCTTTAAAAATGTTGATACTTTTGTAGAAAACAAGTTTTTTTTGTAAAAAAAAAGTTTTTCTCCCAGAAATAAAAAGTTTTTAAAAAAAAAATTACTGGCAACACTGCCCATGACCCTCTAGCTAATAGTCTAGCACACTACCCAGGGCACCCAACAGGAAAATTTTTCAGTGCAAAATATTTAATCGATCGATTGGCCGATCTTTGGTTCTCAAGAGGTTTTAAGCGTAAAAGAGGAAGAAACTGATGTGGAATTAGTTCAATAAAACAGTAAATATATATGTAAAGAACACCTCTCTGGGTGTATAAGGCCATGCAACAGCAATAATGTTAGAATGCCTCTTTTTGGGATTTAATAATTCATTTACGGCTTAAGCTAACTTTGTGGCCTTCTGAGGCAAAGCGGAGATTGTAGATAAAACCTCCTGAAGGCTTGAAGTGTTATAAACTGGAACTCTGGATAATAGTTGGTAAAGAAAATGGTGCTTAGGTAATACAAGAAAATTATTAACAATGTTCACCTATACTACAATAATAATAAAACTGTTTTCAATCATTCTTATCCGTGTAAATCCTTTTTTAAAAATAACAAATAATTTGTAAAAAATTCTGCAAGGACTATCCAATTTCCAATATAAGTTTGCATTTATTAAAGTATCACCCAAAAAAATAAACCCTGAACTCAATATTTAAACTTTAAATTGAAATATTTTCCATAATTACACTGACAATCAGACAAATTGTATCCTTCATTACACGTATATCATCCTTCCATTCAAACATTCATATATTTGTTGTTGTTGTTGTTGTTGTTGTTATTAATAATAATAATATTTGTTTTTAAATACAAGAGAAAAGTATGTGTGCAATAAAAAGTATACATAATTTTTTTTGAAGGAATATTCCACTTGAAAATGTCTACATACGAAAAATAAAAGAAAAAAAAAATTTAAAAAAAATCAGCCTTAATAGAGCAATTGTCACTGTCACTTTCAAAAGCAGAACCTAACCAATCAACAGTTTTAATTTAATTCTAGTTGCATGGCTTTTAGTGCCATTCATCCCATCCATCATCCAACATTGACAGCTAAGCGATTAGAACTTTTTTTGATTTTTCGTTATAATCAAGCGGATCAAAAAACTGTTAATATTTGATTGACAATTGTCAATAATTTCTAGCAAAAGCGTAATCCATGTTTTTCGGAAGTGTCCACAGAAGATTTATTTTCATCCGTTTATCATGCAATTGGGAAATGCTAAAGGGAAAAAGGGCTTAAAAACCAAATATTTTCATTTTAAAATATCTTATCTTTAAATAAGTAAAATAAATTTCTAAAAACCTCATCTCATTTTGACTCCATAAGGGATAACAGATCACGTTGGATGATATTTTCCTTTAGAACTTTCCAGAATGTCGGTATATTGATACGACCTTTTGATTTGAGATAAACCCACATGAAACAGAGTTACTAGTACATACATACATACATAATTGGTCATTACAACCCTTCAGTCAGGATTACGACCTAGTTTCTCACACCACTTATGTTGTGTGTGTTAATTTTATACATGAGTGGCGGAACCTACTGTGTAAAGTCGACTCCGAAAGACAGATTTTTGAGAAACTTTTCATGGCAATTTTATTTACTCTCAGAGTTTTTGCCAGAAATCTGCTGAGAGGAAGTCACCGAAGAAATACTTTTTGTATTTTTTTTATGTCTGGCCTGGGGCTCGAACCCGGGCTTTTCGTCTAATAAGCCAACACACTACCTACTAGACCACGGCGACTTCAAGAGTTACTAGTAGTCTGATTTTATGTCACCTTTTCTGAAGAAGGCGTATTGATTCTCAGATTATGGCCGATAACTACAGTCAATGAATTTATTTATTTTGGCTCCGCCGTTACCACCAAAAATGATGTCAGCCTGGAGATCAAGCGCAGGATCACTCTCGCCAACAGCTGCTACTATGGTCTCAATAGACAATTGAGTAGCAGAGACCGCTCTCGTAAGACAAAACTAACACTTTACAAGACGCTCATCCTACCCGTGCTTCTTTATGGCGCAGAGGCATGGACACTATTAAGTACTAATGCAGCAGTCTTGAGAGCGTTCGAGAGAAAAGTACTGCGTAAGATCTTCGGTTCAGTTCGAGTTGGCGATGATTTCTGCATACGATCCAACAATGAGCTGTATGAGCTCCTCAACGACATAGACGTTGTGCAGCGTATTAATATCCAGCGGCTCGGCCATGTCGTTCGAATGGAGGGGAATGCTCCAGCGAGATGGGTATTTGATGCGGGGATCTGCGGAAATGGAAGGATCAAAAGTTGGAAGGACCAAATCGAGGAAGCCCTGTCATCGATTGGTGTGACCAACTGGCATAGGCGCGCAAGAAGCAGAGGCGCCTGGAAGGATGTGTTGCGGCAGGCCGAAATCCGTTAATCGGGTTGTTATGGCCAATTAAGTAAGTAAGTAAGTTTCCTGAAGATTGATCTGGACTGTTTCAAGTGTAAGTGTCTCATAAATCTGTTCAATTTTGTTCGAGGTACCGATTGACTGCCATGACGGTCTACTCTGGTGAAGGAAAGATTTGATTTAGGCTCCTAAAGAGGACACTCTACAATTGGACTTGGATTGGATCTGATCATAGGAGCTAACCAAAGTAACTGTTGTACATAGGAAAGAAGAAGAATCGATAGGGAACTTTTTGTGTGAATATCAGTTTCTATTAGGAACGAAACTAAGGTAGTTAGGAATATTGTTGTGAGCCTTCATTGAATCACGTAATCGTGTTTTTTGGTTACAGTCATAAAAATTTTGGAGTTCAGGCACCTACAGTGGTGGCCTTATAAGTAGAAACGATGTTTCTGGAACAGAGTTCTCTGGAGTGATGAATCTAAGTTTAATTTGTCCCAATCTGATGGAAAAAACGTATGTAAGACGTCCTCCCAATAAAGCCTTTGATCCCAGGTACACAGTGAAAACTGTAAAACAAATTAACAAACATACATGTTGCTAAGTCGTTTCTAATTATAAGGCCACCACTGTATAATACGTTTAACATCTCGAAATTCCGTTCCTACTCTAATGCTTATGTTAAAAAATCGAAACCCTTAATTTCCTTATTTTTTTTTAAAGATTCCTAAACAAGAATTGTGTCGTTTAGGACATTATTCACTTGATACTGTTCAATCACTTGTTTTGTTCTTTTTATTTCTCAATAAATTCAACCGAAAACCGTTGCGTTTTTTTCTTTTATCGCCTGAAACAAAGATTGTCGTGGACTTTTTGTTTGTTTGCATGTGCATGCAATCATCAATCGCCTTTCAACTCGTTGAAACCGGTTGAAAACTGCCTTGAAGGAGAATTATCTGCCGCAATACTAATAATGATCAGAATCGTTGTGGCACGATCATGGTCATCATGCTAAGAAATGCTTCAGACACGGGTAGAGTACATAAGGCAATGTACGTAAAGAAAGAAAATGTTGAATTTCCTTTTTTTTCTTTCTTTTCTTTTGCTTTCATTGGTCTGAGGAGATAATAAAAATGAATTTTTTTTCCTGTTATTTTTATTGTTTTTCAAATAAAATATTTAAAATTATTGTTCACAATTTAAACAAATCGTCTGCTTAACGAAACTGTCAATGTTTATTAAACAAAAACAAGGTGCTTCCTGGCTGTGATTATAAAATTGGTGGGGGGGGGGGGGGTAAGTGTTCAAATCGATATTTTAGTTCTTGAGAGGTCATCATACTAGAAAATACGATGGTGGGTTGTAAATTGAAGAAATTATTTTCTTGATTTCTCACGATCACATAGGATCCATTGCGTTGAGAAAGAAATGAAGTGAAAGAAATGGGTTGGAGAGAATGAAAGAAAAGTGTAGGAAAAGACTACAGAGCGGGCTTAATTCCATTATAAACCCCAGGAGAGCCTGAATAGTGGCTACCAGGGTATTTAATATTTTTCTACAAAGAATCGGACAGTCAGACAGAATTGATGCTCTATCGTCACAATCTTTCGTAAGGTACCCGGTTACCAGTCTTGCGTTGGACTTATTTATTCCCAGCAAGGAGCCAGTTTAATATCAGTTTATTGCCCTATGAGTCCATAGAGATGCAAGATTAGGGGAATGGGACTAACAATCATATTACCAATCGCATGTGAATCTCATCTTTCCTTCCCGTTGCCAGGAATACTGTTATGATCCGTAATCCAACAAAGACAGATCTTATCCGGCCCAAAAGGCTTGTATTGAAACCCTACGGACATAAACAACTTTTGGCTTATATCAGACCCGATCTAACACCCTTATGGCAGTCTAATTTTTAATAAAAATCACTTAAGAATCCTTGTTTGTAGTAAGAACAGTTTGTGTACCGTCTTGACAAATTACACAGCCCTGCAAATTTGGACTTTTTTTGTGCAAATAAGATGGCTTCAGGTGTTTTCGAAGGCATTTGGCACGCTAAACACGAATCTGGTTTCAAAATTACGGAGGTCTTCATTCAGATTTAAAAAATTCAAAATGGCGGATCCAATACGGCGGTCGAGGTTTATAAAAATTAATCAGATTTACTTGACGGCCATATTGGAGCCGCTATTTTGAATTTTTTAAATCTGAATGAAGATCTGTAATTAGCGACCCCAAAAACCCCTGAGTAACAATTTTCAAGTAATTCTGATTAATTTTTAAGGACCCCCGTAATATGTTTCTTTTTCTTTTGCACCCCTTGACATAAACCCACCCCCTACTTTAAGGGTGTATGTAACCAATTTGGCTTTGGGCTCATATTAAAGAGCAAAGATCAATTGTCAATTTCTAACAATAGCGATGGTTCTAGCACGTCATTGTTGAGCTCTACAATGTTTCAAAAATGGCCAAAAACGCTATTTTTAGGGTTTTCAACCCCCTTTTTCTCGAAAAACTGACGTGATGGAAAATTTTGAAACCAGATTCGTGTTTAGCGCACAAAATGCCTTCGGAAACACCTGGAGCAATCTTATTTGCAAAACCCATGCAGGGCTGTGTTATTTACCACCAAACCGTTATTTCAAATTTAAAAGTAGAAACCGAATGCGCTACATCTGGCGATTAAGATATGCTACACAAGTTGCCCTGGTAATACCTGGAAGGGTTTGCAAAGACCTTCAGGCAACTGAGAGCTGGCTTTACAAGTTTGGTAAACAGAACAAATGGTAAAGTAAACTTCTATTGAATTCAGATTTTAACAGATTTTATAATGATAGAGTTGCCATCTGTCAATGTTGTATTAGGTGTAGTGATAAGGAATTTGGCCCAACTCCTTTTTCAATAACACGTGCTGTGGGATATTGCTTTATTGATGTAATACTCTCTGAGGCGTGATAGATTTTTTTTGCTACGTTATTGAAAGCAGAAATTAAATATCCAAGATTCTCAAGCCTCTAAGCAAATTGCTCTTCCATAAATTTGTTTTCAAATGCCACTTCTTTTACGATAGCCACACTTTCTATTACAAATATTGGTTTTTTTAAAAATTGTTTAATTTTCATTGCCACCACGACTTTGATTATTTTATTTGTCTTTTCTATGTTTATGTGGGTCATTTTATTAATTTAAAAAAAGAAGTCCAATATACAAACAAAATAATAAAATTTTTTCTTGTAAATTTTCCATGACTAGAGTACAATTGATGCTTTTGTTTATGAAAACATTTTAATTTGATACCCCCTTGATCATATGGCATTGATCATCAGCAGTTGTTTCTCTAAGCAATTGTAAGGAAATTCTGTAATTATTTTAAGTTTGGATAAATTACTGGCCGTTATTTTTGTTGTTGTTGTTGTTGTTGTATTAATTGAAGGCGGAATTTGTTTATGAAGCATTTTGAATTTGGGATTCAATTTAGAGATTGTCTCTTGAGAATAACACAAGAATGTTTATAAATAACTGACAACTTATGCTTTTAACAAATCTGGACTTACGACTTAGTTTCTCACACCACTTATGTTTTTGTGCGTTAATTTTTTATACATGGGTGGTGGGACCTACAGTTTAAAGTCGACTCCGAAAGACACATTTTTGAAAAACTTTTCATGGCAATTTTATTTACTCCCAGAGTTTTTGACAGAAATCTGTTGAGAGGAAGTCGCCGAAGAAATATTTTGTCATATTTCGTTTAGTTGGAAATGCCTGACCTGGGGTTTGAACCGAGGCCTCACGTCTAATAAGCCAACACACTACCAACTAGACCACGGCGACTTACTAACTTCTGTTTTAAATAGTTACTCCGGTCCACATCCTACTTATGTTTTATTGAAATTAAAACAGTAATTCGTAAGGGCAATGCAGACAGCAATGATTGGGCATTTAAGATTTTGCATCTGTTTCCGTTCGAAAATCAAAAATTTACAGTTAAAATTAAATATTAAATTGCGTGCTCATAACGGTGTTATATTGAATTGTTAAATTAAATATAAAAAAATTTTAATATTTTATTTAAACAAAATAAGACTTTAAATAACTTTTCGCATGGCTTCAACAATAATTTCATAGAAAATCCACGGAAGTCTTAAAAAAAGGTGTGAATTAACATTTATTTGTTAACAAAATATCTACGATATGAAATAAAAAGAAACGATTTTTAAGAAATATTTACAATAAATCAATAATAGTTTAAATAAATAAGAAGAGAATTATAAAGGGTCCGCCAAATAACTTTGTTTTTTGAAAATGCTTTAACAAAAAAAAACTACTGAATATTTTCTCAAATTTCTTTTTTTTTATTTGAAAGTACAATCCTTCCGGTTAATAATGGAAAATAATTTCATTCAAATGGCTGCCTCGGCTGCCCATGCAGTAGTAGCCTACACGATAGGTCCAATTTTTAAGCACATTATCGATTGTGTGCAGCTGTATTTCACCAATGGCTTCACGAATATTGTCCTTTAAAGTGTCAATTATCTCTGGCTTGTCGGCGTAACAACTATCTTTGACGGCACCCCACAAATAATAGTCCAACGGTGTCAAATCGCAGCTCCGAGGTGGCCAAACGACATCAGCTCTGCGGCTGATAATGCGATCTTCAAAAACAGGGCGCAAAACATAGGGTGTAGCTTCGGCTGTGTGGCACGTAGCGTCGTCCTGTTGAAACCAAATGTTGCCAATATCCTCCTCTTCAATTTTTGTGAACAAAAATTCGTTCAACATGGCCCGATAACGATCGCCATTGACTGTAACGGCCACTCCTTGCTCATTTTCGAAGAAAAATGGCCCAATTATGCCTCTGGACCAAAATCCGCACCAAACAGTGACTCGTTTTGGGTGCGTCGCCTTTTCAAAGTATGCGTGCGGGTTTTCTGTGCCCCAAATGCGACAATTTTGCTTGCTTACATACCCGCCAAGATCAAAATGAGTTTCATCTGAAAAGATGATTTTTTTTGCCAAAAATCGGCGGTGTAGTCTATGGTGTAGTCTATTGCATGGCTAGCCATTTGAATGAAATTATTTTCCATTATTAACCGGAAGGATTGTACTTTCAAATAAAAAAAGAAATTTGAGAAAATATTCAGTAGTTTTTTTAAAGCATTTTCAAAAAAAAAAAGTTATTTGGCGGACCCTTTACTTAAAAAAAGAAAACAAAAAAATTTTTGAAAAAATTTTATTCAGAATTATTGTTTGAACATAAACTTATAGCAAGAAGCAGTCGAATATTGAAAGAATAAGTTAAAAAGGTAGGATTTTTGCCGTATATTGGGCGATAAGAATAAGCTACACGAATAGATCAAAGACCGTTAATGATTGCTTTGCGTATAAATTTGTTTGAGCCTAGAAAATTTTCGTAAACTTTCAAAAGATCTTGGTTCAGAAGATACAGAGTGCATGGCATAGAAATCCGAACACTCACAAGGTTTACGCAAAGTGAGTGCTACACTGTTTTGAATAAACTGAATCCGTTAGATGCCAGTGGCGGGCAATATAGCCTCCATGCGTTAGATCCTTGGACATGTGGAATTTCAGAAACAGACAGTCAAACTAGCCATGTGGGCAATACGATTGGGAGAGAAGTTATCGGAAACCCTATTTATGTCAAGAGAGCTTTAAAATAGGTCATATGTCCATAATACTTTAGTATCTCTCTACACCACAATAACAGCAATATCAGGTAAAACCAAGATCGAATGAATCCAGTTTTAAATAGACTCTAGAATGCAGTGTATTCAAGTGAGAGCGTTCTCTATTAATGGGAAATGAAGGCGCAAATGAGGCATAAACTCTTAAACATTATTTTCTATATAGTTTTCGACATATCGACGCCTCCGTTCTATAACATTCTAAGTCGAAAAAGTGTGTTTTGAATTATGAGCGCTCAAAGTTTTCACGCGACATACGATTATATGTGTATTCTAAGAAGATTTTTCCCTATAACTTCGGAACGAATCGGTGTATCTTAACCAAATTTTGACAGTATTTAAGTTAGAGAACGTAGAATTTAAAAATTAATTAAAAATTAAAAATTAATTAAACATTAAAAACTTTCTAAGTACATAGAATTGAGGCGTCGATGTGTTCGACAGTTGTATTGATGAAGTGTTATTGCTTTGTTACACCTCTAACGATCGTTTCTAACGATCAATCAGGGGCTTCTTATGAAAGTAAATTCTCGAAACACAATGCCTTATTGCGTAAAATATAAAAGAATTTTCCTAAATAAATCACCCGCCTTCAAGTGGTTGAATTTCGCCTGATTGACCGATTTCTTACACTTCACATACGATTTATTGCACACAGTGGCTTTATTTTTCATTGCTTTAATAATGGCTTATGTAGTCGCCGTAGTCTAGTAGGTAGTGTGGCGGCTTATATAGGCCAAAGGCCAGGGTTCAAATCCCAGGTCAGACATCAAAACGAAAATATAAAAAAAATATTTCTTGGGCGACTTCCTCTCAGTAGATTTCTGGCAAAAATTCTGAAAGTAAATAAAATTGCAATGAAAAGTTTCACAAAAATCTGTTGTTCGGAATCGACTTCAAGCTGTAGGTCCCACCACTCATGAATAAAATTAACGCACACAACATAAGTGGTGTGAGGAGCTAGGTCGTAATCCTGACTGAAAGGTTGTAATGACAATTATGTATGTTTGTATTATTCTGTTGCATCTCTAACTATCGTTTTTCGGCCAACGATCGTTTCAAATGAATCAGGAGATTGTTATGAAAGTAAATTTTCAAAACACAATGCTTTATTGTGTAAAATGTAAATGAATTTTCCTAAATAAATCACCCACATCCTACGATTTCTTATCAGTACATGTTCGCTTTGATCGTCTGATCCTATTTCAGCAGATCGTCAGAAAAATCCTTCAAGTGGTTGACCTTCGCTTGGTTGACCGAGCTACACATACGCTTACTTGCACTTCACATACGATTTCTTGCACACAGTGGCTTCATTTTTCATCGCGCTAGTAATGGTTCATGCAAATTGGACTTCAGCTAATCGGGTACTTAGACTTCTGTAGTAGATCCTAAATTAGTGTGATGGATAGTATAGTAGACTGTTATGCTTCGGTTTGTAGTCATTCAAAAGTCCATAAAAGTTATTAAATACACAAACCTTGTGTAGACCATAGTTATACATTTTATTTTAAATTCTTTATGTATTTTTTTTTAAATTTAAATATGTTTTTAAAAATTACTACTAATAGTACAATGATCTTTGAAAACAAAACTTTTATAATTTTTTTTTTTATGAAACAAAGTGTCTTTACATATGTATTTTGAATATATTTTTAGCACTTTCCTAACCTACCTTTATTATTGAGTAGATTTTCTTTTTTTTCAAAATTTCTATCGATAACACACTTTGAAAAAACAATTGCACTCCTTGACTTTTTTTGTGTGCAAAATATATAAAAAATTTAAAAAAAAATTTAAATAAAATTAAAAAAAAAATAGTGACTCTTCTTAAATCGGGTGTTAATTTCTGGGATCAACACTTTATAGGTGTGCCTTTAAAAGTCCAATTGAAAATTCAAATAAGGCAGATGTTTTAAATGAATTGCTCGTGCTTGTGAGTCAGTTTTGTTCGAACAATTTTCGAACAAAAGAGTGTGAAAATTTTTATTTTTAAAAATTTTATACGTACTGGCCTTTTTTTTTCAAGAAGAAAATGGAACACGTTTTTGCAAAATAGATTATTATGAACAATGGAACTGATTGACAATAAATACGATTCAAAGAGGACTAGTCTAACACTTTTTCTATGAGTCATATTATTGGCCATAAGTATTGGCCAAAATATATGACTACGTGACAGACGGTTAATGCGTAAAAATATTGGATTTTGCGTAACATGTTCCATTATTTAAATAAAACGCATGATGAACTGGTTTCGCTTTTCGGGGACTTACTTAATGTAGAACAAATCTAATGGTACCCACACCGTCTGTGGCTATTATATTGTTAGGCTCCAAATAAGCAACTGCTTAACATATTGCTATTAGGCATTAGATTGTGGAAATATGCGTAACATTTATATTTTAAATTAACATTTTAAATTAAATTATTGCGAATTAATATTTTATTTATTTAAATATACAAGAAAAGAAAAAGAAAAAATCACAATTTTTAATAAAAGGTTGAGGTCGTTAAATTATTTAAATGTTTACCTGTGAATTGGCTAAAAATAAATCAAATTTGTTTTCTAATAACCACAAATGCGAGATGAACTGACTGCGTGATCGTTTCAGCTGAAAAATTAACACCTTTTTGTGTTCAAATCAATAATAAAAAAAAGAGGGTAAATTTTGTAAATTTTTTATTAAAAAAAAAAGAAAAAAGAAAAGAAATTATTGAGCAAGAGATATTTATTAAAAATCAAATATTTTCCATCTCTTTTTAGTTCAGTTAAAAAAAAAAATTTTGGCAAAAAGAAATCAAACGAATCCGCAGTTAAGAAAAAAAGAAAAAAAAACAGCGTAGTAAAGTTTTTCAAAACCTACGTTGAATTTACGGATTTTGTCAGTTTATTTAAGACACTAAAGGAAAACGGTTTAAAGCGCTTAAAAGAAAATAATAAAAAAATAATAGAAATAAAAATAGAAATTAATTCTATTCTAATTGAAAAAAAAAACAAGTAAATAAAGTGGGCGTATATAAATCTAAGACTGCTTCATAATGTCTTTGAACTTCTCGTGAAAAACAAAAAACAAAAAACAAAAAAAAAATCAAAAACATTTGAAAATTAAATTGAAAATATATTTTCTTCAACTACCATAACAATATATAAAAATTCCAAATTTATTAATTTTCATAAACTTTCGATTTTGCCAAATTGCTGGCCTAAAATATACGCGTGTTATTTTCATTATTTTCAACGAATTTTCCAAAACAAAAAACTTTTTATGGTATTGAATTTTCCATTTCGTTTATAAACAGTATTTAACAGAAATTAAAAGTGAATTTATATTTATTTTATAAATGCATACATATGTACAGACATATCTACATATGAATTAATAATAATACGAGTAAATACCAGAAAATTTTAATATTTTTGTTTACAAAAAAAATATCTGATTCGGCCGCAATTTAATTTGAAAATTTACAATTAAATTTAACAATTTCTACATAATAATATAAGAATAATAATTCGTAAAGGTGAGATTTAAAATCAATCAATTATTGTTGTTTTCTTTATTTCTTTTTGTTTGGTTCAGTGTAATTAAAATAAATCAAATGTTATTTCCTTCAAAGAAATTTATTGGAAATTTAAAATAACGGAAGCATTCTATTTCAAAAGAAAACCACACACGAGCTCATTGAAATAGCACACGGAACAGAAAAAATAAAGAAAGCTTAGTTGAGGTCAAATAAAGTTGTTTCGTGCTGTGTGCTTTGGCCCATTGTAACACCCCAAAATTTTTTTTGGTTTAATCGAGTCTGATGTGTATTCCATATGGTTATATAATAAATTCTATAGTGCTTTACTGATTCTTCATCTTCCTTTTTTTCTACAATAGCTTATGTGCTTAGACATACTTACGTCTAATCATACAGTTTTAAAAAAAGAATGTGTTCTACTAATTCCCCCTCTTACCTATGCAGACAACCGCTTCAAATAGCCATAATAAAATGCGTCAGAAAAACGCTCTGTTGAGTTAGCTGCGCCATTAGTCATTAAGCTGCCTAGATAGCAGAAGCTATTCACGTGTTGAACTGATTGGTTTTATAACATAATGTTCTCTGTACTAAATTTGTTTATTCTGATGGTTTTATTTATCTTCAAATCTATCATAAGTCCTTCATTATAAGCTAGTCTTCGCAGACCTTCTGGTTTTACTTTGCATAATTTCATAATACAAGTAATTCATCTTGTCTTTCAATAGATTTGGTTGATGATCATGCATGCAACACAAATAGAAGTGATAGGGACAATCCTCGTTATTCTACAGTATTTATGGTAAATTGTTCGTATTTTTAGTCGACTTTTATTTATTATCTTGGTGGGTCGCTTTAATTGTGTAGGTATGTCAGCGTAGCTGTGAGAAAGGAGACATGTCATCTACGTAGTTCAGCATTTCCAAACTTTCGCGAAATTCCCCCACGATTCCTACAATGCTTAATGGCTTATACTCTAACAATATTAAATGGCATTGGCTATACAGCTATTCACTGTACCAGGGGTTATCATGCCTTTGCCTACGGACTTTTCATACATACATACATAATTGGTCATTTCAACCCTTCAGTCGGGGTTACGACCTAGTTTTTCACGTTACTTATGTTGTGTGTGTTAATTTTACGCATGAGGGACAGGACCTACAGTTGAAAGTCGATTCCGATTTGAACGGAGGCCTCCCGTATAATAAGCTAACATACATTCATACATATAATTGGTCATTTCAACCCTTCAGTCAGGATTACGACCTAGTTTTTCGCGTCACTTATGTGTGTGTCAATTTTATACATGAGTGATGGGACCTACAGTTTAAAGTCGACTCCGATCGACAGATTTTTGAGAAACTTTTCATGGCAATTTTTATTTATTTACTGTCAGAGTTTTTGCCAGAAATCTGCTGAGAGGAAGTCGCCGAAGAAATACTTTTTGTATTTTGTTTGATGTCTGCCCTGGGGTTTGAACCCTGGCTTTATGTCTAATAAGCCAACACACTACCTACTAGACTACGGCGACTAACACACTACGGACTTTTCAGTATGTAGTTGGAAAAGTTTACACCTCTGCACCTCTATTTCTGGTATCTATAAAGACAAAATGTATGAGAGATCTCCGTTCGAGTGACTGATCTACGATTAAACTCAATGAATTAATGTGATCAACATAGGGCATGTTGAGGCAAACCTCAGGCAGTTATTGTTTTACATCAGATACTAAAACTTTTGATAACTTCTGAAATAAAACTTAGTCAGTTGGTGCGATATGTTAATTCGCCTTAATTCTTGCAGAATAAGCTTATTGAACTTTTGTTAAACGATTGAGTGGCTTAAGAAATCTGAACATTACTGTAAAGGAAATATCGACATAGCAATGTTTACGTCTGATTACTTGGTAGATAATAAAATAGTTTTTCAATCATGTTACTTCCTAGATTAATTTCATATTTTTTATAACTAAATTTATTACAGTTTTTTTCAATTTAATGTTTCATTTCTCTTTGCAGCTTCTCAAAAAATTCCAACAATGATGTGACTTATTGATGTCTAAAATCTTTAAAATAAAACAAACCTCTCGCTAATGACAATACTTTTTACGTTGTGATATTAATTGTTTAATAATTCCTTAAAAAAAAAAAAACAAAAACAAAAAATTACAAATCGAAAACTGCAATTCAATTCTGTCCAAAGTTTTTATACCCGCAAAGCATTTTCCCTTAAGCAAGACAAGACAAACAACGCCAACCCAAAAACACTACAACATGGATTTCGATCAGATATTGGGAAAATGTGGTGACTTTAATCGCTATCAGTTATTGATTTTGACTCTTTTTGGAGTCGTCAATGTCATTGTATCAATGCATTATTTTACACAGACTGTGATAAGTTTTGTGCCCGATCACTGGTGTTATCATGAGAAATTGGAGAATAAAACATACGATGAAATATCAGCCATCTATGCTCGTGTACCGAATCCCTCCTGTACCAAATTGGATGATATTAATGGCATGAATATTACCATTAGTAAGGACAAATGTACCAGATGGATCTATAAATATGATTTCGGTTATAGAAGCATGAATACAGAGGTGAGTTTAAATCAAAAAATTAATTTTTTTTAATTTTAATTTATTTCTGTTTCTTTTCCAGTTAAACTGGGTGTGTGAGTCATCGTATAAGGCCCGCATAGGCCAGTCTTTATTCTTTATAGGCTCGGTGGTGGGCACTTTATTTTATGGTTTGCTATCGGATAAAATAGGCCGCTTGCCAGCCTTAATACTATCGAATTTATCGGGTTTTATTGGTGATTTTTCCACCATTTTCACTCAAACTGTTACCACCTTTACGCTGTGCCGTTTTATATCTGGCCTGGCAGCCGATACTAATTTTTATCTCATGTACATTATAGGTAAGTGAAAATACTGTTTTAATTCTAATCACAACAATTCTTTTTAATCCTTATTTCTTTTCTTTTCTAGTATTGGAATACTTGCGCCCATCTATGCGCACTTTAGGTCTCAATTTGGCTGTGGGCATATTTTATACCATAGGCCTGGTGTTTACGCCCTGGCTAGCCGTTTTGGCCGGTCATTGGAAATATTATTTGGCCTGTACCTCTCTGCCCATACTCTTTATTGCCTTGTATTATTTTATTGTGCAGGAAAGTGCTCAATGGTTGGTTACGCGCAACGATATCGACGGTGCCATTACGAGACTGAAACGTGTGGCCAAGTTTAATGGCCGTAAAGTCAGTATGACCGAATTCGAAGAATTCCGTAAATATTGTGAAAAGCAACGGGAGAAGCAGGGTGGCAATGATCAGAAACATTCGAATTTGATTGACATGTTTAGAACGCCACGAATGAGAAAGCATACGCTGATCTTATTTTTTAAATCGTAAGTAAAGCAATGAAAATATTTTTTTTTTAAATTATATTCCAGTATGTTGGACTAGGTTAGATATGATGGGTGGGGGAAGAATATAAGCCTTCAATAACACTTGAGTCTAAAAACATGGTACAAAGCCGTGGTTAAATAAGCTGTGTTAACACTACGAATGAAGTCGCCGTAGTCTAGTAGCTAGTGTGTTGCCTTATTAGACGTAAAGCCAGAGTTCGAGCCCCAGGCCAGACATCAAAACAAAATACGAAAAGTATTTCTTCGGCGACTTCCTCTCAGCAGATTTCTGACAAAAATTCTGAGAGTAAATAAAATTGCCATGAAAAAGTTTCTCAAAAATCTGTCGTTCGAAGTCGCCTTTAAACTGTAGGTCCCACCACTCATGTAT
Organism: Sarcophaga variegata; assembly: GCA_932273835.1. Taxonomy (NCBI): domain Eukaryota; kingdom Metazoa; phylum Arthropoda; class Insecta; order Diptera; family Sarcophagidae; genus Sarcophaga; species Sarcophaga variegata. The sequence goes on along the minus strand of OW026359.1, from coordinate 16,786,483 downwards.
AAAAATTAACACACACAACATAAGTGGTGTGAGAAACTAGGTTGTAATCCTGACTGAAGGATGAATTAAAACTATGTATGTACATATGTATTAACACTATTAACACTAAAACACCAGAGTAGTATAATACAGGAAGAACTTTAATCTGTTCTGGACATTCATGAAAGCTATATCACTATGATATCTAAACCTGTCCTGCATTACTAATAACGCTGGACAAAAGCAGAATAAGTGAGTGCTCGTCAGTCTTATCCTCCTTAAGGAAGATCTAGTCTTTTCGTATAAATACCCACAATATTTACTACTTTAAGTTCACTAAGAGTCCTATAAATTGACTTAATTAAAATTAATCATGTATTCTGATTATTTTCTTTTCTTTTCTTTTCTTTTCTTTTCTTTTCATTCTAGCATGGTAATCACCCTGTGTTATGATGTGGTTTCCCGTAATGTCGAGGGCATGGGCATATCACCCTTCATTATGTTCTCCTTAAGTGCTTTGGTGGTATTACCCTCCTCCTTGTTATTGGTCCTGCTACAAGATCGTATCGGTCGCAAAGGCATGGCTTCTGGTTCTTTATTAGTGGGTGGCTTTTTCACTGTAGCAGCAGGCATAGCCATAGCCTATCAGCAACATAATCATAATGCAGTGCTATTGGCCTGTCTGACCATAGCGGCCAGATTTGGTGTGGCCATATCGTATGAATCGGGCTCACAGTATGCCACTGAATTAATACCCACCTGTGTCAGAGGTCAGGGTGTGGCAGCTGTACATGTGGCAGGTTTTGCAGCCTCCTTTTTAGCACCCTACATACTGTGGTTGGGTACATTCTTTAAGGCAGCACCCTCTATTATTTTGGGAGTGTTGTTTTTCACGGGTTCTCTGGTGTGTTTGCTTCTGCCGGAGACGTTAAATAAGTAAGTTGGGGTAATGTTAAGGAAATATTTTATTTTTTTTAAATTTTTTTTTGATCGTTATAGGACTCTGCCCAAAACTTTGGAAGAAGGTGAAACCTTTGGTAAAGGTGAAAGCATGTTTGATTTTCCCTGTTTGGCGAAAAATAAAAACTCTTCACAGGATTCGGATTCCGAAATGGAACCCTATACCAAACGTAAACAATCGCTTACAGCTGGTCTAGAGCGTGGTGGTGTAGTTGTAACTTCCGTAAGGTCCTCTGATATCGATAACAATAGCAATAGCTGTACATAACAAAGTTGAATAGAATTGAATGCTTTTTTTAAGGGAAACATTTTCAATCACTTTTTTATGAAAATAATAATAATAATATTAATAGGGAATTAAGTAAGTTAACATTTATAAACTAAAAGCTACTCACTCATACATGAAAACGCAACAAATTATTATTTAATATTGAATGTACTTTAAAATAAAAATAACAAAATGTACTCTTAACTACCATAAATATATAGGAATTTAGATTTTAAGCCATTTTTTATACCACTTAATATACAAATATAAATATTTTATATTAATTAGATAAACAAAAAACGTATTAAACAATTTCAAAATATAGCTAAAAGGCCTTTATTAATAATTAAAAATAAAAAAAAAAGATAGGAAAGAAATTTTTATAAATTTTTTTATTTTTTTCCATTTATTTTGTAAGGATATGTTCCATATTTTCTTTTATTTTTATAATTGAATTTATATTCGTTTCTTGTATTATAATAAATGAGCACAATTTCTACTTAATTTAGTTAAAAACATTTTTTTATTATTATAAATAAGTATTAAGGCTTTATACAATTTATATTTTTAAAGTAATTTTAAAATAATTTAATTATAATTGTAGTTTAATTATCTTATAATTGAAAATAAAAAAACAAAACAAATTAATTTTAAATAGAAAGGAATTATTTCAGACATACAGGAACATGGCTTGGTACCAATGCTTTCGACTGCAAAGAAAGAAAATTCTACTGAGTGCAAGACCGTAAGTCTATTAAGGCAAAGTATTTCGCATTCTGATATCCCCCAGGTCAGAGATCAACAGCAAAAAAGAAATATTTCTTCGTCGACTTCTTCTCAGCAGATTTCTGGCAAAAACTCTGAGAGTAAATAAAAATTGCCATGAAAAGTTTCTCAAAAATCTGTCGTTCGGAGTCAACTTTAAACTGTAGGTCCCGCCACTCATTTATAAAATTAACACACACAACATAATTGGTGTGAGAAGCTAGGTCGTAATCCTGACTGAAGACTTATAACGACCAATTATGTATGTATGTATGCATTTCGCATCGTGAAAGCTTTCGGAGTCAACTTTAAACTGTAGGTCGCACCACTCATGTATAAAATTAACGCACACAACATAAATGGTGTAAGAAGCTAGGTCGTAATCCTGACTGAAGACTTGTAATGACCAATTATGTATGTATGTATGCATTTCGCATCGTGAAAGCTTTGTTGGCAGGCTCAACAACGACAATCGAATCTTGACTCAGTTATGTCAGCTGAGTGGTTGTTATCATATCCTGTGATTAAATCTAATGTCCAGTCATTAATGGATGTAATATGTCCCTGATATCGTTGAGATATCGTCAAATATCTTCTCTAATATGTTGACCGGAAGCATAGGCTGCCTTCCAAAATGTTAGTTGCTTTGTGTTTGAACAAAGTATAGTGTTTCATAATGCCGCTGTACAAATTATATACAATGTATTCTATTTCAAAATGTCGTCAATGTGTATTTTTAACGCAGTCAAAAACCAATCAGGCATGGGATTTATAGTTGATGCATTGTTTAGTTAGTTTGCATATATACATAGTTTATATACAGTAGTAGAACTGCATACAAACTTTGTATTGATACATTTTGGAAGGCAGCCATACTTGTCAATACTTGTCATTTTGAAACAGCCAGTAGTGATTGTGAATTCAGCCTCATATGGAGGCAGTATAGAACGACCAATTGCCTTGTAGGTAGTTATGATGACCCTGTTTGTTATACCCAATCCATTTCTTTACCTTCCTTTTGTTGTAATTGTCATGTGATGAAAAATACGGAAGGTTATCTAAGAGCACACTAAATAACGAATAACGAACCGTGTTTATATGATGACCGCCAACCGAGATATCCAATTTTATCTCTTTTGTCCAAGTGATGAAAAGAAATACGATTGATTTTGGGAAAGAGAAGTCGTCATTCCTAGTAGCCAGGTAGGTACTGATCTTTACACCAGTAAATATGTATGTGCGCAGTTGTATGCAAACGATTTGACATTGGAGATTGGAACTGGAAAGTACTCCCACGATATTGAAACTTTTGATTTCTGATATCAAAAGTCAATCAAAGTCATTGGGCAGTGTGGAACTCAAGACGTCATTGTGTGGAGACGTCGTAAAATGGTTAAAGAACTTGAATATAAACCTGTGCAATTTTTATAAAGTTTTTGGTATTTCAAAACGATTAGAATGACTTAGTAAACTATATATGTATCACACTACTGCAACCATTTCATGAACTCAGCATATATTCTCAAAAGGTCATTGATTCGAGGCAAGGACAGATGGCAACTCTATCATTCTAGTACCTGCTACAATAAACCAATCACTTGCCTAGCTGATGAAACTGAAACACGGGAAGAAATAATAAGAAATGGGAAGGAAAGAACTAAAAATTAAAATAATAATTTGTACTCTGCTATACGATGTAAAGGGTCCGCCAAATAACATTTTTTTTTTGAAAATGCTTAAAAAAAAAACTACTGAATATTTTCTCAAATTTCTTTTTTTATTTGAAGGTACAATCCTTCCGGTTAATAATGGAAATAATTTCATTCAAATAGCTGCCTCGGCTGGCCATGCAGTAGCCTACACGATCGGTTCAATTTTTTTTGGCACATTATCGATTGTGTGCAGCTGTATTTCAGCAATGGCTTCACGAATATTGTCCTTTAAAGCGTCAACTGTCTCTGACTTGTCGGCGTAACACTTATCTTTGACGGCACCCCACAAATAATAGTCCAACGATGTTAAATCGCAGCTCCGAGGCGGCCAAACGACATCAGCTCTGCGGCTGATAATGCGATCTTAAAAAACAGGGCACAAAACATCGAGTGTAGCTTCGGCTGTGTGGCACGTAGCGCCGTCCTGTTGAAACCAAATGTTGCCAATAGCCTCCTCTTCAATTTTTGTGAACAAAAATTCGTTCAACATGGCCCGATAACGATCGCCATTGACTGTAACGGCTATTCCTTGCTCATTTTCGAAGAAAAATGGCCAAATTATGCCTCTGGACCAAAATCCGCACCAAACAGTGACTCGTTTTGGGTGCGTCGGCTTTTCAATGTATGTGTGCGGGTTTTCTGCGCCCCAAACGCGACAATTTTGCTTGTTTACATACCCGCCATGATCAAAATGAGTTTCATCTGAAAAGATGATTTTTTTTTTGCCAAAATCGGCATCTTCTGGTGTAGGCTACTGTATTTGAATGAAATTATTTTCCATTATTAACCGGAAGGATTGTACTTTCAAATAAAAAAAGAAATTTGAGAAAATATTCAGTAGTTTTTTTTTGTTAAAGCATTTAAAAAAAAAAAAGTTATTTGGCGGACCCTTTTCTTCAGTTTATGCGTGTCTTAAAATTTTCATTTTGATATTTATTGCATACTTTAGAGGGAAAGGCTTAATCCAAAAGCTTAACTTGAAGTATAGAGCAGAACTCGAAAGCTTTTTTGCTGTCTAAAATTAGGCTAATAATTCATAACGGATATGAATTGTTAACTGTATATTTTGAATTCAGTTAATGGGTGATGATTCGATTATACGACATGGCGTATACTTTTTATCGATATTTTGGGTAAAATAAACTATCTCCTGCTTTTAAATGCAAACTTCCGTTGAATCAACTTTTGGTCCTGGGCAATAACAAGTCGCATTATTAATCGTTAATGTTGCCACTTCTTTTAGTGTTATTCAGGCTGTAATAAACGTATTAAATTTGTTATTATTATGGATTTGAAATTCTCTTCTTAATTTTTCTAATTTTTTTTGTTATAACTTTTTTTTATTTTTTATCTTTTCACAAAATTATTAAAATATCTTAAATAAATTTGGCTTAAAAATTTCTCTTTTGGCTTAAAGTAAGTAATTATCACAATAATAATTATTTTGTTTATAAACTAAACTAAGGAAACTACATTAAAACTACAGATGGGTAATATCGATATGATTAACATGACCTTTTTTCTCTTCGTTAGACATTTCGATAACTTTGGATTTCCTACTAAAACAAGGAAAATAATACCATTTTTCATTGAGGCCAAATACCTCACCATCACTTAAGGTTTCGGGCAGTTTTCTAAAAATAAAAAATAAATAAATTTGTTAATAAAATTATTTAAATTTGATAAATTGTTTTTAAAACTTACTGGTTTAGAGTCTCTGGCAGGCATAGGCATAGGGCAGCACCCGTTAACATAATGGCACTGATGAATATGGAGGGTAAGGGCTTATAAAAGTTACCCAAATAGATGACATAGGCATTAAGAAAACTACAAGCATAGCCTAATACATGGATATTGGCAACAGCACGTCCCCTAACACTGGTGGGTACTATTTCGGTACAGTATTGGACTTCAGCATCATAGGCTACAACAGCACCATAGCGGCCCAAGCCCACCATAATGGCTAAAAGAGTGGCATTTGATTTGGGATCCAAAAAGGCAATTAGAAAACCAGTAATTGCGGTAATAATGCCACCACCCAACAGAGATACTGTGGCCATGCCTTTGCGGCCTATAATATTCTGAAAGGCTATAATGGTAAAACCGGCTGGCACATAAACAATGGACGAAAAGGAAAACAATCTAAAGGGTGAAGAGCCCAAGCCCTCCATATTACGGGAGATAATATCAAAAGACATGGTAATGATAACACTGGAAATAAGAAAACAAAAATTCATTAAATAAATATTACGATTTCCATCAAAATGCCCTAGCTTACCTTTTAATCAACAAGATAATGGTGAATTTCCTTAGGCGTGGTGTTCTGAACATGCCCCAGAATGTGTCATTATTTTTGATTTTTTGCTCTTCGATATTCTTTTGCTTGTAGTATGCCACAAATTCATCGAATACTGACTCTTCCACTTCTCGTCCATTCATTTTGGCCACCTTCTTTAAACACTTGACAGCTCTTTCGTATTTCTCACGTGTCAATAGCCAATGGGCCGATTCACAAGTGATAACAGGATAGGCGAACACCAACAGAACAGGCACTGAAGCGATTAATAAATATTTACGCCATGATTGTACCCACAAGGCAAACCAGGGTGATAATAGTAAACCAGTGCAGTAGAAAGTCGCTGTAATGATATTCAGGCCAAAGGTACGCTTCTTGGGACTTAGGTATTCAAAAGCTAAAAGGGAAGAAAAATTGAAAGAGAAAATTTTAAAATCTCAAAAATTTCCTTTTGCGTTATTTACATGCTCAGCTATTTAGCTTAAATTGTAATAAAACCTTAAATTAATAATAAAATGCGATTAAAATTATAAAAAAAAAATTAGAGAAAAAGGTTTTTATCTGAACTTTTTATAGCTCGCTAGGCGGACGGACTCAGTAGAATTTCTATTTAAAAATTCTATTTTAAATATCGTTTATGGCTCTTTGTTAAATATAGACGGGCATGCACATGCTAATTATAAAGTATTTTGAAAACTAAATACAATTCTTTCTACTACTCTTTAGAGGTGATCTTAGCTTTCATTTAAAGGGCAGATAAGTTTTAAACAAATAACAACGTTTTTAAAAAGTGATAGTGCAGCACGTTAATTAATATATAAGAAACATGTAAGCAAGTTTATTAAACAGTTTAGATAAATAGATTACAAAGTAAGATTATTTATTCCACCGATTTAACTTAATTGAAGTGGAAACTCATAATCGCTATTTAAATAGAAGGACCCCTATTCACTGCAGTAATTATGGGGGTGTGTAAAAGTTTAAATTTTGTAATATCTAGGGAATCGTAAAAAGAAAGCAAATAAACGAAGTGTTGTTTTTTTTTTGATTATTGACACGAAGTTTCTAGTTACGCGTTGTTGGCTGATGGCCAGAAATTACTACACACAGTTACTGAAGTATACATACGTTTAAAAAATTGTCGAAATTATTTTAACTAATCCGTTTTCGTTGAAAATCTTTACAGCTCCCTTGATGTTAAGACGGTCTTTTGCATTGGTTAACAAATTTCTGAAATTGAACTAAATTGTGGCCCTGCACAGGCCCACAAAGGTATGCATCCGATTTACAAACTTCACAAATTTCTGAACCAATGCAAAAGACCGTCCTAAAATCGACGAAAGATGTCAGACAATTATAAATATTTTCAACGAAAAATTTCTGAAATTTATTAACTTTTGTGGGCCTGTGCAGGTCCACAAAAGTGTACATCAGGCCCCCAAAAGTTAACAAATTTCAGAAATTTTTTAACCAAGACCGTCTTAAAATCGAGGAAAGTTGTCAGACAATTACAAAGATTTTCAACGAAAACAGATTAATTAAAAAATTTCTGAAATTTGTCCTGTGCAGGTCCACAAAAGTGTACATCAGGCCCACAAAAGTTAACAAATTTCAGAAATTTTTTAACCAAGACAGTCTTAAAATCGAGGAAAGTTGTCAGACAATTACAAAGATTTTCAACGAAAACGGATTAGTTAAAAAATTTCTGTATTTTGTTATCCGTGTGTATACTTTTGTGGCTGAGTGTATGTCCAAGTGAACCTACTTTTCTGCTTGCTGTTTCTATTTTCTTTTAATGCTCATAACTTCTGCAGAAATTATTATGACAGGGAATTTTCTTTATTTCACTTGCAATTCAGGATTGTCGTCGCCTTAGTCTAGTAGGCAGTATGTTGGCTTATTAGACGTGAGGCGATGGTTCAATCCCCAGGTCAGACATCTCCAACAAAACGAAAAAATATTTCTTCGGCGACTTCCTCTCAGCAGATTTCTGGCAAAGACCCTGAGAGTAATTAAAATTGCCATGAAAAAGTTTCTTAAAAATCTGTCGTTCGGAGTCGACTTTAAACTGTAGGTCCCGCCACTCATGTATAAAATTAACACACACAACATAAGGGGTGTGAGAAATAAGGTCGTAATCCTGACTGAACGGTTGTAATGACCAACTATCTGTGGATGTACAGTGGTGGCCTTATAATTATAAACGACTTATCAACATGTATGTTTGTTAATTTGTTTTACAGTTTTCACTGTGTACCTGGGATCAAAGGCTTTGTTTAGAGGACGTCTTACATACGTTTTTCCATCAGATTGGGACAAATCAGACTTAGATTCGTCACTTCAGAGCACTCTGTTCCAGAAACATCGCTTCCAATTATATGGCCACCACTGTATGTATGTAGGATTTTTAATTGAAATAATAATTTTCTTCGGTCGACGCTCCTTCAGAAGGTTAGGCTGCCTTCCAAAATGTATCAATACAAAGTTTGTATGCAGTTCTACTACTGCATATAGTATTTGTAGATATGCAAAGTAACCAAACAATGCATCAACTATAAATCCGATGCCTGATTGCTTTTTGACTGCGTTAAAAATACACATTGACGACGTTTTGAAATAGAATACATTGTATATATTTTGTACAGCGGCATTATGAAACACGTTACTTTATTTAAACACAAAGCAACTAACATTATGGAAGGTAGCCTTATTGTAAAGGATTTCAAAATATTTACATTTAATATCGTCATGGGGTTCAGATATGTATGTTATGTATTAAATATTGAATTTCATATTTTTCTATATTCGATAACCGTTTGACAATATCAAAATCGAGAACCCCTCTGCTTAAAAAGAGGAAAAGAAATGTGAATATGTTCTAAAAACAAAAATCGAAAATCCAGAAATTGACATTTGAAAACAAAAATTTTTAAATTTTTAAAACAATTTTAAAAACAAAACAAATAAAATAAGTGTTAAAAGAAAATAAAATATTTTTAAGTAAAAATAAGTGAAAATCTAAAATAAAATCTTTGCTTAAAATCTAAAAACTAGTGAGTAACGCTTTGAAACAGTAAGTAATTGATCCGCAGTATGTGCGATAAATATTATCTAGTTTTTCTTGAGCTGAAGGCTTTTTTAATTTATGGGTTTGTGTACTTAAACACAAATGTAAGCCCGCTACTTTGTTCGCGGCCCAATTCTTTTCTGTTAAAATTTCTCTGGTAGGCAAGCGGATTGTAAGATGGTGGGCCTTACGATATTGCTTTACGCTATATGGTCAACAAGGCCATAGCTCTCATATGTAGTTGCCGTTAGTATATGAAGGCAAATAGTGACAGGATTGATGTCAAGCCAAGCAATGCCATTATTGACTATGTAGACAATTTAAGTGTCATAGTTGAACAATTTGTTTAACGACCTTCGGCACTGTACATGTGTTTTGTGGATTTTGAAACTGCCAGGTACATAACCAATAAGTGGTTTCTTTCCTGAACTAATGCACAAGCGCTCACAGAATGGATAACAATCCTTTATGGTAGCCAGCCACCTTATTTGACGGACTAAGAAAATATTTTCGTTCAAACTTTAGCTAAGTTTTTCTAGATATTTGATTGAATAAAATCAGAAACCTAGCAAAATGAAGTATTCTTTTACACTCTTCCTTGATTTTCCACGATGTTAATATTAGGTTAGGTTAGAGGACGTGTACTTGTCAATTAAGACAAGTACAGTACCCGGAGGTCGAATTGACCCATTGTACAACGTCCTAGTTTCGCACACCACTTATGTTGTGTGTGTTAATTTTATACATGAGTGGTGGGACCTACAGTTTAGAGTCGACTCCGAACGACAGATTTTTATTTATTGAGAAACTTTTCATGGCAATTTTCATTTACTCTCAGAGTTTTTGCCAGAAATCGACTGAGAGGAAGTCGCCGAAAAAATACTTTTTGTATTTTGTCTTTCATGCCTGGCCTGGGGCTTGAACCCAGGCTTTTGCGTCTAATAAGCCAACACACTACCTACTAGACTACGGCGACTTCATGTTAATATTTGTTTCGTTAATAATTTTAAGAAGTAGTTTTTTTTTTAATTTAAAATTTACTCACCTAAAATATACATGAGCACGAAAAACGTGTCTGTGGATAAACCGGATATAAAACGGCTCACCGAAAACAATGCAACATTATTGACAAAGGAAGAAAGAAAATCCCCTAAGCCACCGCATAAAGTGCTTAAACAAATGGCCGGTAAACGGCCAATACGATCGGCAAGAAAACCAAAAGAAATGGTGCCTAAAACGGCACCTAAATAATAAAATGATTGACCCACTGCAGACATATAAGCCGAGTCACAAACCCAGTTAAGCTAGAAAAGAAGACAAAAAAGAAAAATAAGTTTTTTTGCAGGATTTTTAACAGGAAATCAAATGGAAAGATTGAAAGAGAGAGAGAGAGAGAGAGAGAGAGAGAGAGAGAGAGAGAGAGAGAGAGAAAGAGAACAAAAAAGGAAGTTTTGCTTTTACTTACCTCAGTGGTAATACTTTCGTAGTCATTTTCTTTGTTGTAAAACCATTTGCGGCACACACCCACTTCGGCTTGTACTAACGTCGAGCCATTATCAGCTTCCTCTAGCAAAGTGCAATGGGGCTTCGAAAAACCCTGATAGATGGCATCGATTTCCGAAAATGTATTATTTTCCAATTGCTCATGATAACACCAGTGATCGGGCGTAAATGTGATGAGAGTTTGTGAGAAATAATGCATCGAGGACATAAAGTTGGTGTAACCGTATAGTAACAATAAAATGAATTGATAACGACCATAATTGCCGCATTTCTCTAAAACTCTTTCGAAATCCATTCTTGTGGCTGTGTGTTGTTAATTGCTTGATGGGTTGGATGTTGGCTTGGTTGGTCGGTAGTTGACTGGCTTGACTAGTTGCAAACGTAGTCGTCGCCTCAGTTGTTATTAATGGAAAGTTTTGAATATTTTTTTTTGTATTTCTCTTTTAAATTGTTAAAAAAACGTTTTTTTAATTTATTTCAAAATTCTGGAGATTTTTTATTTGTCAATGTTGCTGCGCGCCTTTCTCGGAGTCTACTAAATCCATAAGAAATCATAGACGATTATTTTAAATATTGTTTTCAGTCTCTTTTTTTTTGTTTTCTTGTTGAGATTTTTGCTTTTTTCGGTTTTTAATTTTTTGTTTTTGCAATTGCTGCTGAGCTACAATGATGTTGTTGTTATTTTTTTTTATCTAAATTTTCTTTGTTGGATTTTGGTTTTTTATAATTTGAAATGAATTTTAAAATCAAATCTTGTATGTATGCAGGTGACGATGGCTTCGTTTGATTTGCTGCTCCGCAATTCGCTAATTCGTAGCTGTTAGGAGCTCAACGTTGTCTGCGCCGATATTTAAAACAATAATAAAAATAAAAATTATTTTTTTCAATTTTTTTTATTTTGTTTTTGTTTTATTTCCCTGTTCTTTTGATTTAATTTGCATTTTTCGTTGGTTGTTATTTTTGTGTTTTTTTTTATTCTATTTATTCATAATCTTAAACACCCTGATTTATGTTAATTATTTTATTAATAATTGTTGTTGTTTTATTTTAAATTGTTTTTTTTATAACATTCTCATGGGCCATGTAAACCATGCTCCCCTTTTCTTTGCTTTTTTTTCTTTCGCTCGGCTCGTCTCTTAAAGCTGTTCGGTTTATTAGGCGTTTGGTTGATATTCTTTGGGAACGTGTTGTCTGTGTTTGGCGTTGTTATACCGCAATCACCTGCTTATCATACACAGTAAATGGTGAATGAAATTTATGATGATCTTCATTGCTCCAGCTTCTAAACGTTTTTATCTCTTTACGGCTATTTGCAGAATTTTAGCTGCTGCTGGTTAATTGTCGTCAGTTCGTAAAGCTGGTTAAACACTCAAATGATTGTTTGTATAAAAAAAAAGTCAACGTTAAAT